>JAZKJV010000904.1:0-600000 GCA_037367405.1 Ottelia alismoides
TGGCTGTAATGTCCCTGCAGGTCTCAAACGCTCTGGTTTAGTTTGTTGGCATATAGGACATCTAGAAACATATTCTGCAATCTCTCTCTTCATACCAGACCACCAATAGCAACTCTTAAGCATTCTATACATCTTAGTACTTCCTGGGTGCATAGTATACATGGAGTTATGTGCCTCCTCCAGAATCTCTGTCTTTATATCAGATTTATTCGGAACACACAATCTTCCTTTAAAGAATAAAACCCCTTGACCATCTATTGTATACCCGGCTTCATCTCCTCCCTTAATCTTCTCAATCATTCTAATTATTTCAGAATCATGGACTTTGTGTTTCCTTAATTTTATCATATATATGGGTTTCGCTTGTAAGGATGCTAATAAGGCTCCAGAGCTATTTATAGTTAACTTTGCACGTAACTCTTTCAACTGTAAATACTCTTCTTTTAAGTGAGATAGTTGACCCTTAGACTTTCGACTGAGAGCATCATCTACGACATTGGCTTTCCCCGGTGATATTCTATGGAACAATCATAATCTTTGATTAGCTCTAACCATCTCCTTTGTCTTAAATTCAACTCTTTCCGAGAGAAAATATATTTCAAACACTTATGGTCTGTAAAGACTCGACAAGTTTCTCCATATAGGTAGTGTCTCCAGATCTTTAAGGCAAAGACTATAGCTGCTAACTCAAGGTCATGAGTTGGATAATTTAACTCATGTTGTTTTAGCTGTCTAGAAGCATAAGCAATCACCTTATCATTCTGCATCAAGACGCATCCCAGCCCTTGTCTTGAGGCATCGCTATAGATTACAAAATTACCCTGTCATGAAGGAAGGCTAAGTATAGGTGTTGAGGTGAGACGACTCTTGAGTTCCTTAAAACTCTTCTCGCATTCTTCATCCCAACTATACTTCACATTCTTCCTAGTTAACCTTGTCAATGGTGCGGCAATTCTAGAGAAGTTTTCTACAAATCTTCGATAATACCCAGCTAATCCAAGGAAACTTCGGATTTCTGATGCATTTATCGGTCGTTCCCATCTAAGAACTGCTTCTATCTTTGATGGATCTATTGCTATTCCTTCTCCAGATATGACATGACCTAGAAATGCAACCTTCTTCAACCAAAACTCACATTTATCAAACTCTGCATATAATCGGTGTTCCTTCAGAGTTTGAAGCACAATTCTCAAGTGTTCTCTATGTTCTTCCTCTGTTTTAGAATAAACTAGAATATCGTCAATAAATACGATCACGACTTGTCCAGATATGGACGGAAACCCTATTCATCAAGTTCATAAAGGCAGCTGGGGCATTTGTCCAATCCAAAAGGCATTACTAGGAATTCCTAATGTCCATAACGAGTCCTAAAGGCAGTTTTAGGAACATCTTCAACTCTAATTTTGAGCTGATGATACCATGATCTCAAATCTATCTTTGAAAACATAGAAGCCCCTGCAACTGATCAAATAAGTCATCTATCCTGGGCAGAGGATAGTTATTGCGGATAGTCACTCTGTTTAGTCTTATGTAATCTATACAAAGTCTCATGGAACCATCTTTCTTGACAAATAGAATAGGTGCACCCCATGGAGACATACTGGATTGTATAAATCCCTTATATGTCAACTCCTGCAATTTGGTTTTGAGATCTTTGAGTTCAGCTGGGGCCATTCTGTAAGGAGCTAAGGCAATTAGATTTGTATCCGGAGTGAGGTTAATAGTGAATTCAATTTCCCTATCAGGAGGAACTCATGGCAGTTCATTTGGAAATACTTCTGGAAACTCCTTCACCACAGAGATATTTTCTAAACTGATGGCTTCTGCCTTAGTATTAAACACATAAGCAATATAAGAGGAATATCTCTTCCTTATCAACTTCTGGGCTAAGAGACAGGAGATGACCTGGGTAGGATATATCCTTCTTTCTCCATAGAAAGTGAATTTGACATCACCTGGTTTTCTAAAAGTAACATGCTTCTTATGACAGTCTAGAAGAGCATGATATGCACTTAAGCAATCCATTCCTATGATAGCATCAAATTCCCTTATCTCCATAGGAATCATGTCTAATTCAATATAATTTTCTCCTATCTTTACAAACAATTTCGGAGGGCATCCCTAATAATTTCTGGTTCTCTCTTAGGCAAAGAAATTGCTAAAGCATGCTTGAGAGTACTTGTTACTTTATCAGCATCTATGGAGAATCTTTGCGAAATAAAAGAATGACTTGCACCAGAATCAATAAGAGTATGTGCACTTTTACCAAAAAATAATAGTGGTACCTGATACAACATCGTCCGCGGATATGGCCTCCTCTAAGGTCATAGCAAAAGCTTTTCCCTCTCTCTGGTTTGATCTCTTCTGTGAATTGTTTTTATTTTGTTCCCTTGCAGGTGGAGGACGATGTATAACAATATCATGATTTTCATTTGGTGATGGTCTTCCCATAATCCTACGGCCTTGCACAAGTGCGGACAATTCTGACGTATGTGGCCTATCTCGCCACGTTGATAACACCCGCGGTCCCCTTGCGGCAACTTCCTGGATGATACTTTCCACAATTTGTACATTGTGGAAAAGAAAGTGTTCTGTTTTCAGAAGTCCCAACTGTAAATCTATTTGTTTGATTCCCTTGTACTTTAAAGGCTGACCGATTATCTTGCCTAGAATTCCCAGCTATTCTCGGTTCTTTGTTCATGGTTCCCCTCCACTGAGGTCTATCTGCAAACCTTCTCTTTCCGTGATCATTACAGTTTCTCCTTTCTATCACTACTCGTTCAGTCCTACGAGCAGCCTCCACCAATTTTGCATAATCGGTATAACCCGTAGCCGAAACCATTTCCTTTAAGTCAATATGCATCGTCTACACTTTTCTTCCTCCGTTGCAACTAGAGAAGCAGTAACTTTGAAAGTTCTGTGAATTTCTTCTCATATTCATCAAACAAATTGCTCCCTGGAAGGAATAGGGAATTCCCTGTGTTTCTCCTCCTGATAAACCCTTGGGTAATATTTTTCATTGAACTCTTTCTCAAAGATCTCCCATGTAATGTGGGATGGGTTTGGATATTTCATTTTCACCGATGTCCACCAATCATCAGCGCTATCTTTCAGTAAAAATATTGTATACTTCAACTTTTGTTCATCCATACAGTCCATTAGAGCGAATATTTTCTCCATATTCTTGAAACCATTCCCTTGCCTTCTTTGGATCAGTATCTCCTACAAATGGTTCTCCTCCCAGCTTCTTTACATGTTCAAAAGGCAATTGGTACTCAAATTCATGTCTTTTAACGGACTGGGCAGCCATGCCTCCTAGTGTTTAAGCTATCAAGGTCAACGTGTCATACATGTTGTTGTTATTCTCCTGACTAGGGCCTTGGGCGGTCGCTTGTGGCTGCTCTGCTGCCATTGTTTCCTATTAAAAATAAAACCTCAATTAGATTCTTCATCAACATAAATCCTCCAATAATGATCCAGATATCCTCAAGACGATAACATCAATTTTTCTTCTAAGTTCAAATCAAAATTTGATAGATCAACTCCTAATATAATTCTTGCTTGAGGTCCTAAAACCATTGCTCTGATACCACAAGTTGTCACGACCCGTCCCGCTAATCGGAACATGCCGCGACAGAGATCTTTCTGCTTCTTTATCCTCAAAGTACACAGGTGGCAATCTCATGAAACATATCTTCTTTGTATTAAAGTTCACATCAAAGAAGTGTCTTACACAAGTTCTATTACAACTCCTTACAAAACAATAGACAGTACAAAACAAAATAAAAACCATCAAACACCACTTCCTTCTAGTGTGTAAGCAGCCCTTTCTCCTTCTGGTCGTGATCCTGTTGATCTGTTACATAATTATAATATAACGAGATGAGTCTAAACTCGTATACGATCTTAGACCCAGTGAATGGATCTCAAGCTTTTTACATATAGCTAAAGTTGCAATATGAGCATCATACCAAAATTTATGCTGATAACTTTGAAATAGCTTGAAAAAGAGACTTTATGACAGCAAACATATAACAACATGCTAGTTTTGCAATTGAACACTGAAATCACTTCAAAACAAGATAAAACTGAAACATAATTGTCACTATCAAGTTGTTTGCATTAATCACCACTGTGGCTAAGTTACTACTCATGAACACTGAAACAAAGGTAAGTCATACGCGCAGACGGTCCCAAAGACCAAAAACACCCTGCATACGGCCCAAAGCCTTTATGTATAAAGAATGCGGACCCAAAGTCCTCCTTGATACCATATCTAATGGTTTGCCATATCTAATGGCGGTTTCAGGTCATATCTAATGACATCACCATATCTAATGGCTAGTTCATGACTTGTATAAAATAGCTACTATGGTGCTTACTTTCTGATTCTGATTCTTTTCTTACCACTAATAATCCATACTCTTGTTAAATCATGCTCATAACAGCTGGTTTATGAACATAAAGCAATCTAACATAGCATGCATATTCTTACAACTGGAAACTAATAGGAACTTGAAAACCGATACATATTACATACAAAACATGCTTCTTTTATATAAAGCTCAAATCTAATTATGTTTCGTGTTTCACAAATAACCCTATGCTTGAAAACGTGCTATCATGATAAAATAGTTGAAAAGACTTTTGAAATGCTTTATAAAGACCTGATTTCATATCTACTATCTGATACTTGCAATTCAAACATAAAAGCTTTAGAGAATACGATTTCATACTTGCTATCAAAATCATGCATAAAAAGCTAAAGATTATTGCTTTAAAATAGCGCTTGAGAATCCCTCACCTGATCGATATCCAACTCGAGTCGAGATCGCCTTCTTTAGTGAATCCCCCCTATAGCGTCTTAGATTGAATCCTACGGGCTTGGTGCGGACAGAACTTCGTTACGGCTTCTAATACGCTCTCGGTCACTGACAGGGCTTCGTCGTGACTCCTGTCGTGCTCCTCCAGCAACCTCAGCGGGTTATGGCTCTAAGGTGGTGAGAGGGGTGTAGGATGAAGTGAGTGAAATGGGGGGGGGTCATGGGTATATATAGGCCCCCAACCCCTTTACATGTGTGACATGTGTCAACATGTAAGGGAGGCTCTAAGACACTTGCTGCCTCTCTTCCATATATGAAGACACATGGCAACATTGCCATCCATGTACCATGACACTTGTCTCCTATGCATGAGAGAACTTGTTGCCCAAGCAAGAGGCTACACTAGTACACATGTTAGTCTTAGGACGACGACACATGGTCCTCTTGGATATTGACACTTGTATCGAATATGTAACGACACCTGTCCCATGATTTGCCCTTCATGCATTCTACTTTTGCTAATGACACTTAATTATCACTAATTAATGGTAATTAGTGCTAATCATGCTTAATTAGTCTTAATGATGTGTAGGACACATGTTAGTCTTAGAATGATGACACATGGTACTCTTGTGCATTGACACATGTCCTGAACGTATAATGACACGTGTCCTATGATTTGTCTTCCGTGTGTCCTACTATTGTTAATGACACTTAATTATCACTAATGACGGATAATTAGTGTTAATCCCGCTTAACTTATCTTAATGACATGATTATGGGCTAATGAGTATAAATCTATAACCTTGTGGCCCTATACTAGTAGTGGATTCTACTACTTATGCTACTACCATACTTCCCGATTTCTAGATGTGGTACTATGTTTGATGTGCTACAAAAAATCCAGAGAACCTTTTTGAAGTCATATTTATACAAGATGGTCTATGATTTACACACAACAAGTTTCCATAAAATCGTTGTATTAAGGCGAATCTATTGATTGTGTTAACCATAAAGTGTGAATACTATCAATCCGATAATTCCTTGCAATAACACTTGCTAACATCCAAACATAGTATATATATAGTGATATTCTACAAAGACTCAAGACTATACAAAACGTGTATTACAAAAGATCTCTGTCGCGACACGTTCCGGTTAGCGGACCGGTCGTGACATTGTACGTGTAGACTCATACAACCATCCTCATCGATCTCCGTTGCTCTCTAGGACTGGAAAATGTGATTTACCAGATCTTTGATTTGTCGTTGAAGAATTCGATCTGAAATCGTAGCTTCAATCTTCCCAATTTGAGTAATTTTTCCTTCCTTTCATTGGTACGTTTATAATCTTATTCCACCGAAGGGTGTGGCTACAATTTTTCTATCCCTTCATATAAGATGCATTTCTCCACATATGCCTCTTGTTGGGAAAAATTGATAACTTGATTATTCATGAGACCCTAGGATTCTCTTATATAGGACAGTAACATGTTGGGCAAACTACATAGATGAGATAGACAAAATAGAAAATACATAAAGTTGAATAGAGCCTTGTGACGCACATTCATAATTAAGTCATATTTTCCTCTCCACAGGAAACAACATTTTATAATTTATAACTAAGAAATTAAGTTGAATTGAGCTGCATCACAATTGCATTTTAAAGTACAAATTATTGGATGTTGAACATTATGAATAATATAAGCTGCTAGAACAACAAAGATCGCAATTATACTGAATGAGCATATAAAGTCAAAGTAAATTCGAAGATGGCAGTGATCATTTATAAAAGTAAAAGATGCACATGTCGGTTATAACTTTCGGTCAAAGAAGAATTTTCAGAAGCCAAAGATTCTGCTAGCTATTGTGATCTATCAAGTGCTCCTTGCAAAGAGAACTTTTCTCGTGTCAAATCATCAATATGCTGTAGGATAGGAATTTAAATAATACCATAAACAAATATTTTGTGGACTTAAATAAAGACGCAATGTACAGTATCATGTATGTGGAATGAAACATACCCGGACAACTCCAGAAAGCACATCGACCTCTAGACTTCAGATGATGCAACAGTCCAAGAATGATGCATACGACGTAACTAAATGACTAAAAAATGCATCAACCTCTAAAGCTCACAAACGGCAGCAGCATGTCGCTACTCAACCAATTAAAATATTTTGCCAGCACCCAGATCAGGAATGGGTACGCCAAATAGATCAATATTTGCCAGTCAGCCCCAGCCAGTCCCTGTCCACTTCCACTTTTCGTTGAACTGTGATTCAACCAGATGTCGTCAAAAGAGGGAAAACCTCAACAAAGCCCAACGATCTCGCCCGAAAATCACGGGGTGGAATCGACTGATCGGATCGCATATCTCACATCGATTGTTGCGTGATTGTTGTAACGGCCACAGGAATCTCCCACCGACCACATCACCTGTCACGACCCGTCCCGCTAACCGGAACGTGCCGCGACAGAGATCTTTCAACTTCATTTTTTTCCTCAAAGTAAACATGTGGCAATCTCATCAAACATAACCTCTCTGTATTTAAAGTTCACAATACAAATAAGTGTCTTACGCAAGTTCTATCTATTACAACTCCTTACAAAACAACAGACAATACAAAAAAACAATGAAAACCAAAAGCCACCTCCTCCTAGCGGTCTTTTCCCCTGCTAGTCGTGATTCTGCTGATCTGTATATAATATAATATAACGGGATGAGTCTAAACCCATTTATGAGCTTAGACCCAGTGAAAGGATCTCAAGCTTTTTACATATAGCTAAAAATTGAAATATGAGCAGCTTGCCAAAATTTATGCTGATAACTTTGAAATAGCTTGAAAAAGAGACTTTATGACAGTAAATATATAACAACATGCTAGATTTGTAACTGAACACTGAAATCACTTCAAAAGCAGATAAACCGAAACATAATTATCACTATCAAGCTGTTTGTACTAATCACCACTGTGGCTAAGTTATCGGATCATGAACGCTGAAACAAAGCTAAGTCATACGCGCAGACGGTCCCAAAGACCAAAAACACCCTGCATACGGCCCAAAGCCTATATGTATACAGAATGCGGATCCAAAGTCCTCTTGATACCATATCTAATGGTTTGCCATATCTAATGGTGGTTTCAGGGTCATATCTAATGACATCACCATATCTAATGGCTAGTTCATGATTTGTATAAAAGAGCTACTGTGGTGCTTATCTTCTAATTCTTTTCTTGTCACTAATAAACGTACTCTTGCTAATTCAAGCTCATAATAGCTAAATCATGAACATAAAACAATCTTGACATAGCATGCATACTCTGACAACTAGAACTATTAAGAACTTGAAATCCGATTCATATTGCATAGTAATTGCACAAACATATTTCTTATATAAAAAGCTTAAATCTAATAGTGAAACTTATGATTCGTGTTCCACAAAGAACGAAATGCTTAAACAACGTGCTATCATGATAAAACACCTGAAACGACGTCTGAAATACGTTCTAAAGCCCTGATTTCGTATCAACTGTATAGTAGTTGTAATTCATGCGTAAAAGCTTTAGAAAACACGATTTCATACTTGCTATTCAAAACCATGCATAAAAGCCAAAGACTAGTGCTTTAAAATAATGCTTGAGAATCCCTCACCTGATCGATATCTAACTCGAGTCGAGATCGTCTTCTTTTGTGAATTCTCCCTCTATAGCAGTCCTAGATTTGAGTACTACGACTCGATGTGGACAGAACTTCGTTACGGCTTTTAAAAACACTCTCGATCACCGATAGGGCTTCGCAGTGGCTCCTCTCGTGCTCCTCCCGCAACCTCGGCGGCCTTGCGGCTCTAAGGTGGAGAGATGGGCGTGGGATGAAGTGAGGAGTATGGGGGGTCATGGGTATTTATAGGCCTCCACCCCCTTTACATGTGTGACATGTGTCGACATGTAGGGGAGGCTCCAAGACACATGTTGCCTCTCATCCATGTATGAAGACACATGGCATGGCACATGGCTTAATCATGAGAAAACTTGTTGCCCAAGTAAGAGGTTAGGCTTATGCATGAGATAACTTGTTGCCCAAGCAAGAGGCTTCACCATGACACGTGTTAGTCTTAGGATGATAAACATGGCACTCTTGGGTTTTGACACTTGTTCAAAATATATAACGACACGTGTCCCCTTTTTTCCCTTCATGTGTCCTACTTTTGCTAATGACACTTAATTATCACTAATGACAGGTAATTAGCACTACTCACACTTAATTAGTCTTAATGATGTGATTATGGTCTAATGAGTATAAATCTATAACATTGTAGGCCCTATGCTAGTAGTGGCTTCTATTACTTATAAGGTACTACCAAAAATTCTAGATTACTAGATGTGGTACTATGTTGGATGTGCTACACAATTCAAAGAACCTTTTGAAGTCCATTTTTTTATACAAGATGGTCTCTGATTTTTTTTACAAACAAGTTTCAATGAAATTGTTGCATCAAAGCGAATATATTGACTGTGTCAAACACTATCAATTCAATATTTCCTTGAAATAACACTTAACTTTCAAAAGCATAGTGTACAAAACGCGTATTACAATTCTCCCCTACTTGCAATAAATTTCGTCCTCGAAATTTAAGTACCTTTGCTAGCTTGAAAATAAGTGGGGATATTGAGATCTCATTTCTTCCTCTCGTTCCCATGTGGCTTCTTCTATTGCGTGACTCCTCCATAAAACTTTAACTAAAGGAATCTTCTTTGTACGAAGCTATCGTACTTTATAATCTAGAATTTCCACAGGAACCTCCTTGTATGACAGATCTTCCTTCAATTGAATATCTTGGGTTTGTATCATATGGGTTGGATCTGGAATATATTTCCGAAGTGTGGAGACATGAAAGACATCATGTATCCTTGCTAGTTCAGATGGAAGTCGAAGCCGATAGGCCACACTTCCAATTCTCTCTGTGATCTCGTAAGGGCCAATATATCGTGGGCTTAGTTTACCTTTCTTCCCGAATATGATTAGGCCTTTCCATGGAGACACTTTTAGAAACACATGGTCTCCCACTTGAAATTCTAAGTCTCTCCTGCGCTTATCTGCATAACTTTTCTGTCTGTTTTGTGCTGCTTCAAGCATCTCTTGATTTCCTCAACTTTTTCTATTGTGCTTTGTATTAATTCAGGTTGAAGCAATTTCCTTTCTCCAACTTCACTCCAACAGATAGGTGTTCTACAGGGTCTACCATATAAGGCTTCATATGGTGCCATCCCAATACTAGCATGATAGCTGTTATTGTATGCAAACTCTTTAAGTGAGAGATGTTCATCCCAGCTTTCTTTAAAGCTCAGTGCACAAGCTCTAAGCATGTCTTCTAGAGTCTGGATAGTCCGTTCTGATTGGCCATCTGTTTGAGGATGAAAGGTTGTACTAAATGCTAACTTCGTTCCCATAGCTTTATGTAAGCTTGGCCATAGCTTAGAAGTAAATCGTGGATCTCTATCAGATACAATTGACACAGGAGCCCCATGACGGCTAACCATCTCATTAACAAAGATCTTTCCCAAGCGGTCTAGATTGTATGTCATGTTAATGGCTAAGAAATGTGTAGACTTAGTTAATCTGTCTACTATGACCCATATTGCATCGTGATCTTGACGGGTCCTTGGAAATCCTGTAACAAAATCCATAATGATGTGTTCCCATTTCCATTCTGGTATTGGAAGTGGTTGTAATGTCCCTGTAGGTCTCAAATGCTCCGGTTTAGGTTTGTTGGCATATAGGACATCTAGAAACATACTCTGCAATCTCTCTCTTCATGCCAGACCACCAATAGTAACTCTTAAGTGTTCTATACATCTTAGTACTTCCTGGATGCATGGTATACATGGAGTTATGTGCCTCTTCCATAATCTCAGTCTTTATATCAGATTTCTTCGGAACACATAATCTCCCTTTAAAGAATAAGACCCCTTGACCATCTATTGTATATCCGGCTTCATCACCTACCTTAATCTTCTCAATCATTCTAATGATTTCAGAATCATGGACTTGTGCCTCCTTAATTTTATCATATAATATGGGTCTCACTTGTAAGGATGCTAATAAGGCTCCAGAACTATTTATGCTTAACTTTGCACGTAACTCTTTCAACTGTAAATACTTTGCTTTAAGTGAGAGAGCCGACCCATAGACTTTCGACTGAGAGCATCAGCTACGACATTGGCTTTCTCCGGGTGATATTCTATGGAACAATCATAATCCTTGATTAACTCTAACCATCTTCTTTGCCTTAGAGTCAACTCTTTCTGAGAGAAAATATATTTCAAACTCTTATGATCCGTAAAGATTTGACAAGTTTCTCCATATAGGTAGTGTCTCCAGATCTTTAAGGCAAATATTATAGCAGCTAACTCAAGGTCATGAGTCGGGTAATTTAACTCATGTTGTTTTAGCTGTCTAGAAGCATAAGCAATCACTTTATCATTCTGCATTAAGACGCATCCCAGCCCTTATCTTGAGACATCGCTATTACATAATTATGTTTCCCTGAAGGAAGGCTAAGTATATGTGCTGAGGGTGAGACGACTCTTGAGTTCCTTAAAACATTTCTCGCATTCTTCGTCCCAACTATACTTCACATTCTTCCTAGTTAACCTTGTCAATGGTGCGGCAATTCTAGAGAAGTTTTCTACAAATCTTCGATAATACCCAGCTAATCCAAGGAAACTTCGCGCTAAGCACATATGTCGAGCTTGCATCCAACCCTCGCGCTAAGCAGCAGAAGCTTCCATGTGTCACCGAGCCTCGCCGGGTCACGTGTTTTATGCACGTGACTGGGTAAATTACAATGCCTACCTTCCTATTTTCTAGCATTTGTAGATGAGTCCTCCTGATTTGTGAAAATTGCATTTTTATCCCTTGGGTGTTATTATATTTGCATTTAAGTCCAATTTTGTCATGTTGTGTAATAAAAACTTGTATTTTGAACTTCAAACTTGCCCATGTATTGAATATTGAATATCTTTTTATCTAATATATCCAAATGAAGTGATTTTGGTCTCGTTTGAAAAGCTCGTTCAATGCTCTATCTCTTGACATGCTTTATTGCTAATTTTAATTTAAAATCAAACTTGAATTATTCTTTATTCTATGTGATTATTTTGATCTTTAAATGAAACTAAAATACATTTTTTGTGAGGTACTGAACATGTTAATCACATTGAATTTACTTATTTTTTAATCATTATCATTAATTTATTAAATGGTTTAATTTCCTGCATAAACTATAGAGCATCAGGGTGAAACTAAAAGTTAAAATTATGTTGAATTTCTTTTGAGACTTATTAACACTTAAAGTCACCATTTGACATGTTTTCACGCCTTAGGTAATATTGAAAAGATTCAGGGTGTTTTGTGATTAATCCAAGTTGCCTATTGTGTGTCACATCATATTGTGCTTTTCATAATCATATTGTTTATGCGTTATTATCTTCATCTAATTTAATTGCATAAAAATGTGTTAAAATTTTTTTTGTGGTGATATGTGCATCCGCTCAATATAATTATCTTATAACTCTATTAAATATTTGTTACTTAAAAATCATTCACCAAATTGCTTGTGTCCTTGTGTTCAACCCTAGACTACCATGTAAAAAATGTAAGCTGAATCCCTCGTCGCGGAGATCCTTCATTCAGGTCTGGTAGAAGTCAAAGAGATCAGAGGTCATTCGTACATAATTAAAAATTAAACACATATGAAAACAATATAAAACCATTTTCTTTTATTTGTCCTTTATTATTTTTGTGAGTTTTTATTTTATTTTATGTTAATTTATTTATTTAAAAAAATTATTTTTATTTTCATTTGGTTTTTAATAATAAATAAATACAAAAGATATAGGACAATAACATGGTTATGTTAATATATATTAATAATTGGAGTCAATTATTTACAACGTATAAATTATTAATAAATGTTAATTGTAAATAAATCTTGTTGAATACTTAAGAAAGAGAGATAATAATAATAATTAGTGATGATAAATATGGGGTTTATCAACAGCATATATCTATGCCAAAACATACGTCTCTTTTGGATCTTAGAAGGATCTCGATAATTACGATCCACATCGACATGTCATTTTCAAAGTGCACTCGATGATGGGTTAGGATTGTAATGACACACTAATACTTGGTTGTTGTCCTACTTCCTATTTAATTGTCTATCCTCATCATCATGAGGAAACTTGCACAGTGCAACCATATACATTACACATCCAACTGCAAATACTACCTCTTAATCATGGATCCAATCCACCATGTTGGTTATGAACGAGTACATATATAGCGGGTTTAGTGAAGGCCATTGATGAATGTCTATTTCATCACCTTTATTCTACATTTTGGCTTTAAAAACCCCAATAAATGCATGTAATTAAATAGCATCAATTTGTACATCATAGCATCCATTATTTATTGTATTTATCTGTAAATAAAATATGGTTTTCAATGCCGAAATTATAGAATAAAGAAAAGAAAAAAATGAATAAAATATTGCAAATATTTTGTGATCCCAACCCCGAGACCAAGTCCAGAATGGAATTGGTCGACAAGGAATAAAGTAGGAGGAGATAAGGGCCAAGAATACATAAATATCTCATTTATTCATTCTTGATTTATGCATTTTTGACACCTATTTTGTATCTAAGTATTTATTCATCAAACAAAGAAATGTTGCATACAAAAGTTGTAGATAATAATGTAAATAAAAATACAAAATTGAGTTTAATATACAGTGTACATTTTATACCCAGAATAAAAAGCCAAAAACCAAACTTCACAGACCCATATCTTTCAAATAAAACTGAAAACATAGCAAAATTATCTCTAATTGTATATAACTTTTCATGAGCTATTTAACGGAGGAGGTTTCATATTTTTTGGAGTTAATATGCAGAAGATAGGTTTTGGGCCCCTATTGTACACAATACTGAGTAAAATATTCAATTTATTCTTTACTTATTATTTTTACAAATTCATATTTTTATAATTTTGTAAACATTATTTATAACCTAGGTGTATATTAAAATTAGAATTAAACCTAAAATAGAAAGGAGAATAAAATAAAACTATGACAAGACATAGGCAAAATACCTATATCTATACCTATACCTGTGAATTCATATACCTATTTATTTTAGTATGCAAATAAACTCATAAAAATCAAATAAAAATATATTTATACTCACAAAAACAAGTTATAAATATATAAAATAAGAAAATAAAATAATATACACAAAGCAAAAATAGGAATGCACAAAACATAGATGAATATACCTATAAATACACCCATAAAAATTAACTACTAATAAATCAAGCCAAAAAATAAATAAAAATTGTATTAAAATACTATATAAAATAATAAACATTTTTATTTTATACTCGAAAAATAATAAAATCATTTACTATTTTAAATTGATTATTTTTGAATAAAACCTTCTGTTTTGTCCTGTAGCGGCCTACGTGGACCAATCCACTCGCGGCCCTCGTTGACCTCTGGTCAACTGTCTCATCTCAGCCTCCAGCCTGTCAATTCTGTCAAAGACCTGGTCTTCTCCCATTTTTCGCGGGCATCTCGTCCATCGATCGCACTCGCTTCCTCCACAAGAATTGTCCGCTTTTCATTGTACAATCATGCCAACTCCTTAGATCACTTGTAAATACATCAGATCAATCAATAATCGCCGATTAATAAGGGTGCCCAGAAAGGTTTATAAATAAACCTCCTCCACCTCCTTCATAAATTTGGTCTGTTTTCACCCTTTTCCCTTCCTCGTATTCGGTCCTAGGAGCTTCCTTGTGACAGGAGGGATCTCTTGGCACCTTGAATCGGTCGGAGGAGGTGGGAGTTGCACCACGGCGGAGATCGCCACGCTCTCTGGTCCCCACCAGGTATCAGAGCTTCTTTATTGCTTTATTATGTAGATTTTAGTTCCAGCATTCATTTCCCGCATTTAGTTTAACTTTTAGCCCAGTAGTTAGCCATGAATCGGTTGAGTGGTAGTTCGCCGGAGCTCCGCTCCGGCGACGACTCCTGAACGTTCCAGTTATCTTCCGACCCCCGAATCGCAACCATTTCGTTTCCTAACACGTGCTCCATATCCCTCACGCCCTAGATCAACTAGAGCCCACGTGGTTTCGCGAATCGAGGTTCCACCTCCACCGCTCGCCGAAACCTCAGCCGCTCACCTCCATTTTTGCACAAAAGCTTCAAACCCCAGGTCGAGGGTGAAGCCCTCGAGCTGCTTTATCTTCCTATGCAGGTCTTGGCTTAAAAGGAGCCCTCTTGGGCTTGATTGATTCCAGGAAGAGGTTCCTGGAGGTCCTCCCTTTCTTTGCACTCGCCTGATCGATTGGGACCTCCAGGAGCCAAGCGGAGGCCATCAGTAGACGTGGGGATCTTCCAGGAACGCGCAGAGTCCTTCAGAGGCGACGGAGGAGGTCGGAGGCACCGACCATTCACGATTTAAGCTCATCGTGCGCGAGCTTCATCGCTGTTCTTCCACCTTGCTCCATCAACCGTCCGATCAAGATGGAGATCCCATGCATAGCAGCAGCCGTCAGATGCCAAGCACCAGAGCCGTCAGATCTCACCAGGAGGTCTAATCTCGAGCGTCCAACCACGAAGCGTCATCGACCGTCAGATGGAGGCCACGTGTATAAGTGAGAAGCCATCAACGCCTAATAAGGGGTAATTTACACCTTTAGCCCCTATCTTTTTGTATTTATTGTTTAGTCCTTAAACAATGTTTAACGTTTAAAATAAAGTGGATATTTTGTAAAAAGGATCCCTAGGTTTCCTGTATTTACATTTAGGTCCAATCCACGTCACCTCGCGTACGGTCCCACGCGGGTTTGGGAAAATTATACTGAAGCCCCTTAATGTGTTTGTATTTCTAAAAGGTCCATGAAATAAAATCTTCAGTGTGATATTTTTGTGAAATTTGTACACAGACCCTTCAACTTTATGGAATTGCGTTTTGGTCCCTGCATATGTGCGTCACGTGTAGTCCCACGCGATAGGTTAAATGTTAAGGTACCCCTGGCGAGTTTTGGAATTTGGATTTCCTCTAGGAACTTCATGTTAATGTTTAACAAGTTTGATAAATTTGCACAGAACCCCCTGGACTTTATTTTATTTGCAAATGTACCTTTACCATGGATGGAATTTCTTTGTGGTTCTTCTATTTATTTCATGTATCTAGAAAACCCCTAAAATCGCCAAAAAATGCCATAGGTTCCTGTGCATTCTAGTTTCATGATATATTTTTATTTTACATATTTATTGCATTTTAATATTTATAAAAAATAAAAAATACGCATTTTAGCACTGTTTGCATTAGAAAATACATAAAAAATAGAAAACGTTTTTTGAAAAATTCCAAAAAAATATATTTTGTGTGTTTATGTGTGTTTTAGCTCCAGACCAAAAATCACTAAAAAATACAAAAGGAAACTCCTAAAAATTGTAAAACCCCAAAAACCTTTATAAAAATATTAAAAATTCCAAAAAAATCCTAAAAATATAATTTGTTGAATTTTCCCTATTTCATTATCTTTATTTTAAAATTAATTTGAGGAATTTTGGACACTGTTTGATATTTTTCATCCTCATTTTAATGTCGGCCAATAATCTAGTTCACTGTTTTCTAGTATTTTTGTCTTTAAAAATACCAAAAAAATTAGGAAAAATCGAGAAAATCACAAAAACATTAGAAAATATAAAATTAACAAAAAAATTTTATTTGTTGTATTTTGAGTATTTTTCCTATTTTTACCTCTCTCTTATCTCTAGTGTATATATATATATATTCCTTATTATATATTATATCTTTATTAAAAGAAAAAGAAAATTGAAAAATACAAAATGTAAAAAGGAAATACAAAATCAGTAAATCAAAAATCAAAATACAAAAGTATAAAATCAAAAATAATAAAAAAATATATATTTAAAAACCCACAAAAAGACTTGTGTGCATACATGACCAGCTTGTATATGAATAATTGTAGGCTACCAGTTTTTGCTCTCTGTGGTTCGACCTCTACATGCTTTCGCACTATGCATCATTATGGTAGAGCTAATAAATTTTAATTCACATTTTTGGGGACTTAATTGATTGTATTCTTTATTGTGGGTTAATTGTTGCTTGATAGGGGTTTCGTGAGCGGTCGCCTCAACGACTTCGTCTCCGCCTTGTGTGAGACGTATTTTGACCCTTGTAGAACCCTTGTTATCAAATAGCGTTGTTGCCGGAGATCGATGAGCGTAGCTTACTTTACTGTTCATGTTGTAAATACTTGTATGATTTTTGCTAATATTCATGAATTGCTTGTAATTATTGCCTTTGTTTATATTCTGTGATCATTTGTGCTAATACCCTTTTTCTTGCAACTTTGATGCGAGGATCCGTCGTGCGAGGACGGTCTTCTAGGAGGTCGGTGCAGCCAAGCATGAAGGAGGGTCACGCTTGTTTGACCAGCTGGAGCAAGCACCAAGGAAGCAAGAAGAAGGCTTAGCTAGTTTTAAAAAAATGTAATTTTATGAGAGAGAGAGAGAGAGAGACAATTTTGGCATGTAATAATATGGATTCTACTCTTCACAATGAGGTCCAGTGCCTGGGTGTTTGTTCACATGGGGGCCTCGTCGCGGCTTTTTCGTGTTTTCCCGCTTTCTTTCCTTTGTCCCCCGCGGTTTTGAGCTTTCCACCTTTTTTATTTTGTTTTGAGTGCATGGAGCCCCTAGACTTAGGTTGCTTGACTCGGTAGCTAGGTCCACACATTAATAAGAATGCTTGTTCCTATAGTATCTTACGCATGGATTTAGTCAAACTTAATTGGTTCTTCATGATTAATAGCAGCTAATATTTAGGGTGATTTTGTCGCTTGCACACCGCCATGTAGTTAGGTTTAAAAATTCTGTTTTGCATACCGCATGGAGAAAGCTGGGATGCACTGTAAGTCTTCTAACTCAGCATGCACCATTCGATTCAATGGTGAGTTCTCCATCATTAAACCAACTTGCACGGCTTTTCCGCTATCTCCCTCTGATTTTGAGCACCTAGGATATAAATGAAAATCTACAAAAATGTTAGGCACTGGTATGAAAACAGACTCAAAAAAAGTGAAAACCCAAAAAACTAAAATAAAGGGACTGCTAAATAAACTTTGACCTTAATTAAGATTTGTAATGGACTATCATTGTACTGGGTTCATAAAGCCCTCATTATTTTCAGGTACCTTTAGAGGGGGACCAAAACCCCACTCCCTTGAGCGAGGCACGCCCCATAAGGAATAGAGCCAAAATCCCAGTCTGCAACTGCCTTGTGTATCGCCTGGATTTTCGAAGTATTGGCGCTTCTATCGTACGTGACCGAGTAGGGCCTAGTCAGCGATGGTGTTCACGTCTTGTGTGGAACATCGACATGGTCTGAAGTACTGAACATAGGCCACGCCTTCACGGGGGTGTATGTCTCATCGGTTTGCATCCGAGTAGGTTCTTGCACGCTCACGGGTGATTCCGTTCCGAGCGAGAACCGAAGTATTGGTTTCGCCTATTGGCTTCCTCTCTCTATTTCTTTAGCTGGGTAGGGATTCAGGAAGGGTTACAAGGACCTCAAAAAGTACAGACTATAGGTTACAAAGGAGGGGGACAAGTACGGGATACTTTTATGGCAATGCTCTCTCTCCTATAGGGGTAGCGTGCTAAGGACTTGTTATAAAATGTGCCTGAAATAACAACTCTAAAACTGAAAAGATAATAAGTAGCCGAACCTTTACGGCTTCACATGGCGTGAGTTGGTGAACCCAATCTTGTATTGCGTTTGTATGGATCTAGATTAAGGTTCAAAGATCAAGTCCCGTGCCATTGCGCATATTTTGTTGTATCATTCTCCTCGAACCCATGCGACTTTATTCTTCCCCATTTTTCTACATCCCTTGTTTTGCCCAAATCCTTTGTTTCCACTTTCCCATCTTGTTTTCGATTTCTAGCGATCACCTTCAGCCACTATAGACATCGCCATCAACCATCTCAACATCATCGAAGACTCGCCCTCATACTCGTGGAGGTCTTCACGCACCAGCCTTCGCATGCATTACGCCTCCCTTGCAGCTCCACTGAAAGGATCTCCGCCTTCTATCCGCCATCCTCCTTATATAGAAGAAGCCTTGGAGTTGGCTAGTGACAGAAGCCAACGTCCTCGGCGAAGACTCCTCCCGCAAGATTATCCAAGCTTCGTCGCACTCTGCCCGTGGTTGAGGCGAGAACAAGTAACAGAGCACCTTTGTCCTCCTCGAACCCTGGCAACTTCCTTCTTCCCCCTTTTCTTCTTCCCATTTTTTTGCCCAAATCCTCTATTTCCACTTTGCCGTCCTCCTTTCGATTCCAAGTGATCACCTTCAGCCACTATAGCCATCGACATCGACATGTATCTCAACGTTGTCAAAGATTTACCATCATACTTGCAGCATCGGTCTTCACGTCGTCAACCTTCACCCACGTTGCGCCTCCCCTGCAGCTCCAGTGAAAGGAGCTCCTCCTCTAGTCCGCTTTCGCTGTCCACTTCCATTTTGCATCAGCTGGTGTGAAGCCAATCACTCTCGCCTTGACATCACACGACTCTGTCCGCTACGCATGCAAATCCACTCCATCGCTTGCACCTCCACGCCCGCTCCACCCTCGGTCGCCTCGTCTCTCGCTCTACCTTCTCCCTCCATGTGATGAGCATGTGGGGGGGGGGATATTTGCAAGAGAACCCCAGCAAGTTGGACAGCATGTGCGTAGCATTCGCCTACAGGGGTCAATTGCACTCGATCCCTCAATCTTCTAGAGAAGCTCAAGAACATCCCTAGCTCCAGACCGCATGTGCCTAACATGTGCACCATTGAAGATATTGCACAAGAACTCTCCTATTTTCAACAAATAACACATGTGTCCCAGTCGTCCCAGCTCACGTGAGGCTCACATGAGCTCTTGGACTTTTTGCAGAAACTCCCCTAATTTCATTTTAGTCCTTCTCTCCATTTGTTTCTTCATTCTACTTATTGTAATAATTGCATACAGGACCCCGACTTGTCTTTTATTTTGAGTCTATTTTATTACATCATTTTTAAAAAAAAATTGCACATTATTCGTCAATTAATTCTCCACATTGTGGCAAGCTTATCATTTTTTATTATCTGTGGTTAATTAGTAATTAATATTTGTGTGTAAAATTGCATATTTTGCTCAATCTGAGATTTAAGATTCATAGATAATTAACCATTGCTCAAAAAATTATCAAACATTTACGGATTGTAGAATTAATTGTTAATACATTGCATCTAAAAAGAATTGCATTTGCATGCATAATTTGCGCTACAAAAATCATTTTTTGTATTTCACTAATTAATTTTTAATAGGTATTCAATTTAACATTTTTAGGGTTTATGCTTTTTTCGAGATAGATAATCTAGTGATATATCTTACATAAATTTATTTCCTGAAAATAAGTAGACTTAATATTTAATATAATTAATTATCAAACATAACATTATCTACATTCATTAATTCATAAAATATTTATTTTGCATTCAAAAATTCTAAAAATATTAAAGAGGACTAATTTCATCATATTTCACATTTTGGCCTTGTTTCATAATTTTTTGATATTGTTTGATCATACATTACATTTTAGTCCTCAAACTTCGCCAAAATTGCATTTCAGTTATTATTTGCATAAAAATACCAAAAAATACCTCTTCGAAAACCTAAAGTCTAGATCAACTATAAATCAATCTAAGGAGACAAGTACCTTCCTGAGTTCAACCTTGGATTTACCAAGTAAAAAAGTTGATCGCTCGTTTTAATTGAATAATAACTAAAATTAGTGATCAGTTTGATTAATCGTGAATTGACTGCCTGCAATTAACAAAATTAATGTTAATTCCATGTAATAACTGAGGGTTTTTACGGTTCTTCAAATGGTGTCGTTACTAGGGAGGCGTAGCTGAGGTTAATTTTTAGAAAATCAAGTTTTTAGATTTTCCACCCCGGGTAGTCTCACCCCTGATTTTTCCCGTATTTATTTCTCTATTTATTTTCTTAGCATTTTATCCTTTTATATTGTATATTTTTCTGTGAATCTCTCCCATATCTTTTATTTTTCGTGCGAGATACTCGGTGGACTTGGAGCAGGTTTTTAGGAAGCCAAAGCAACTTGAAAGCAACTGGACGCACAAAGAATTTATCTTTGAAAAGAGAGTATTCTTATTTAATCCAATTGCTCATTTGCAACGGTTCTCGATCAAGTTCTCGCGTGTGTAAAAGACTGGACTCTTTGTGGTGTGGCAGACCGTAGGATGAGGACCGCATTACACTTAATTATACGCACTAGATTGAGTTTCATTTAGCCAAATTAAATTGTTGTATCGCTCGCTAATAGACATTCATGTCCTAGGTGTGATTTCCCATGCATGCATTAGATTTATTTTTATAGGGAAATTTAAATTATGTTTAGCATATTGCATGAAGATTGCGAGGAAGCATTGTAAGTATCTCTAACTCAACATTCATCATTGTTTTTCCTGTTGCAAGACTTTTTCGATTCTACCTCGATTTTCATTCACATAGGAATAAAGGAAATTGGAATCCTTGTGTAGATGTGCATTGATCTCCACTCAAATTCAAAGTGATAACCAAATTAAAATTGGGACTACTAAACAAAGCTGACTTAATTAAACCCATAAAATCAAGATTTTTTGCGGGAGAGCAACCCAGTCCTTGTATTCATTTATTGTTCTAAATGAGAGGGAGATGAACACAAGGATAGAGCCAAGCCAGAGTTTTCATATAGACTACTAGCTCTATAAAAAGATTAGCTACTTCTCATTGAGGATCTACGAGTATCTAGTAAACGGTCTGTATTTCCTTAGCAGAGTAAGAGGTTTAGAGGACACTGTGTAAGACTCCATCCTCAAGTAACAAGTAGCCGTATTTATATTGTCTGTACTTACTCCCATACTGGTTGAAAGTAGGTGCAACTAATCGCGAGAATAAGGCCAGTCTTTAGGAAAATACAAGCACCTAACAGCTCGTTAACTCTTTCAAAATTTTGCATTTATCACCAACTAAAACAGACAAGATAATTTGGTCGAACTTTTACGACCTTCACTGAGTTAAGTTGGTGAAATCGGGGTTTGCATTTGTGTTTGAATTGTGTGACAATGCACTTGCACACACAGATCATAGTTTCGCAAATCTATTTTTTCCATTCCACTCGAAGATGTCAGAATATTAGCATTCATACCCAGACCATGGATCACGTTCACATAACAAATTCCCAATCTCTTTTCCACTTTCTTTTCAGATGAACTATCTCTTTGAGGTAGTTTCTCCCCGACCATCATTTTTTTCACCTACCCTCCCTTGGTTAAAACTTCAAGATATGAACCGCTCACAAAACTGAACATGTTCTATGTAGATACAATGAAGAGAGCAGATTTGAGGATGAATACTGGCATAACTGACTTTGATAGAGGAACACGATTACCGATTACATATGATAATTCATTATTTGAACTATCGGGATGATTCACGTCCCGAGTATGATCACTTTTCCTTTGATCACATAAATGGCACCTAAAGTCAAGGAAATAGGACTCATGACCAGACTTTGATCAAAGAGACTGACTACATCTCGGTTCAGGAGAAAATGCTAATGTCACGGCATACCGAGCATAGTCACTCATATCCGAGTCATGAGACAATAGTGGATGACATATATCGTATCAATAAGAGAGTTGAGGTTTTGACAGAACAATTTAATAATGTCATCCAAATAGTAAAAGACGTGATAATTAACCAAGAGAAATCAAGCAGATCACATAGCAAACCGAAACACATCATGTGTCTGATTTCCACACACAAACACCACACACACCTGACCAGTCCATTGACCATGCTACTGACACAAGTGAAACTTCTAAAAAATAAAAAAACTAAAAAAATGAAAAAATCAGACAACATCAATATGGAAGCATTTTGCAGAAGTCGGATCTTAGATATTCCATTAACTCTTGAAGACCAGGAGAAAACTACCTTCACATGTCCGTTCGGCACGTATGCCTTTAGACGGATGCCCTTTGGATTGTGCAACGCTCCTGCTACTTTTCAGAGGTGTATGCTTGCTATATTTGCGGACATGGTCGGTGATTCTTTAGAGGTTTTTATGGATGATTTTTTGGCCTATGGTGAGTCCTTTGACGATTGTTTAGCACACCTAGACCAGGTTCTTCGGAAATGTTGTGAGGTAGATGTTTTGTCTTGGGAAAAGAGACATTTTATGGTTACACACGGGATCGTGTTGGGGCACGTCATCTCCCAGCGAGGCATGGAGGTTGACCCTACCAAGGTGGATGTCATCAAGCGACTCGAACCACCATCCAACATCAAGCAGTTACGGTCATTTCTCGGGCATGTCAGTTTTTACAGACGGTTTCTACAAGACTTTTCCAAGATTGCCCGACCGTTAATTGAATTATTAGTCAAAGACATTGAGTTCTTGTTATATGATAAATGTCTTAATGCCTTCTTCACATTGAAAGAAAATATTATAAATGCTCCTGTCCTACAACCGCCTGATTGGTCTCTACCCTTCGAGATCATGATGGATGCTTCAGACTTGCGATAGGGGTTGTATTAGGACAGAGGAGGAATGGACTTCCTGTTGTGATCCACTATGCCAGTAGAACTTTAGATGATGCTCAACGTAATTACATAGTGACAGAAAAGGAAATGTTGGCAGTGGTATTCACATTATATAAATTCGATACTATCTTCTTGGCTCGAAAATCACAATCTACACAGATCATTCAGCTATCCGGTTTTTGATGGAAAAGAAGGATGTCAAGGCACGCCTTCTTAGATGGATTCTATTACTTTAGGAATTTGATTTGGACATTAGAGACAAACCTGGGGTAAAGAATGTGGTAGCTGATCACCTCTCCTGATTACAGATAGAACATCCTTCCGATGAGTACACGATAGAAATTACAGAGAGACTTCCTGACGAGAGCATCTTTGCAGTTACCGAACTTCCATGGTATGCAGATATAGTGAATTTTCTGGTTACGCAGAAAAGTCCTCAGGGATGGCCAAAGAATTGAGTTGATAGATTAGTTTCTGAGGCACGATATTACCACTGGGAGGATCCGATTCTTTTTCGTGAAGGTCCGGATTATGTTTACAGGCGTTGTATTCCTTAGGAGGAATATAATACTGTCCTCACTTTGTGTCATTCTTTAGAAGCAGGGGGACATCACTCAGGGAAGAGGACAGTGCAGAATGTACTTCAGAGAAGATTATGGTGGCCAACTCTTACTAGAGATGCTTGTACATTCGTAAAGAGTTGCCCGGATTGTCAGAGAGCAGTAGGGACAGTCAATGCTAGAGAGGCAATGTCGATGCGACCTATCATTATTTGTGAGATTTTTGACGCATGGGGCATAGATTTCATGGGATCGTTCCCTTCCAGCAACGGCTTTGAGTATATTCTTCTCGTTGTAGATTATGTTAGTAGATGGGTGGAGGCTATACTCGCACGAACCGCAGACAGTAAGATAGTTTGCAAGTTCCTAAGGGAACACATTATTTCACGGTTCGGGATTCCATGTGTTCTTATTTTAGATGGGGGTAGCCATTTCATTAATAAGGAGGTCAAAAAGCTAGTGAAGCAATATGGCATTGATCACATAGTAGCTTCTCCTTACCACCCACAGACGAACGGCATGGATGAAGTTTCAAATAGGGAGGTGAAATCAATTCTCCAGAAATTAGTACGACCGGATAGGTAGAACTGGTCACAGCTTCTAGATCAGGTTCTTTGGGCATATCGTACTGCATATAAAACTCCCTCAGGTACTTCACTATTCAGACTGGTTTATGGAAAGCCATGCCATTTGCCCGTAGAGATCATGCACAAATCTGAATGAGATATTCGAGAAATTTTACTTGCAGGAGGCTAGAGAATTATAGATCTGAATGAGCTGATAGAGATTCGAAATCAAGCATATGGGAACACTCTCATTTATAAGGACAAAGTGAAGAGATGGCACGACAGACATATTCGGCACAAGCTCTTTGTCCCTGGGCAGAAAGTCTGGTTGTTCAATGCAAGATTAAGAATTTTTCCTGGAAAATTAAAAAGCAAATGGGAAGGACCTTACATAGTCAGAACGGTGCACGACAATGGAAGCATAGCAATATTAGATGAGTCACCTGGTGCAGAATCGTTCGTGGTTAACGGGTAGATGCTGAAGCACTTCGTAGAGACTAATGATCATCTGGCCCGTATTGAAGTGATCTATTTTGTACAGGATTCATGATCATTCTTTCACTACATCTCATCCTGTACAAAGACTTTTGAGCCATTCGATTTTTGGAGATCCGTAAAACTTGTATATTCTTCATAGATCGCAATCGTCCCCATTTTTGCTCGTCTTTATGCATAGGATACCAGATCCTAAGTATAGGGGGACTGATTGCCTGTTGATTCACGTTTTCTATTTTGTTCTATATATTTTATATATCCATTCGTTTTTCACAAATCACTGGTTCCTAATTTTTGTATACATTCTTTTATATACTTAGGATACCTTATCCTAAGTATGGGGGGACCGAGTGATTTCGATGATCTCGTATTCTTTATTCCTTTTGATCTTTCGTTATATATTCTTTTCACTCAGCCATCCCATTTTTGCTCTCCCATTATACTTACGATTACCTGATCGTAAGTATAGGGGGAGGGTTGACTGACTTGTTTTCTTATATTCTTTTTCACCCACTTTTACTTAGCACGAGTTATGTCCTCCTTTTTCTCTTTTGACGCTATGAGGACATAACTCAAGCTAAGTATAGGGGGTGCGTATATATTGTATATATACTTTTTTCCATAACTCGTACTTTTATGTATTTTCTGTATCTATAAAATCCATAAAAAGTGATTGAGGGTTAATTTAAAATCCATTTATACATATATTTATTACTTATAAATCCTTGTAAATAAGTAAAATATGTTGAAAATTTTGTATTTAAAATATGTAATTAAAATTAGTATTTTAAATTAGTACTTAAAATTTGTATAATAATTATTTAAAATCCCATCTATTAAAACATGTGTAAAAATCATGTCATCATTGTAAAATTCTTTGTAGATAAAAATATGTAAAATACATTAAATACTTAATTCCAATAAAATATCTTATAAAATTCGTGTACATAAAAATTTTTTTAATAAAAATAAGAAAATCCATAAAAAATACAAAGTCCTAAAAGTCATAAAAATTACAAAAGCCTTAAAATCCATAAATATGATTAAAATTCAGAAAACTGACTTCACAAAAACATGGTTGCATTTGCATTCGCATTTTTCAGAATAAGTTTGATTTCTGGAACTAATGATTGAGTCTAGTCTAAAGGATGGAGCTTGATCACGACCTTTAACTTTCATTGTAAGGAGCCTAGTTAGGAAACTCTTCAGGTCTTTTGACTTAAAATCTTTGGGTTCCATAAGACTATATTTGGGAAATCAATTCATGCGTGCTTAAGTAGATCATTTGGTGTCATCCGTACAACTTTGCACCAGTGAACCAATCTTGAACACATGCACTCTGCACTTAGCTCGACTTGCATGGAGTTGCGAAGGGCAGTACATCTTGGTAGTGCGTTTCTATCCTTGTCTTTACGGCATTAACGTCTAAAGACGAGAGAGATTGGGTTTGCGATAGTCGCTTCGGACGAGGGAAGGATCTGCTGACACAATTTTTCTAAGACCTCAAAAAAGGGACGGAACAAAAGATGCTATATTCGTCAAGGCACAAAGAGATGAATGCAGTGCAAGCAAATTACAAAGTCAAATCAAAGAAGAAGCCACCAAATACAAATACAACCACAATGGTCCAAGCTTCCACCAAATATGCCTGCACATCTTCATGGAGACTTAGCTACACCGGTTGAGCTTCACAAGGAGATGTGTCTACACTGGTCACACTCCATTTCTTTTCTCGTTCTTCTACTTTCTCTCTATATTTGATTGTGGACATAGCACGAACTGACCTCAGAAGGGGATACCTCCCTCCCCAAGGAAATAGTAGCTGGATGACGAAGCAATAGAAGTGTATAGCCGAGATGGATGGTTTCTTCGTTTCTTTAAGCAGGAAGAGCTAAATCAATTCACACACTGTACAAATTGACTTCAAGGATGATAGAGTTTGCGATATGAATAAGTGAGTCTGAACTAGCCGATGAAGTGATCTCGAATAAGAATTTGTGGAACTTGAAGACTGTTGGGGATAAAATCCTAATCCTAATTAAGAATCCGACAAAATGCTTATTTCAGGCCCGATCGAGCACTGTCCTTTATCTGTTCTCATGAATTGGTTTAGGAAAACAAATTCATTCTAACTTTCTTATTTTCCCCTTATTTTTCAAATAAGTGTTTGCTAAGGGACTAGCAAAGTTTAAGTATAGGGGGTTGATGAATCCATGATTCATTAACTTTTCTGTTGCATTTTATCATAAAACCCTTAACAAATACATGTAAATATACACTAATTCCTATCTTTTAACAAAACCTCATTCATGAAATAAGAATGCACTTTTAAGCATCAAATACATGTAAATAAATAAAAGAATAAAAATAAAGAAAAGAAAAGAAGGCAGATTGTAAATATGTATATATGTACAATATGACTTATAGATATAAATATAACTGCAAGGTATATTTATATAACCTAAGCCCCGAGACCAAGTCAGCATGAATTGGTCGACAAACTAATAAGTATGGGGAGATAAGGAAAGAAAACTATAAAAATAAATTAAAACACACTTCACACATGTCTCATTATTTATCAAATAAATACAAAATTTCATTAATTTTCAATTAATTCATATGTACATATTTTTCACCAAACTCTTTTCCTAATTATTTCTAAAAATATATATAAAAATAAAAAAAATAGGTTAAAAATATTGCCTGTATATATGCCAAGAATTCCAGTTTTTAAAGTGTCAAATCTCAACTTCCGAACATCATAACTTTTTAATACGAACTCCAATTTCACTCTACTCACCTTTAAAGTTCATAAAATAATATTATCTAATTAATAGAGGTGGTTTCATTGAATTCAGAGTCCATTTGCAAAATGTCAGTTTTGGGACCAAACGACAACGGGGTTTCTGGGCTATTTATTTTATGTAGACCACATTATTTATACATTTATTAATTTTATAATTTCTAATTATTTTCATGATCTTGTAATTTAACCTTGATTTATTTCATATTTTTTGGAGCTTATTTATTATTTTAATTAAATTAAAAACACTAAAATATAGATGAAATTGAACTATATAATGTATACCTCTATTTATTAATATATGTAAATTAACTTATTAAAATCCCTAAAAATTGACAAAGACTTTATTTACCACTTTAATAATGAAGAAAATATAAAATTAATATTTAATGATTAATTTATTGAATTAAAAAAATCCACAATCTATTTATTAAGTAATATTTATACATATTTATTAATATAATATTTATATTTCGTATTATAATTATTATTTATACAAAGTAATCATTCTATAATTTAGATAATTAAATTATCTACATTTTTTGTTTTATATTTAATTAAAATAATGTTATTTAATATTTATTATTGAATTTCTAAGCAATTTACACATCTGGCCAACCAGGTGCTGACACGTGACAGCACCTGGTGCATCTTCTCCAAGAAGCTGGTACTGAAGTCTGTTCTAACCGACCTTCTTCACCAAATTTTCACACACGCATCATAACTCATTCCGACGATCTAATCCCTTGGATCTCATCTCCTAACAACCCATTTACACGCCACCCTTGGATTAACCTTGAAGCCCAAGTAAATTACCCTATAAATACCCTTAAACTTGGCGGTTTATAACTAACTTTCCTAACCACCTGAGACACCCAGTTCCAGTGGCCGAAACCCAACCTTCACCTCTCGATTTCGGCCATCCTAGGAGGTGACAGCTCAATTCGTCGGCTCGCGTGGAGGAAGGGTGATCGGAGGAGGTTCCAAGGCTTTCGCTCCGCCTTGCATCGCCGCCGCGTGCGAGTTCAGCTCCGGAAAAGATAGATCGTCGAAGCAGACACTAGAGATAATACACCTCTGCTTTCACAGATCTATACCATCATCTTCGCTGAATTATTTCTCGAATATCAGGCCATGATCATCATGGTTAATCACCTCAGTAGTTAGCTTAATCATCCATTTAAAACGCACAATCAAATCACATCTCTCCTTCGTTCGTATTCGAATCAAATCACGTTTATTTTCTCGTGGTTTCTCATGCCTATTAACATTTATTCTGGAAACGATTTTTGAACTTGCAAAAACCTTAATCTTTTGGTCGATTTATCGCAAAACGAGCATACAAATATGATCTTTGCAGGTACCTCTTGCATATGGCGCAATAGCACGTCAATTGAAGATTCTAATTATCACGCAAATCTCACTCAAAGACGACGCAACAGCCTGATCGTTGGATCCAGAAGCAGTGAGACCGCACTTTCATCAGTCGTTTTCCGTCGTTAGAGATCAGTTCCGACTGACGTCCACTTTGGGCGAGCTCGAGGGGTGGAGGAGCTACCCCTCTGGCCCCGTCGGAGGTCCAAGTGTCATGCCAATCGCCGGCAAAAAATCGAGGAAGAGACTGCCTTCATCTGTCGCTCAACCACTTGAAGAACGACCAAGAATATATGTGGTACAGTTTGGCAACACGTGTCCTGCAGTGAACGGACCAAATCACACTGCACATTCTAATCCTGGCCTTAAAGCCGAAGCGGTGTGAATTTTGCATATTAAACCCAGAGAAGCTTCAGAATTTCAGAGCGCGCCCAAGATTTCCAGAAATTATAATAATTGACATTTTTGTTACACTTCAGCCCCTGACAGAGGACTATTTTGCACAACTTTCATACTTTTTCTTACATTTCTACCCCTGATCTGTAGGGGGATTTTGGACATATTTTTGACATTATTTTTCGTAGTTTTTCTTGGGGTAGTTACACAACTACCTCCGCAAGGTTTTTCAGTAATTTTTGTGTGTTTCTATCGCTTTTTCATCGTGTTTTTATTGGTCAAATTTCGCTTCCGTTTTGATTTGATTTTGAGTGTTCATCGAGCTCATTGCTCGATCGATTTACCTATTATATAATATCACCTATATTTCACCTATTCTTCACATATTATATCATAGGTAAATTTGTTTGAAAAATATCACTTTGAAAAATAAATAAAAATTGGAAAAATATAAAATCAAATAAAAGTCTGAAAATCAAAATTCCATAAAACATATAACTTTCCTTCGATCACTTTAAGAGGAGATAAAATAATCACAAAAATATATTTTCACCTAAAAAATCAAAGTACCCTATTCTGCCTCCTTGTGTTCGACCCAGGTACACTTATCTGGTTAAATAGATAGTGTAAGGTTTTTCTTAAATCGATCTTTGTTTGATGTAAAAGCTCGAGTCTCTTTGCGGTTTTCTACACCGACAACACAAACACTTAAAATCGTAATCGGATCCAAGCCGCGCATCAGTCACAGCTATTGGACTCGATCTTGTGGGTATATCGGACTCCCTTCAGGACTCCTTTGGGTACATCTCTCTTTATCTCATTTTTGGCCAGCCTTGCCATTTACTAGTTGAGATCAAGCATAAGTCACTATGGGTTGCCACTAATATATTATTGGATCCAGAGAGTATATGAGATCAAAGGAAGATAGAATTGGCAACCCTGGAGGAGCTTAAAGACACAGCCTTCCCAAGAAGCATACAGTATAAGGAGCGAGTAAAGATATGGCATGATTCTCATATCAGCCATAAGCAGTTTGAGCCAGATCAGAAAGTATGGTTGTTTGATGCCAGGCTTCGATTATTTCCAGGGAAATTACAATGCAAGTGGAAAGGGCCAACCTGGTCCAAAAGGTGCATGACAATGGTAGTATCGATATATCGGAGATGTCATATGAGTCCACATTTCGTGTTAATGGTCAGCACCTCAAACCATATTTCGATAATGAGCCGCTAATCGTTGGCATCGCCCCGATTCATTTTGAATGAGATGTGGTCTTTGACTCTCATCAATTGCATCTCGTGCCTGATTATCACTGTCTCCCGCCTTGTATAGATCCAGAAGTCCATATCATCTCATTCTTTACTCTAACACCCCATCTGCATCTTGTGTTTACGCTATACTTAGGGTGTACTTTACCCTAAGTATAGGGAGGTGTTAGGTTTTTTAGTATTAATTTTATTCTTTTTACCTCTATTTTACTGTCTATACTTAGGGTTATTTTACCCTAAGTATAGGGGAGGTAAACCTTGTACATTCCTTCACTCGGATTCCCCTTTGTGTACAGTTTGTTATACTTAGGATTACTCAATCCTAAGTATAGGGGGAATCACCGAGCCCTCTTCATTATTCCTTTTCACTTCCTTATACTCAGCACGAGTTATGTCTTCTTCATTGCTCTTTGTTCACTCTAAGGACATCGTTTGAGCTAAGTATAATGGGTGTCGTATATATTACATATATATTTTAGCCATAACTCGTACTTTGTGTAAGTGTGTTAATAAATAAAATGGCTAAAAACTCGTTATCTAAAAATTGTAAATTTTCAAAAATTTTGGTTGTACATAAAATTCTTTCATGCACATACATAGTTATTTATAAAAATTATTTGTGAACAAATTTGTGTAAAAATATTTTGTGAGTGAAGCTTTGAAAATATTATAGTATCAAATTTATGTACATAGTGCAAAATTTTTGTAAAACTATTTGAAAAATAAAATTTTTCAAAAACCCGTGTGTAAATTTTTGTAAATAATTTGCAAAACTTCTGCATGCATACATACATTCAAACATTTTCAAAAATTTTGCATACTTTTAAAAACTTTGCATAAAAAGATTTTTGTAAATATTTGCACATTTTTTTGAATCACAGTTGACATTTAAACCAATCTGGAATTAAATTGGAAAATGGAGCTTGGTTAAGACCTTAATCCACCTAATTCTAAGAGGAACCTTATAGGATTTGGGGTTAAGACTTTTTAGCTCCATTGGTGACCACAAGGCTATGATCACATGTCATCTTGATAAGCCTAAGTAGAACACTTAACAATGCACACATGACTCTCACAGACAATGGCTTTACTTGCACCAGCACCTTACACATAGCTCTCTACGGATGAGGTGGTGAGGAGGCAATTTCCTTTGGCTTGGGGTAGCATACGAGGGTAGTACTTCTAGGCGGAACCTCTCATCTTGTTTTAGTGAAGGAAATGCGCCTCAACTTGGTTTGGTGGTGCTGAGGTATAAAGACAGGAGTTTTGGGTTGCAATAATGCTTCAAAAGAGGGATAGTCTACTAGCTCAAGAGGAAAAAGTCCTTATGTATATATGTTGCACCATGTAGATATGTTGTACATATGCACATCAAAAAAATGAAAAAAAATGTGCAAAAGAAAGAAAAACTCCAAAAAAATGGACATGCCTAATTGAAAATAAAATGTCTGTCAGAGTATGTATAGCCAAATAAAGCAAAGCTTATGTTACCCATTCTCATCTCATGAAGCATGCAGCGGGAGACTTAGCTACACTAGTTGGGCTCCCAGGGATACATGGCTACACTAGTCATGGTCCATTCTCTTCTTTTCCCTCTCTTGAGCCGGTTGAACTTGAACTTAAAGGGAATACCCCGCTCCTCGAGGAAAGAGCTGGTGGACTAGGGCATTAGAGTTACCTTATTGAGGGGGGTTGTTTCTTTCTCATTTCTAAGGTGGGGAGCTACACATCATTTACACCGTACAATGAAAGATTCATGGTCATTAGAGTTTGTGTACGTAGATTTGTTCCGATATGGATTATTGAGGAGTCTTGACCATAGATTGGTGGAACCTAGAGGCTGTTGAGTCGTAAGCCTAGGTCCAAATAAAGTTTCGACAAACTAATAATCCAAAGGTCTGACTGAGCTCCATACTTCAATTTAATGAAGACAAGTTTAATAATCAACCTTGATTCTCCTTCTTTTTCTTTTTCTTTTCTTCTCTTTTTCACTTCTTCTTCAAATAAGTGTTTGCTAAGGGACTAGCAAAGGTAATGTATGGGGGGTGATGAATCCATGATTCTCACTCTTTATTCTTTTATTTTAGCTATTTATCTTGGCAAAGCATCATGTAGATAAGTGTAAATGCAATAAGTTAGCATTTGGCATGCATATGTTAACTGTATATACTTAGCATGTATTTATGCAAAAATAAAAGAATAAAGGAAAAGAAAAAGGTGGGAGGTATTTAGAATAAATACATAGTGACCTGAACCCCAAGAGAAGGTCAAACATTGACCTAATCGCCGAATAAAATAAGTAGAGAGAGATAGGGCCTACTCTATATTGTATATATCATGTATATGTGTAAATAATTATTTTTGGATAAAATAAAAATAATATGTTCTTTGTACCTCCTTGAATATGGTCCTAAAAATAAAACAAAAGTCAGGAAAATAAAATAAAAATTAAAACAAAATCACCTCTCGCGTGTACAAAATACATAGGTATATTATACATGTATATAATACATTATATTGTATAGAGATTAATTTATTTTCCATAAAATAAATAAAAATCACCGAAAAATTCCTTGAAAAATAACAAACATTTTTTATGCTAAAACTTTTTGATTTAAAATAATTTATTATTTTTATCGAATTTATAAGTATTTTGTAAATCCTAATTTTCCAATTGGCCAACTGGGATTGTTGACTGTGGTCAACCGTTCCTTCTTCCCGATTCAGATCGGATCCTATTCACCGGAGCCTCTTCTCAAAATTTTCCAGCTCGACTCCGTGCTCCTTTGGCCTCGAGATTTGGATCCTATAATCCTTGTACCTCCGACATCCTTGCAGGTCCTTTGGTGGATCTGATTCACCCTAGGGTTTTACACTTCACTCCGATCTTTTTGAACCCCGGGTGACCTATAAAGCATGTTCTCTCGCCTCCACAGAGTGGCAGCTCGTGCCTCGCTCTTCCTCCTAGCCCTAGACACCTCCAGTTGAGTGACAACTTCCAGAGAGACCCATCGTATCGGAGTTTAGTGGAGCATCCACATAGCTCAAGCTATGTGGCCAGCGACCATCCCGGCGTTCAGCCGGCCAGCCTTCCACAACTTGATTGAGGCGACTACCTTGCTGACCATCTTCTCTTGGAGATCCAGAGCTCATCTAGACCTTCAGGTACCCTTCATCTCCAGTTTATTTCCATATGTGATATGTCCACTCCACCTAGCGTCGCCGCACGTTAGTTTGCTCCGAATAGCTGGTCAGAGCCCCAATATCCATATATATCCACTCTGATCGAACCCTCTATGCACGCCCCACCTTGCACCGCATCCTGATCATCCTCAGGCTTGACCACCAGGTTGAGATTAAGGCCCAGATATCCTCTATGACCTTCGCTGGAGATCGAACCACGCCCCCCCATCGCTTCTTTCCATTTCTGCTCAAATAACCCCAACCGAAGCTTTGCCTCGAGTTAAGCTTTCCTCCGCAGGTGTTTGCGCACGCAAAGACTTCATTTCCAGTCTCTAAATGGTCTACTGGAGCAGATCCAGGTCCATCTTCATAGCTACCCACATCTGTCTAGTAGCTCTCCCATCGGACACGTCCTGTAGACGCGGGTGGATTCCACAACCTTGCTGAACCTTTCCGATCGCTCATCGGATCTGCGTAGCACATCGAAGGTTCTGGTGAAATTTGTCAGGGTTCAGTTCTTTCAGGCACCCCCGCCACCGTTGATTAGGCGTGGGCCCTCCAAGTTTCATCACAACCGTTCATCACCCCCTTCTGTCAGACGTGTCAGATGCACGATTAACGACCATCCAGGCCGACATTCCCTGCACCATCTGATCCCCGCAGATGCCATCTCGCCCATACGCCTGCTCCATGTACCTGCACTGTCAGATAATTGGCCGAGTAGATCAGAGTCGTCAGCAGCCTCTAGCACTAGAGTTCAGCAGATTCTTGGAGATAAGGACATGGCGATTGTACATTCCATGTATAGTGACTTGGATCGAGACTATATCTCAAATCCAGATCCCGAAAATCTCTCAAAGATGTTTAATTAAATCAAACTGTGAATCTAATCTTCTCAATGCATCTGAATCACATTCAGATCAATGTCCAACATTTGGACTAAGATTGAATTACTAATCTACTGAGAGGAGTCACTAAAATCCAGACCTTTTTCATCGTTCCCTCGTAATGAAAGTGTCATGGTTATATAATCATTTAAGATCACATCACCCTCGAGTATTCCTAATACCCGTACATCCTACATACTAGAAGACCTAGAATAAACCTTAAGTTTTAGATCATATTCGGATTGTCTTCTTCAAGGTTTTATCATTAGGTTTCTCATTTGATAGTGAATCGGTCCTCGTCGAGGCCATCACCATGTTCATCCGCTCCCACGGCGAGATCCATTTTATTTCTCTTCTTTCATCTTGGTTAATAATAGTCTAACTTTTAGTTTTAATTTCATAGCCAATTTTTTATATCTATAATAATAGTTAATCGTTCATTTATTCATCGTGATTGGATCCGCCTATGATTACCAATCACCATATCATTCTTAATCTATCCGCTTCCCACTCTATCTCACATGATCTCTCACCTCCAGCGATGTATGGTGGTCATTGCCACGGTTCCCTTCCATCACAATTGTTGTAGCCTCCTCGTCCACTAATTCCTATTTGATTTTTCTTGGACCGAGTCATTATTTTGTCTTTTGATTTTATTGCAAGTACAGAAATTTAAAAAATATTGTAGTTGTTGTTCATTTTAAAAAAGAAGAAAAGAACAAAAAATGAAAAGTGTTCTATTTTACAAAAAAGGAAAAAATTAGGCGGCACTGCCTCCACCGCTTGGAGCGACGCCCTCCTCCTCCTCCTCTACCGACCGCCCCGCCCTGCCATCCGGATCCCGGACCTCCGCAGAAAGGAGTAGCTCCTCTGCACAAGGCCCAACAACCCCTGCGAGGAGAACCCCAAGCTCCATCGCTTGATGAACACTCCACCTGAGAGCCTGTCGTCAACATATCCATCTGTACCCCCATGCGAAGCTGCTACAAGCTCTACCATAGAGAGACTGTCGCCTGTGGGCGTGTGTTGCCCCTAACCACCAGTGTCCTTGCACGAAGAACCCATGCCGTCACCGGATCATTGATGAGCTGGCCATGCGACTTGGGCTAAGTAGTATATAAGGATCGTTGCGACCCGAATCATAAGGCACGATCAACAAGAAAATAAGACCACAAATCAATCAATCAAGGCACAAAATCTAATGTAAGCGCTCTTCGCTATTTATTTAACCTGGTATAATGACCATGGTCGAACACAAGGAGCACAAAAAATATAAAGTAGTTGAGATCAGTAAATTTTACTTATTTTTATTTTCTTTTGCAAATTTTTATATTTTTCAAAAGAAGGGACAAACCAAGGCACAAAGAAGCCTTTACAATTTTTATTTAGCCTACAAAGATACTAAATTCAAGAATAAAAATATTTTTATTTTTTTAGAATATGCAGATATTTTTCATAATTTTGTGGTCTTTTTCAGATTTTTATAGGATTTTATAAAAATGAAACAAGCTCAAACCAGAAACACAATGTACAACCCTGTCTAAAAGGCAACTTTAAAATCATAAATTACCCAAACATCCTGGTTGCAATTTTTATGATAAAGTAGAGAAAAATATCTAACTATAGAAATTGAAATCTCATTTTTTTATTTTGTAGAATTTTTAATGATTTTCATAAGATTTTTTGTCTTTTGTGATTTTTAGGGTTTTTACAAAAAAATAATGGCACAAAATGATACTGAAGCAAGAAAACACTAAAATAAACACACAGAAACTTTTATGGAATTTTTTGAACTATTTTTATATTTTTTGGTATTTTATAAAATAGACTGACACGTTTTTAGGGGTTTTTATTTTTAGAAAATATAAAAAAAATCAAATTGGGTCACAAAAATTATCAAAAATATTACACATTAGCTAGAGATAATGGTAGTTTTTGTGTTTTTTTAGAGTTAGTTTGATAATTATTTGATTAAAAACAAGGAACACATGTTGTAGGGACCTATCTGTAATTATCCTAAAGTTTCTAGACTAAATAGTAATACAAAAAAAGGTTCAGGGGCATAATCGCAAAAATCACACATAATATACGCGCATGCCAATTAAATCACGCACATGGGTATTTTTGCAAATATAGAAAATATTTCATTCAAAAGATAACAGTCAGAACATGCAGGGCACAATATGCAAAAACACCACAAAAGCACGTGAATGTGCATGTATTTTCAGACTCGGAGGACTAAAGTGCAAATATTGGAAACATCGGGGTCTAATATGTAAAAACTTCAAAATACAACTTTATTTAATAAACTAGAAAATAAAGCATGAAAACTACATGGAAGGAAATGCAATATACCCTCACAGACATGTGCGGAGCGCATGGGAGACACGTGGAAGAGTTCAAGAATAATTCCATTACTGATAATATATCTGAGCATTGAGAAAATGATGAATAAATATGATTTAGTTGTTATGAATAATATGAATACGATTCATATTATTTGGACACATGAGAATAGTCATCCTATATATTTAAATATGATTTAATTATCAAAGATATGATGTGGATATCACTATCCATAATAATAAATATTATAATATGATTTATAATATGATGGAGAGATTTAATTGTAAATAATTTATAAATTAAATGTTAACGTGAATTGGATTCACATTGAATAATTAATTATAAGTGCAATTTACATGTTCTATTAGACATATGAATATGATTCATAATTATTAGTGGCATGATTGAAATTATCATAAAATAATTTGGAGTTATTTTGAAGAATAATTTTACAAAAAAAGCTGTTGCACATGTGAAATTTTTTGAGAGATATGAAATCTCTCGATTAAGGAAGAAGAGACTCACCTTCCTCTTTAAGAGGGTGGACGGACATGGAGTCCTACTCCATATATGGTCGTCCATTCTATTAAGGGAAGGAGGCTTGTTCTCTTTCTTTTATTTCCACATGAAATTGATTTAATTTATTTTAAATTGATTATTTGTTGTTGCAAATTTATGCAATAAAAGCATGTCCATTGATTGAAAGTACAAAATGATCTACCATTGATTATTATGTGCACATGGATTGAGATCCATGATCATCTAATTTGTTATAAAAGAAATTGCTATTTCTACAACAACAATTGCAAGAGTAATAACTCTCTCTATTCTCATATCACTCCCCCCCTTCTCAATGTTGTGACTGTCCACCATATTGACCTAGGGAGCCTTCAAGTTGTTGCGACGCCATCAATTTTATTTGAAGTCAAGAAACTCTACGCTCGGACCTTCAACTTGTATTGTAGGAAGCACACGTCTCATCCACACGCTTGCAAGTGCATCCTTCATCAGATCGGACTTGAGACAGGAGGTCTCTTCGCTTAGAGACATCCACAAACATAAACATGCTTCATAAGGTAATCCTGAAAAATCCGAAAATGGCGCTTTAAAAAGTTGTTTTTAATCTTCATGCATGTAAATAAAATATCGTTCGTTGTAGGCGGCGATCGGAAACAGTCAAGAAAATAACCACAAATAATTATTCAATTTCAATCTCGTGGTTTTATGTTTATTTTACTTGGGCAAGTCCCAAGGTCGATCACAAAGAGGCAAAGGAACAACCTAGAAATATGTCTATCCAATTTCGTGTCCGGATTTCAAGGCGTTTTTTTTGGAATTTTTAATGCAAATGATGGATGCAAAATGCAATTTCGGCCTATTTTAGGGACAAAAATATAAATTTCAATCAAATGATGTCCGAAAAATACGAAACTTGTCCACAATGTAAATGATGATGAAATGAATGCAATATAATTTTTTTGGAATTTTTGGATGCAATATGAATTTTTTTTATGGATTTTTAAATGTAAACAGAATGATTTTCAAAATTTAGTTATAATAAATATCAAACCTACTTATTTTCGAGGACCAAAATTATCTAAGATCTATCACTACGTGATTGATCTCAGAAAAATCCTAGACCTCAAAAATGTGGGGTTTAATACCTATTAAAAATTAAATAGTCAAATATGCAAAATGATTTTTACAGAGCAAACTATGCATGCAAATGCAAAGATTTTTGGGCACAATGTTAACCACAATAAACTCTATACCATGTGATTTTTCGGGGATTTTTAGATTAACGGTTACTCAAATATAAATTGAAGAGCATAAAATGGGCGAAGTTAGCAATTTTCCACAAAATATTTATTTATTAATTAACCGTCAGTCACAAAAATGGCCACAATATGTCCAGATGTAGAGAATTAAGTGAGAAACATCATGCAATTTTTAGATAAATAAAATACTATCTAGAAGAGGTTCAAAAACTAAGGGGAAGACATGGGTATCAATGCAATAAAAATAAAATAAATAAAAGAACATTGGGGGATCTAATGTTAATTACCTATAAATTGGGGGGCGAATATGCAATTGTACCAGGGGGTCACGTGCGGTGCACGTGACCTTCTGGATCGGGACTGACGCGTAAATAGCGGAACTTCGGGGGGGGGGGGGCTGTCTGCAATTTACCCAACGTCACGTGCAATGCACGTGACTTGGGGTTGAGTGGCGAGGAAGTTTCCCCACGCATGTGCCACGCACGTGCAGGCGACCTTGGGCTTCGAGCCCGGCCTGCGGTGCTGTCGGGGCGGAGCTCTACGTTGGAGAACCGGGGGCCACTCCTGGCGGAGGTGCCCGGTCGAAGGCGAAGCGGAGGAGCGTCAGGCGGGGCGAGGTGTCGGCCGACGAGCGGAGTCGGTGAAGCGTTGGCCCGCGGGGGAGCTCAGGCGGGCCTCGTGCGCTACAACCGGAGATGATGACGAAGGCGGTGCAGCGGCATTGCAGACGAAGGTCGTCGGTGATGATAAGTTGCGTCGAAGAAGACGAAGTCCCCCGCCCCACGTGCGCAGCACGTGGCGGGGTCTCGGGCGTTGAACCCGGTCGAAGGCGAAGGAGCTGGCGGAGAAGGCGCGGCATAGTCGGAGAAGAAGGCTGTCGGTGGAGTCGTCGTCGTTGGTCGAGGAGCGAAGGTGGAAAGGGTGCTCGAAGGAGTAGTGAGGGAGTCGGAGCGGAGGCGTGAGGCGAAGCTCCGAGCGGAACGACGAGCTTAGAGACGGAGAGAGAGATAGAGAGAATGGAAGAGAGAGAGAGAGGGAGAAAGTACCTGGACGAAGCAGGAGGGGCTCGACGGCAACGAGCTGCCGGAGCGAGGCAGGTCGACTTGGCGGCGCTGCAACGAGCTGGTGAGGCTCGGACCTCGCCGGAGAAGGAGAAGAGGCGGCCTGTCACACCGGTCTCCTGGCCTTTCGTGCAAGCGGCGGATGATCGGATCTCGGGGGTGGCGACGATCTATATATAGGAGAGAAGGGGACGAGGCCGGCGCGAGGATAACAGAGGAGGGCGGTGGTTGCGCAGTTCATTGAAGGCGGTGGTGGCTGGTGTTGACCGGCGAAGAAGGGGGGCCATTGGCGAGATCCGCGGAGGGGAGGTGCGGTGGTTGCGGACGAGGGACGTGGTTGGAGACGATGGGCAGGGGCCGTCCGATCGGACGACCCTGCTAAGGCTACGTGGCAAGAGGGAAAGGAAATGTGGGGGCGCGGGCACGTGCAGTGCGCGTGCGGGGTGGCACGTGCGTTGCACGTGCGTGGTTTTTATTTTTTATTTTTTTATAAAAACGAAAGTTAAAAGGCCCGAAAATGACGGACACGTGGCGGCCTCTAGGGCTGCCACGTGTCAGCACCAGAAAAATCAGAGATAAAATCTTTTGTAAAATCAAAAAGAAATAGCAAATGACCTCGGATCGAAAAAGTTCCTTCACAAAAAAATGCTCGTCTCGACGAGATCTACAACTTTCATGAAGACATCAAAGCCAAATTCGGTCAAATGTAAAAAGTGAATTTTTAGGGTATCCCATGTACATTGAATACCTTGATTTTTGGGTTTTCTAATTTTTTGTCATTTTTAAACAAGATAAAAAAAATCTGGAAAAATATGGAAAATCCAAAGATAAATAAAAGACACTTAATTCTAATTTTTTTGGATTTTAATTGATAAAGAAAATATATACATAAAATATAGGTCAGAAAACCGTGAAAATATACAATGTACAAAAGAGGCCCAAAACCCAACTTTCACATACGAGGTCCGATTCACTTGAACTTGGTCTTGTTTTGAAGGTAATTGAATGTACTATTAGTTCAAAAGTGAGTAGGATAAAATCGGACACTGGATGGGGAAGATATGTGGCTTTTAGTCCGAAGATCCTGAAACTAGGGTTTGGGTTTTTGGTCCACTTATTTGGGTTAGTGATTTTTTTTCTATTTTTCATTTATTCTTGTTAGTAATGTGTACACAGTGGAGGTGGTTTTGGGGTATGCGGTGTCAGCGTGGAGGAGTTAAAAATCTGGGCAGTTACGATATTTACAGGTCAAATGTGGCTTGGATTTTTGGCTTCTTATTTGGTGCAGAAATTAATGCTAAAATGCAATTCTTATGAAAATGTGCATGAATGCTAATTATGCAGAATAGATGCAGATATGCTATTGATTTCGAGGGAATTGAGCTTAATAAATGAGATTTAGAGTGATGAATCCGAGATTCATCAAATCCTATTACTTATTTGTGATCTTGATGAAATGATATGAGAAGTGTTCTCATATCATATGGTTTCTTCTATTTAAAAAATTTAAATTACATTGTCCTAAGCAACTAGTATGATTAGTCGCTCTTGATCATATGTGATGCGATCTTCACGCTTTTGTGATAGGCTAAAGCTCAAACCCTAGCCTTTAGTTATGCAGTTACAACCTCAATGAGCTTGCGAAAATTTGAGATAGAGCATATGACAACAGTTTGAATTATAATGACAAAGTAAAGAAGTGGCATGACCTATATATTTGCTGCAAGAACTTTGTCCCGAGATAAAAGATATGGTTGTTCAATACTAATTTAAATATTTTTCATGGAAAACTTAAATCAAAGTGGATGGGTCCCTGTATAATAAAGGAAGTGCATGAAAATAGCAGTGTAGAGATAGCTGATCTCATAAATGATGAACGTTCTTTCATGATCAATGGACAACTATTGAAGCATTTTATTTAATCTAAAGAATGGTTTGTCCGAGTTTAGATGATAGACTTCTTGCCAAGTGAATACCTTGCAGACACTACAGATACTTAGCACGAAGTTGTAGCTTGAAGATTCAGATCAGACATGTTCAACAGCTAGCATATTCACATTCTTTTTCACTTTATTAACACATGGTTTATTCTTTTAGTGTTTGGTTTAACCCTTCTTTAGATTCTTACTCTTTACTTAGTCTATTTAGAGCCTAAGTATAGGTGGTAGCAACCCTACTTCTGCACATTCTTTTAGGTTATACTCGGTCGTCTTCTTATTCTTCATGTCATTTTCTTCTTCTTCATACTTGGGCTATTTTCAGTCTAAGTAAAGTGAGGTCGAACCCATGTTCTCTTAGTTGTTCTGTTTCTATTCCTTTTGCACCCAGTTTCTTCATATGTAAATCCTACACTTAGGATATTTTAAACCTAAGTATAGGGGATTCATACTAGTTTCACTTCCTTGTACTATTCTTTCTCTTTATGCTTAGTACGAGCAATGTCTTTCATTTCACTTAGTGCCATGAGGACATAGCACAAGCTAAGTATAGGGGGTGTATATATTACATATATACTTTACTCATAGCTCGTACTTTCATCGACTTTGTATACTATTACTCCAAGCTATGGTATGGGGATTTGAAATGTTTGTAAAAATAATTTGTAATATGTTTGAAAAAATATAACTCTATTTGACATGGTTTGTATGAACGCTTTACACATTATTTTTAAAAGGGTACACATTGTTTTGACACCTAACACGTTATTTTCTATATATATACTTACATTTATTTTCTAAAAAATATATGAAAAATAATAAATAATTAAAAATCACAAGAATACTAACTAATAAATGTTTTACCCATGACACTTACACATTCACACAAGGCTTGTTGAGATTTATAATAATTGATTTATGAAGTCTAAAAATTCATAGTTAACTTATCTTATTCATTAGGGTCTTAGACTTAAAAGTTCACACTTCTCTAGTTTAAAAGACATGTATGTTATATTGCATGTTTAATATCCATCTTAATGAATATGACCAACACTCACTTGCATGACTCCATTTATGAAGAGATCAAGTTGAGGTTTCACTTGAGGGATTGGGATTTGAGATTCGAGATTGTACATGATTTAATGGTGCTCGATGAAGACTTCATGAAACCTGAGTGTCAGCAATCTTAGCCAGTATGAGAACATGATTCTTATACTAACCTCTTAAATTTTACATAAGTGGCAGGGTGTGATGAAACTAAAATTAAACTGTTGATTAGCGTGCGCCGACTTTTGATAAAAGAAGTAGAGCTAGCCATAAATAAATAATGATGAGAAGAAAAGCTCTCACATTCCAAAATCAAAAGAGCTTCCACCAGTGGCGAGCGCACTCAACATTTTTAACAAAATCTTAGGTTTTTATAAGTCAGGCAGGTACATCAAAAAGGTCTCCACATCATATAGTGATATAAGTCTGGACGTCGAAAGTATAATAGATCCTCAAAAGAGACATATCCCGATGCATTCCCAGGAAAAAAATATAGACAACTCAACCTCATTTAATGGATAGACTGATTAACAATCATATATATTGAGTTAATAAATCACTCAAGAGAGCCCTTGTTCTAATAAGAGGAAGAGAAGAAAAAATACAACCTTGATCCCCCATCATATGGCCTTCCATCCACCCATTTAAGTCAGACAACTAAAGAAATGATGGATTGAATGCAAGAATAGTTTTATTCCCTAATCAAGGGTTGGGTCTTTAGGAAAGTCTCTTGGACCGGAACCTTGGGTGATGTTTCAACTCGACTCTTCTGAATGTAGCCGACACTAAAATGTCATACCTTTTACTATATATGTATAAACAAAGAGTTGGAAGACTAGATAAGTTGAATTCCTTCTGATTAAGACCTAGTTCAGTTTAGAATTTTAGAGTCACTAAAGTTGAGAGTTTTGAATTGATCAAGTCTTGTATTTTCACATACACGATCATGATTCAACTATTTATTCATTCTTTATTTGCTCGAGGACAAGTAAAGTGTAAGTACAGGGGGTGATAATCATCTTTATTCAGAGTTATTATCTCTCTACCTTAAACAAATACAATTAATTAGAAACTAATTAACTCTAATTAATAAAAGACTTGTAAATCATTATCATTAATTATTATTTCTAATAATTAGTCTTTGTGTTGTATATTTATACCTATATTATTCTATTATTTAATGTATTTTCTGAACATCAAAAATCATATAAGAAAATAACATTAACTTGTAAATGATAATATGTATATCATTTATTATTCAAAATACCAAAAAATAACAATAAAAGAAAAGAAGCAAGTGTTTTAATACTTCAAAAAATTCTTACAAAAATAAATATGTATTGGCGAGTCGCTAAATACGATAAATAATTAGGTCACGTTGTAATACGTGTACTTAGCGATTCGATCAGAACCGAGAGAAGATCTCCGTGAAGAGTGTCCCGGCTTAATTTATATCCCGGGCAAGTCCGGGGTCGAACTCAGGGAGGCAAAGGAACAACTTAGGTTTAATTTGAAAACTTAGGTCTAGATTTCCAAATGCGGGTTTTTTTAGATTTTTTTAATGCAAAAACAAAGGTGAAAGGTGAATGCAAAATGCGGGTGAATTAAGTACTAAGAAATCACACAACTTAGCCAAATTAATTTTAATGTCAAATTAATCCAATTCAGCCAAATTAAATTTTTCATAGAGTCCTAATCCAGAGATGAATGCAAGGTACTTTTTTTGGAATTTTAGGGGTTAAAATGCAACAAGGAAAAAATGCACACTTTTTATGGGTTTTTTCACAATTTATCACACAAACAGTAAGCAAAAACTATGAAAAAATTACTGGAAATAAAACATGATGCAAGGAAGCTACAGTATTTTTTTGGAATTTTTTGACAAGTTATGAATTTTTTATGGATTTTTTAGTGCAAACAGAGTGACAGTGAGTAAATAATTCCTAATTAATCCACAATATCAAATTAATCAAAGTGCAAATTATCTCAAATAGATGTTTTCATATGGAATCCAGGAGACTTAAAATTTCGCAAAAAGGATATACGTGGATTTAATTAAAAATCAAATACTAAAATCATTCTACAATTTATTTCAGACACAAGACAACTCCACTTTGGATGAAATTTGGACAGTAAGTTACTCAATCCTTAAGGCATCACATATAATTTTGTGGATTTTTTGGAGCAACCGTGTGTGAGGTATAAATTTAAGAGCTCAATTTGGGTAAAATATGCAGAATTTTAGTTTGACAATTTTAATTAATTCACAATAACTCACAAAAATATAAATAAATATGTAAAAGTTAGAGAATTAGTTGCTCAACATAAAACCATCTTTCATTGATAAAAAGATGCACAAATGAGATCCAAACTTAATTACGAACACAGGAGTATCCTTGCAAATTCAGAAAACAAACTTACAGTGCAAGTTATGAACAAGGACTGATATGCAATATTATAAACATGAAAAGAAACTAACGTAATTTTCACGAAATAAAAAAAACAAAAGCTTCTCCTTCTACCTCCGGACGAACCCAACAAGGGGGAGGGGGCAGCGGCGGACGCACGGTTGCGCGCGGCCGCGAGGAGTGCGGCGCGCACCACGCGCCGGCGGCGGAGGGATGGATGCTTCGAGGAGGGGCTGTGGCGCGCTTGGGCTGGGCGGTGGTCAGCGGTGGACGGCGCATGGGAGGGGGCGGCCACATGCGGGTGGCTGCGGTGGAAGAGAGGCAGGTGACGGGCGGCGCCTCCGCACTCGGTGGAGGAGCGGCTGCCCGCGCGCAGAGGGGGCGGCGGGGGTGCTGCCAGCGCCGTTGGGCGCGGAGGAGATTGGGGGGCAGCGGCGGCGGGGGCGCCGTTGTTCCCTCCGTTGCCTTTTTTATTTTTTTTGATTTTTTTATGTTTTTGCTGCTGCAATTTTTTGTTTTAATTTTTTATTTTTTTTTAAATTTTCTTTAAACTATGAAACAATATGTACAAAAAAAGAAAAAAGATGGTGGATGATGTTGTGGGATGAAAAAGATGAAGATGGTAGTGTGGGTAATGGTGGTTTGGATGTGGTGTGCTAAAAAAATAGAAATGATGAGACAACAATGAAACAAACTATTAGATGAAATAAAATAACAAGAAAAATAAGAAGGAATACTTACCAGTTCCTCGCCGGATTGGCAGAGCAGCTACGTTGAACTCCTGTTGTCGCCTCGATCCAATTGGCAAAATAAAAATCGGAGAAGCTACGCGAGCTCGACGGGGAACTCGTGACGCGAAGCGGATCTCCGCGGATCTCACCTGAAGGAGGTCGTCGCTTGAGGACGATGCTTCGCCGCTATCACCAACAAAACACTCCAAGCTCTCTCCTTATTCTATAAGAATGGTGGATGGGGAAAATGAGGATGTACAAATGAATATAAAGAGAAGAGAAATGGAAGTTAGAATGGTGGTGGTGTTGAATGGGAGGTTAAGTTAGTGATGGGGTTGAATGGGAAGTTAGATGAAAAAATGGTGTTGAATGGAGGTTGATGAAGACTTGGAGGTTAATGGAGGTTGGTGGTAGAATGGAAGTTATTGTAGAGAATGGGAAAATAATAAGTAAATAAATAAATTAGGTTACTTTAAATACAATAAAATAAAAAGAGAAGAGAAATAGTGGAGAATTTACAAAAGAAGATATACAACATGTATATTTTTTTGTTTGCTTTTCTATTTTATAATTTTTTTGTCTTTTTAATAGTAGCTATGTACAATAAGAAAATACAATAAAATATTACAATCAAAATACAACACCACCATGATTTTTTTGTATTTTAATAATTAAAAAAATGAAGAAAGAACGAACATATACATAATATACAATGTACATCTAGGTCCCAAAACCCAACTTTTGCAAATGAGCTCCGATTTTAATGAAACTACTTTCGTTGGATAGATAATTTTCTAACTTGAACTTTAAAAGTGAGTTCGGTGAATTTGGAGTTCATACGGAGCGGGAATTTAGTTTGGAAGTTGGTCTTTACGGCTTTTTCCCATTGGGATCTAGGAGCATTTATTTGAGATATAATTTGTTTTGTATTTTTGTATTTTTATATACATTGATATGAACATGTTGGAGAAAGAATTAGCCAAAAAGGAGTTGATATGAAATTATTAAAAATACATAAAGTTTTGGGCTATTTACATGTATAAAACTCCTTTGATTTTGTGGCTTTTTATGTGTAATTTATTTTGTACAATCTAATATACAATAATTAGTGAATTTTATTTACAAGAGTCATTTTGTTAATTTATTGATTTTATGGACATTTTTCTGGGATTTTACTCGGAGATTTTGCTAAGATCAATATATTGAGATGATGAATCGTGGATTCATCACCCCCCTATACTTAAACTTTGCTAGTCCTCGAGCAAATAAAGAATGAATAAGTTGGGTTAACCCCTGACTGTGCATGTGAAAACAAGACTTGATCTATTCAAGAACTCTCGGTTTTATAAATCCTAAAATTCTAAGCTGAACCAAGCTCTAGTCAAAAGGTATCCAATTTCCCTAATCATCAGACTCTCTTTGTATACATATATAGTAGGGATATGACTTTAAGTGTTGACCGCAGTTACAAGAGTAGAGTCACAACGTCACCCAAGGTTCCAGTCTAAGAGACTCTCCTAAGGACCCGATCCTCAACACTAGGGAATAAACCATTTCTTGCATCCAATCCACCGTCTCTTTAGTTGTCAGACTTAAAAGTGTAGATGGAAGGCCAGTTGATGGAGGGCATAGTATTGTGTCATTTCTTCTCTCCCTCTCATTGGAATAAGGATCCTCTCAAGTGCCTTATTACTCAACGCAATTTTTTGGTGTTGATCAGTGCGTCCGTTAAGAGAAGTTGGAGCCGTCTGCACTTGTTTTCCTGGGAGTACACCGGGGTGTGACTTTTTTGAGTATCTATTATACCTTCTACACCCAGACTTGTAGCATTTACGATGCAGAGCCCTTTTTTGGTGCAAGCCCGACTCCTGGTCCTAATAGCGGTGGTCCAAGTGGACACTTTGAAATGGTTGGGAGCGCTCGCCTTTGGTGGAAGCTCTTTTGATAATTGACTTTGTGGAATGAGAGCTTTTCTTTGACATTCATTGATTTGTAGTATTTTTGGCTAGCTCCACTGCTTTTACCAAGAGTTGGCGCACACTGATCAACATTTTTTTTATTTTATCACACCCTGGCAGATAGGTAGATGTCAAGAGATAGTACAAGAACCATGTTCTCATACTGGCTAAAGATGCTGACACTCAGGTTTCATGAAGCCTTCATTGATTTTATCCCATCCTCGAGCATCATTAAATCAAGTCCAAACTCAAATCCCTCATCCCAGATCCTCAAGTGAAATTTCAACTCATCTCATCATAACTGCAGTCGTGTATGTGAGGTGCTGATCATATTCTTAAGGTAGAGACTAAGCATGCAATATAGCACACAAATCTTTCAAACTAGAAAAATGTGAATAATTACGTCCAAGACCCTAATGACTAAGGCTGGTTAACTCAAAATCTCAAGAGCTCATAAACCAAGTGTTCTTGAACATCACTAGTCTTGTGTGAAAGTGAATGTGTCATGGGTTAAACCAACTTATTAGTTAGTTTTTTTAGTTTTAGTTTTTTTTAAGTTTTAGAAAAAGTTTTTTTTTCAAAAAGTTTTTTTTGACAAACAAAGGCAAAGAAGTTTTTTTAGGAAAAGTTTTGCTTTTTTTTCAAGATTTTTTTTGAAAGATAGGTAGATAAGAAAGGATTTTTTTTAAAAGAGGATTTTTTTTTTGAAAAGTTTTTTTTGAAAAGGTTTTTTTTCTTTATCTCTCTTTTTTTTGAAAAATATAGATAAATAAGAAAAGACACATTTTTTTGAAAATTTTTTAGAGTAAACAAGGAAAGAGAAAAAAACACATTTTTTTAAAAAAAAAGTTTTTTTTGAAAAGTTTTTTTAAGAGTTTTTTTTTAATTTTTTACCACCCCGTAATTATTGTATAATATATACAAAAATACGTGAAAGTATGAGCTATGGGTAAAGTATATATGTAATATATACACGCCCCCTATACTTAGCATGTGCTATGTCCTCATGGCACAAGAAGCGAGAAAAAGATATAGCTCGTGCTAAGCGTAGGATGGCTAAAATAATAAATAGTATAGAAGTCAATCCGCCCCCCTATACTTAGGCTCTGGACAGCCTAAGTGTAGAAGAAGAGCAAAAAATGGGGCGGACGAGGTCAAGAGGAGAAATAGATGGGTATATACACATGGCGGGCATCGGCTCCCCCTATACTTAGGCTCTCGGTAAGCCTAAGTATAGGACAAGAGTAAGTGTAATAACCGATGTGATATGGAGAATATACAAAGAAGGGAGTATGTACAAGAGGAGTGATGAATCTATACAAGGATCAAGAAGGTTTGTGACGGACCTTCTTGCGAGAGCGAGGGGGTGGGTAGTATACATATGTGTCGCTGTCAGAATCGTCCTCCGAAGAATAATAGTGAGGTGTGGGGAACGTCCAACGGGGGTCGACACAGGGCTGCTTGCTCAAGTATGGCTTTAGAACAGCCGAACTGAGCTCACTCATATAGATCACCTCATCCGGACCTGATGAGGATTCCTCAGAAAGTTCCTTCTCTGGAACATCAAAGGTAACCTTCTTAGTCGATTTTCTAGAACCTGAAGCATCAAGAGGAAGAGGAGATTGACAAGCCTTGAGGGGTTCGGGGGAACACCTCGATGAATCAATACTCTTCTTCTTCTTACCAGATAACCGACTAGAGGATGGAGCAACCGATTTATCAAGATTGGTCAATTTGGTCCCAGTTGTCTCCTTTGCTGTATGTCCTGGATGTAGTGTGTGTGAGGTTCTGACCAGAGGTTCATCATCAGATGAGTCACCATATGCATTGTAATACTCCTGCAGGGTCAGCACACGTCTCTGGTAAGGCACAGTGTTCTCTGTTGGCTTGACATTGTTGGGTTCTTGTGTCGGATCATCGAAATGATCAAGGCAATCCACAAAGGTCATGTCCGACTCAATGATAGCTTCTGGTCGTGAGTCCTCTCTAGAAGCTGTCGCGGTGGTGGTGCAAGCAGTAGGCGGTGTGTGGTTGTAGGGAGTCTCTAAACCAATGGTCGTCTGGACAGTCGGTATCTCAGGTGTAGTAGAGAGACGGGACTCAACTGTCTCTCGAAGGTCACGACTGTCTGCAACTTTATGGGTTACCTTGGAATATCGTGTGTCCTCAAAGATCGGGTGAGGTCGGAGTGCTCCCAATGCAGAGAAATCGATCTCCCGAGTCTCACAATCTATAGTTGCCTTAGCCAAGGCTAAAAACGGATTCCCAAGAATGATCGGAGACTGGGTGAACTCTCCTTGGTGTTCAATATCAATGATCGTGAAATCCACCTGTAATAGAGCACCTTGGAAAGTAACGATGACTGAAATGGTTCCTCTTGATCGTTTAATGGATCGATCTGCTAACTGAATGATTTCTCTTGATTTCTTGGCAGATCCGAGTTTGAGCTTGGCAAACACGGAGGTCGGGAGGATATTAATCGGTGAGTCATCATCGATTCGTGCATGGGTGAATGTGGTATCTTTGATTTCACAATCAAATCTAGGTAACCGCTTTACTCTGCGGCTCTTGGTTTTTCTCCCTATCATCAAAGATGTGGCCATAGACACTATATGTATCTCAGTCCTTGTTCTCTTATTGCCCGACCTTTTAGGCATCAATTTACTTCTCACAAATCTTTTAAGGTCGGGAAAGTGCTCAATGGCCATTATTAAGGGAAGCTCAAAAATCAACTTTCTATCCAATGCTTCCCTAACCGCAGGATCCAATTTTTTTAGATCTTTTCCTTTTTCAATTTTTATGGTATTTTCTGAGTTTTCAATTTTTTTTGTCTTTTTGGTAGGTGAAGGAGGACTAGGAGAATGTACAGACTCTGGTTTGGAGGGAAAGTGGTTAGTAGAAGAGGGAGGTAGAAGGGACTCCAGCTGTACATGACGTGTGGTCAATCCGGTGTCTTCCAGGTTTTCAAGATTCAATCCGCGAAATCCATGATTCACATTCCTACCTGGACTCTTGATAAATCTACAAATGTCATCCTCCATTAAGTTCTCATGACACATCATGAGAGACGTCTGCTCAGTTGGAGGATACCGCTGAGAACTTGGGATCTTATACTCAACACATCTTGATTCAGGCGTGTACTGCTGGGTTGAGTATGACCCATCTGTGTGGCAAATGTTGGTCGGAGCCTCATAAGGTAGAGTCAGTAGACAGGGGGTATGTAGATCGGTCTCATGAGTCCAATCCCCTGTATATGTCGGCTCCCCGAATGGGTGATATGAAGGTTGGTCAATGTCGGCTCTATCACTGAGGTCAATCAAGTCAGGAAGATCGTATGGTGTAGGCCTCTCCATTCGGTTAGTCTGGTCGACCATGTTGTACCCTAAGGTCAAGTTGGGATGTGTAAAGGTCAATGATTTCCCAGTCCTAACTCGAGGTGCAAGTGAGGTATGTGGGGTCAACTGATTATGCCAATCATTTATCTCAACAGTTGCTTGCTCTTTAATTGGTTCCTTGATTCCAGCAAGTGGACGAGAATATGGTGAGTCAATACAGTGTGGTTGTGGGTCATGGGTGTAAGAATGTGGGGTAGGTGAGAGGGACGAAGAAGTGCGGAAGTTAGTCGGAGTTCTGACTTCGCGGTTGGGGTGTGGGTATGAAGAGGAATGAGAGGGTGGAGATGATCGAAATATGGTCGAAGGAGAATGATGTGGATATGATGACCAATATTCTGACATCTTGGAAGGGAGATGGGAGAATGAAGAGGATCGGGGAAGATAACGTGCAAGTACACCGAATAACACACAAAACAAACAAACACAAGAGCAAACCCTGAGTTCGCCTACTCAACACAGTGATGGTCGCAAAAGTCCGACCGTTTACCTTTTCAGTTTTAATTAGGTGATAAATCAAGATATAAATCCAATTACGCAAGGCTCAAAAGTAGGTTTTGGGCACTATCCTAGGGATGCGTCCTCACCTCTCAACAATCACAATTAGCCAAGCATACAATGAGGGTTTTACTCTCCCAAAACAAGTGTTAGTTTTAATCAATTTTTTGGTCAACTCTGATTAGCAGTCCCGATTTTAATTTGGTTATCACTTGATTAGTCCACCAAACAAAGCACGCCTAACGATCAGTCCCGATTTCCTTTGAACCTAAGTTTCAAAAACCAAGGGGAGGGAGTCGAGAAAAACCGATGCAAATAATGAAATCAAAGATGCATGCCCAGTTCAGAAGACTTATAGTGATCCTCGCGCTCTGCATGCGGGATGCAAGGCAGAATTGAAATTTTATACTATATGAATGCAAACGAGAAAACCGTTCCTAGACAGGCAGTTCTATTAGCGAGTGATGAACAAGTTAAATTTGACTAATAGCCCAGCGGTCTAAGTGCGTCTCGTTAAATGTGATGTGCGGTCCTAAATATTACGAGCACAAGCAATCAAGATAATCTAATAAAATGCTCTAAGAGCCGCGAGTGCAAGTCCTATTCTACGTTAATCAACCACACGACCACGAGCGGGTCCAAAATCCAATCCGGATACAAACGCGAGCTCTCAAACAAGAGCCGCTGGAAAGAGCGAATTACCTAAGTTATTACAACACAATAATTACAAAATTTATAAAAATTCTCTCGAAGATAAATTGATTTTCTTGCTCTTCAGCAGTCGGCGCGCGTCGCATCCGTCGACCTCCGATGCACTCCAAGTTCACCGGGCCCTCGCAAGGAAAATGAGATTTATATTAGAGAGATAAAAACACAATATATACAAAAATATGTAGAGAAGAATGACAGAAAATGGATTAATTACAAAGTGGCTCGGGGGTCAGACTTCCCGAGTAAGTGAAATCTAAATCCAAATTTTTAAATTAGTCCCTAAGCCGTTTGCCTCCCCGGCAACGACGCCATCTGACGAGTCGCTAAATACGATAAATAATTAGGTCACGTTGTAATACGTGTACTTAGCGATTCGATCAGAACCGAGAGAAGATCTCCGTGAAGAGTGTCTCGGCTTAATTTATATCCCGGGCAAGTCCGGGGTCGAACTCAGGGAGGCAAAGGAACAACTTAGGTTTAATTTGAAAACTTAGGTCTAGATTTCCAAATGCGGGTTTTTTTAGATTTTTTTAATGCAAAAACAAAGATGAAAGGTGAATGCAAAATGCGGGTGAATTAAGTACTAAGAAATCACACAACTTAGCCAAATTAATTTTAATGTCAAATTAATCCAATTCAGCCAAATTATATTTTTCCTAGAGTCCTAATCCAGAGATGAATGCAAGGTACTTTTTTTGGGATTTTAGGGGTTAAAATGCAACAAGGAAAAAATGCACACTTTTTATGGGTTTTTTCGCAATTTATCACACAAACAGTAAGCAAAAATTATGAAAAAATTACTGGAAATAAAACATGATGCAAGGAAGCTACAGTATTTTTTTTGGAATTTTTTGACAAGTTATGAATTTTTTATGGATTTTTTAGTGCAAACAGAGTGACAGTGAGTAAATAATTCCTAATTAATCCACAATATCAAATTAATCAAAGTGCGAATTATCTCAAGTAGATGTTTTCATATGGAATCCAGAAATTTCGCAAAAAGGATATACGTGGATTTAATTAAAAATCAAATACTAAAATCATTCTACAATTTATTTCAGGCACAAGACAACTCCACTTTGGATGAAATTTGGACAGTAAGTTAATCAATCCTTAAGGCATCACATATATTTTTTGTGGATTTTTTGGAGCAACCGTGTGTGAGGTATAAATTTAAGAGCTCAATTTGGGTAAAATATGCAGAATTTCAGTTTGACAATTTTAATTAATTCACAATAACTCACAAAAATATAAATAAATATGTAAAAGTTAGAGAATTAGTTGCTCAACATAAAACCATCTTTCATTGATAAAAAGATGCACAAATGAGGTCCAAACTTAATTACGAACACAGGAATATCCTTGCAAATTCAGAAAACAAACTTACAGTGCAAGTTATGAACAAGGACTGATATGCAATATTATAAACATGAAAAGAAACTAACGTAATTTTCATGAAATAAAAAAAACAAAAGCTTCTCCTTCTACCTCCGGACGAACCCAACAAGGGGGAGGGGGCAGCGGCGGACGCACGGCTGCGCGCGGCCGCGAGGAGTGCGGCGCGCACTACGCGCCGGCGGTGGAGGGATGGATGCTTCGAGGAGGGGCTGCGACGCGCTTGGGCTGGGCGGTGGTCAGCGGTGGACGGCACGGGGGAGGGGGCGGCCACCTGCGGGTGGTTGCGGTGGAAGAGAGGCAGGTGACGGGCGGCGCCTCCGCACTCGGTGGAGGAGCGGCTGCCCGCGCGCAGAGGGGGCGGCGGGGGTGCTGCCAGCGCCGTTGGGCGCGGAGGAGATTGGGGGGCAGCGGCGACGGGGGCGTCGTTGTTCCCTCCGTTGCCTTTTTTTATTTTTTTTGATTTTTTTTATGTTTTTGCTGCTGCAAATTTTTTTGTTTTAATTTTTTATTTTTTTTAAATTTTCTTTAAACTATGAAACAATATGTACAAAAAAAGAAAAAAGATGGTGGATGATGTTGTGGGATGAAAAAGATGAAGATGGTAGTGTGGGTGATGGTGGTTTGGATGTGGTGTGCTAAAAAAATAGAAATGATGAGACAACAATGAAACAAACTATTAGATGAAATAAAATAACAAGAAAAATAAGAAGGAATTCTTACCAGTTCCTCGCCGGATTGGCGGAGCAGCTACGCTGAACTCCTGTCGTCGCCTCGATCCGATTGGCGAAATAAAAATCGGAGAAGCTACGCGAGCTCGACGGGGAACTCGTGACGCGAAGCGGATCTCCGCGGATCTCACCTGAAGGAGGTCGTCGCTTGAGGACGATGCTTCGCCGCTGTCACCAACAAAACACTCCAAGCTCTCTCCTTATTCTATAAGAATGGTGGATGGGAAAAAATGAGGATGTACAAATGAATATAAAGAGAAGAGAAATGGAAGTTAGAATGGTGGTGGTGTTGAATGGGAGGTTAAATTAGTGATGGGGTTGAATGGGAAGTTAGATGAAAAAATGGTGTTGAATGGAGGTTGATGAAGACTTGGAGGTTAATGGAGGTTGGTGGTAGAATGGAATTTATTGTAGAGAATGGGAAAATAATAAGTAAATAAATAAATTAGGTTACTTTAAATACAATAAAATAAAAAGAGAAGAGAAATAGTGGAGAATTTACAAAAGAAGATATACAACATGTATATTTTTTTGTTTGCTTTTCTATTTTATAATTTTTTTGTCTTTTTAATAGTAGCTATGTACAATAAGAAAATACAATAAAATATTACAATCAAAATACAACACCACCATGATTTTTTTGTATTTTAATAATTAAAAAAATGAAGAAAGAACGAACATATACATAATATACAATGTACATCTAGGTCCCAAAACCCAACTTTTGCAAATGAGCTCCGATTTTAATGAAACTACTTTCTTGGATAGATAATTTTCTAACTTGAACTTTAAAAGTGAGTTCGGTGAATTTGGAGTTCATACAAAGCGGGAATTTAGTTTGGAAGTTGGTCTTTACGGCTTTTTCCCATTGAGATCTAGGAGCATTTATTTGAGATATAATTTGTTTTGTATTTTTGTATTTTTATATACATTGATATGAACATGTTGGAGAAAGAATTAGCCAAAAAGGAGTTGATATGAAATTATTAAAAATACATAAAGTTTTGGTCTATTTACATGTATAAAACTCCTTTGATTTTGCGGCTTTTTATGTGTAATTTATTTTGTACAATCTAATATACAATAATTAGTGAATTTTATTTACAAGAGTCATTTTGTTAATTTATTGATTTTATGGACATTTTTCTGGGATTTTACTCGGAGATTTTGCTAAGATCAATATATTGAGATGATGAATCGTGGATTCATCATGTATATACATTCTATTTAGATCTTGAGTTCAACATGAAAGTTTTAGATCTCAATGAGATCTACAACTTTACCTTTCATGTTGAAATTTTCTATTTTGAAGCCAGCTACTATTTCTTTTATATTTAATTTGATTATTTCTATTTTCTACTTTCATTATTGGGCCACGTGGCCCAATCACGCACTTCCACCTTAGCCTGCTTCCTCCACCTCAGTGCCTTCATTTTGAGTGATCACTTAGATAAGACGACCCCGATCATTTCTCCCATGCATTAGCCCATGGTTGTTTGATCCATCTGATCAAGAAGATCATACCATATTTGCATTGTCTGCCCCCTCTCTATCTTCAAAAGTTGGATCATGGCATCCAACGATTGGGGGATTGTCCCTAACCTCCCACCTCAACGTCCAAGAGACGCGGACACCATCAACTGTCCAACTTCCGCATTTTCTCCCTCTGTTGTCAGCCCTCCTCTTAACAAAACTCCATCACCAACTTCTTCCTCTAACTCCCCTCTTCCATGCTAACCTCCTAGTAACCTCTAAGCCTAACTCCCCTAACTACTGGTGGTGGTAGAAACCATCACCTGAGTTCAAAACCTCAACCATCTTCATCTTCAAATACCTCATCTCCGTCACCACTAACAATCATCCACCCTTCGTGTGAGTAACTCTCTGAGCTCTATTCTCCTTCTAGTGATAATGAAGTCGAGAATTTGAGAGCAAAGAAGGAGGATTCTCCAACGAGATCCTCGACAATTTTGTGTCATGTTTCGACTGCCATTAGTGGTGGACTAAGCTTCCACTTTGCCCAAGTGATCAAGAAATGACCTAAAAAGCTTTAAATATTCTTGACAGGCTAAGATTCATCTCTAATTCCATATTAAATCCATTTAAACTCCATGTCAGTAATTCCCTTTTTATTTAATTCATAATTTCTTTGATTTATTATGGTTAGGCCATGTTATGTATATTAAGTAAATTTTAGTCTACTAAAATTGATTTATATTCGATTTATTTGTTAACATGATGGATTGGATACTCATCGATGATGTATGTTTCATGCATATTTTGATGATAACAGAACTTGTATAGATAGATAGAAATTGTGTAGTTAGCTTGAAGCTATGACAAAAGTATGAAAGCTACTGTACCAAGAATAAGCTCAACCTGAGGAGCTTAAGCTTAAGAAGCGAAGATTCTTTTATATAATATGAAATTCCCAAAGGAGGTCAAACTAAGGAAATTCATCTTAAGCTCAAGACGGATCTCAAGCTCAAGAAAAGATGAAATCTTTTCTTTCATTGAGTCACGCATTTTGTAATTGGCTTGGATTGTAAAAGACCTCAAGTATCATGCATCTTGCATCTCAGACTTTAACTTTGACCTTCCTATACTGATCGATCATCCCTAATCAACCAGTGGGTTTGCATGATCGATCATTTCATGATAGGTTAATTTCCCTTGATTGATCGATCAATCTTTGTTTATTAATCAATCACACCTGATCGATCGATCCTTCTTTTATGATCGATTTTGAATATTAATGTCTATATCATAATCCGTCAATTTGATCACTGATCGATCAAAATTTTGATTCCGATCAATCATCTAAATATCATGATCAATCTTTTTCTATTTTAGGAAGATAGTTGAAGGGGACTTAATTTCTGACATATTCACAACGACTACTTCTTCAAAGCCAATGGCTATGTAGACTCTAGCCCTATAGATAGTACTCCACACCTCACTTGTTCAATGAGCAAGAAGTTCTCCTCTCTGCTTTCCAATTTATACTCTAAGAGAAAGATCTAAAAGTTGTTTTTATGCTCTGTGCTTCACGTCTATTGCTTTGAAGCTCTGCAACTGCCTTCCGAGCATGCTCCTAGATCTGTAAAATTGTTTTACTTTTTTGTTTTGTGATCATTATTGCATGTTTACTTTGATATTAAAATTGTTAGGTTTTTATTACATGTTTATAGTTGAGTTGATCGCATGATCAACTCAGGTTATAATATGGTTGGGATGCCTATGTAAGCAACTCAAGTTAGCGGAAGACCCGTGTGTGTTTGGTTGAAAGCCCAAGTCGGGAGACTCTTGTCGTGATCTTTAGTCAAGTGTGTTTATACACTAAATATATGGATACGTGTAGATTGTTTCTTATCTTGTGATTAAAAGCATTACATAACGTTAGGGTTGTTTGAGTTTATTATTTGTAGCGATCTAGGTCATACTGTCGAATCCACATGAATCCATCAACCAGTGTCCAGGAACCATCTATAGGAGCTATAATAAAGGAAGGGGGTAGGTCATACTCAATATAATATGTGAAATGAGAGATTTATTGATCTAATATGAGAATAAAGATAATGCTGATTTTTTAATTTTAATGATGAATCTTATACCACAAATTGATTACTTTCCAATAACTTGCCATGGCAGTCTCACAATCGATGGAATAAAGCTCCAATGAGGAAAAGTGGCTCGTGGATTGGGTTAGGATTTATATGGATAAGTGAGTGTCCAGTGTTCGATCCTTATCTTGCTTTTAATCTAAATAACTACAAGGATCATAACTTGAGCTAGCAATTTGGATTTACGCATTTCAGGGTTTGTTGGAAGTATTCAATAAGATGCTATTAAGAAAACTAAGTTTGTCATCGTTTGATCCTAGCTAAATTTTCAATTATCAAAAAATTAGGGTATTCACATTTGTTTCACATTTGAGGGTGTTAGACATGCTACTCTGAACTTTCCCTACAAGATCTGATGCATGATCACTTGCTTACATCACTTAAATGCTTATACTTTGTGCATTTTTTTACGTGAGTGGTATAGAAAATGGGCATGAGACTCTAACCATAACTTCAGCAAACTTTTCGATGTAATTGTTGATGATGTTTGTGCATCTTCCAATCAATTTAGAACAACATCTATGGGATTTTGTAAGGATATACCCTCATTGATTTACTTTATTTTATTCTTTTTCTTTAATTTACGCAACGATTGTAAGGATTTTGTCCAAACTTTTAGGCCCTATTTAGATACATTATATCGTTCCCTTATTCCAAGATAAGCTATTACATGAGAAGTGGTCCTATCGTAATTGCATCCTCCATTATGTATTTGATAGTATTTATCATTTCCTTATGCTTAAAACAAACTAAACAAATATGATAGATAAATCTCACTTATCATATCTCTTGTTTGACTGATCGTTTATGTGAATATAATTATTTACCATATAAACGATACATTACATATGATTGCAAGAAATAACTCCACAAAAGCATAGCTTAGTTTGTATGAGTTAGCAATTATTTATAGAATTGTTGGGATTATGCAATGCTCTTGTTGCAATGGCGATCGTGATTAGGGGCTATCGTATGGTAGATTTGGAAGGAACAGAATGGAAGATGGATAAAATCCAGAAGTAACTCCATTTTAACGGATGCGGAAGAAGTAGAGAGGGATGTCAAACATGCTCACTTCTTGATGTTTACTTCAGTCTAAAAAAATTAGTCATTATTTTAACTCTCATAGAATATGTTACACTTTTGGTTCATTTTGCCACCACTTTCTAGGGTTATACTAATCAACTACACTCTTATTTTAATATTGGGGCTAATGTTTTAAAAATTAAACCAAATCGTCTAGTTCAATTAGTTAAACCAACAATCGAAAAAAGTATTCCAACTACCCATATTTTATTAGAAAATAAAAATCAGTCAAAATCTGGTTAAAACTGCTTAAACCAATTGACCAAACCATCGGTTCAACCATCATTTTATGATAAAAAACAATTCTAAGAATTTAATAAAAAACAAACTTTTAGAAACCATTCATAATCCATTCTCATTCTATCCCACAATATAGTACTCCTTTATCTCTTCTCCTTCCACATGTACCAATGATCCATTATCGCACGTCTCTTCCTAACATTCGAGTATTGCTTGTCTCTTCCCACATTGTGCATGAGGTTGTCTACTTCCAACAAAAATGAACGAAGAAGATGTTATAATAGTCATACTATGAGAACTAGTTGTTAACAATTCTTGTCATTAATTAGACTTTGAATATTTTTAAAATTTTTGATTTCATACATTACATATATGCATTTATATGAATTTTATAATATATTTATTATGGATTTTGAGTTTTTCTAATAATATTTATACCCCTAACTTTTTAACAATTTTGCTTTTGCTCCTATATTCTTAAAAAATCACAATATTATCCTTATGTTGGTATAATATAGAAGCAAAAGTGCATTTTGTAAAAAAAATATGGGAGCTCCCATGTAATTGTAAAAAAATAAAGGTATACATGTTATTGGAAAAACTTGGAAGGACATGAGTGTAGAAACTCTCTAAAAATGTGATGTAGCATTTTTTATATTTTTTGTATGATATACCAATGTAATTCGGTTTGACCTGATTGAAATGTACAGACTAAACCGACAATTAGGGATGCGACCAGATGCGGATATATCCGTATCCGTCTGCTATCGTATCCGCTTTTAAGCAGATAAAGATATACATTTTCGGATTTTAGCGGATACAGATACGCTTACGGATATTAGTTTTGATTTTTTTACGGATACGGATTCGGATATGGATACCATTATAGATTTTTTTCGAATACGGATACTGATACGTATGTATATATTTTTCATGGATACGGATATGAAATCCGTATTATCCATATTTTCAGTAATATTTCAGCTTCATAAATTTTTTGCATGCCTCAATCTAGCACTGACACAAAATTGTACATCATCATGAAATGTCGAAAAAAGGTAATAAACTTTTTATTGTTTATCATAATATCGTTTCACAAAATATACCATATCACCTTTATCTTATTAGTTGGTTACAATGTTACAACATTACCATATTTTGGAAACATTTCAAATGAAGGAAGACAGAGGTACGCTATCGTACAATTTTATTATATGATCTTCAATTTATTTCATTCAATATTTAAATTTATTTCTTATTTATTTATTATATAAAATTGTAAGTTTATTGAATTTAAGATTAGTCATCCATCAATTACAAGTTTGTAAAGGCATCATTTCTAATTAAAAGTATGAGGAGGCACTTAATATTTATAGGATAATCCGTATCCGTTTCTTAAATATCCGTATATGAATCATGATTATCTGATTTTGAATATGTATCCGTATTTAAGGATACGATATTCAATTTTTGATATCCGTATGATATGCGTTTCCATATCCGTATCCATATTTTGAAACGGATAATGATATTGTAATACCTATATCCGTATCCGTATCCGTCCGTTTGTATCCCTACCGACAATACAATTGTTCGATCTTTTTCTATTTTTACGAACTGTTGACGCCATCACTAGTTCGATCGACGATCCTATTGGTCTGATCACAAAAATAAAAAAAAATCGATACCTGCTCGATTTGATGGCGGATTCGATTTTTAAAATCTTGACTAGTGCCGGTTTAGTGGCTCATTTTACGCAAATAAATAAAAATTTATACCCATTATTAAAAGAAAAAACCCGGCTACACTGCAAAAGGGCAATGTGCAACTTTGTGGCAGGGCTTTATTTAGCCTAAGAAGCAACCTAAAACAAGTTGGAGAAGGCGACAGACAACACGCTTTTCTCCCAACAGCAACTACTCTAGGCGTTTCCTCACGCGATCCCTTCATTCGACTCACCACCGTCGAAAAGGTGACATGGTAGCGAGCAGGCCCGATTCCCATCCACGTGTTGAGGCAAACCCGAATATGTCGGAAGACGATCCGCCTAATGGCACCGACGGAGACCGCGCTTTTTCCGTTACTAGTGGTCATCCGCGCTTCGCTGCGCTGATGTAAGTATATTAAATTTTTTAGACAATAATACAAAAAGCAGAAGAAGTAAACTCAAACGTTCATAGGGCAATCCCCAATTTTGTTTTGTATTATGAACATGTATAAGTCCAGATGACTACTTGTGATCATTCACGTGACTTGTTGGGATTTTATTTTTATAATACCTATATTATTTATTAGGAATTATAGTACCGTTTGTTTAACAATGTAGTGTATGAACTAAAGTGTAATAATCCTAAAGATGTAATATCCTAAAGTTTTTTATATGTGGAAATATATTAAATGCGGAGGGCAATGAATGCAAAAAGCTTATAGATCATGTACACGTTCACGTCATGCTTGTCGACCTAGACTTGTTGTCAACAAACAAAACATTTGGAGTATTCCCTCTAGAAGTAGAGGATTATATAAATCAAAATTTCTAGTTACTTCGTTCTTTATATCTACTTTTTTTTCTTTGCCCTTTATAACTCACAAGGAGGGGCTGTTGGGTGAGGGACCTTTCCACAATCATGGGCTAAAGACGAAGTTGATGTCGACAATTCATATTGAGAAAGGCTGCGGATCTGACTGCATTTGTATTCTCTTCAGCGGTTAGGATTCAATCCTCTACCCTCGATCAGACAAAGATTGTGCACATATTCCTTTCTTCTTTGTTAGTCAGAGGCAAAGAAGCTTTGTAATTGTCGTCCTTCAAATGTCGGTGGGGGAGGAGTAGGTTGAGTGATAGCTATGAGGCTCTGGTTGGTCGACTTCGTATCCTGATAGACCTGTAATAATGGAGGAGACTGGAGATGTATGTATCTCCGCCTAAAGGTGTATTGCGGTGACTTCATATCAGATTATAAGAAATCGGAGAGCTGATGGTGTATGTTTCGGCAGGGGATACATATTTAGTGTATTCACAAATGTGCTTAATATATAACAGTAGTTTTTCCTTCTCCATTTGAAATGGATTCTAAAGATGTATTGGAAAATAACTTATGTTTGCCACCAACTCTAGTCTCTTAGCAGTTTAGATAGTTCAGAGATGTTGAAACATTTAAAAAGGTGTTGAGAAGAAATTTGCTAGAAAAGGGACATGATCAATCAAAGCTCGTTCAGTTGGTCTATATGTTATATCTGTATGGTCTAGTCTATGCTAAGAAATCTATTGTTTAAATATTTAGAAACACACAACCTATTTAAATATTATTGAGGTTCTAGTTTAAGTAATAGTCTGGCATTGAATAATCTGAAGAAAATATTCATAAATTTTTCTCCTTACTCATAGCTAGTTGTCATTTATTAATGCATTCAACATGTTACAATATTGTTTGCTGATATATTTAACATGCTATATTCATTCTTAACCTGCAAGATTGTGAAATTGCAATAAAACATCATCATCTCCACATTGTTTTCGTAATGATACGAAAAGTGTGCTTGCTGATAGTTTTTACACTAAGGAATGCATATAACTTGGCAAAAAATATCCAGTATATTGAAGAATTGGAAGCCAAATTACAACTATGCAGAAACAAACATCTTAATGAACATAACTTTAAAACAAATTTTTCACAAATTGAATCAAATCATACGATAAGCATCATAGATTTCAAGATCCACACTTATACCAATCTAATATTATTTATATACCCAAAGTTATTGGAATCCTGACATATGGTTAGAGTTCACATGTTAAGTTTTTATGATTTGATGTTTTTTTACAATATCAAAGTGGAGTCGAGGGTGTTTGAAAGTTAGATCACATGGAAGGAAGGTTTGCCATGTTCAGGTTGACCGAACAATGGTTTCTCTCCATAACTTTCATGTTTAGGAACTGAAACGAATAAAGCCATTTTCCCCTAAAAAAATATAAGGGTTTACCTTTGCATTTTACAAAACTGATATCCACCAAGGAGCTTGGATTCCTGCAACACATATTTTAAAATGGTATATACAAAGGGATGTATAAACCTATATTTTTTTATAGTAAATGTAAAAAGTGCTATGATATTGAAGTTCATTCAGATATATTACATGTTTGACAAAGTTTGTGTATATGTACAAATCAAGCATGGCTTCATCTCGCTTGAGTCTTAGAATGATCACTTTCACTTGGAACTTTCTACTTAGTGAAGGGGCTTATAGCATCAACATCATCTCATATGTATCCGACACATCTTCCACCCGGCTTGCTGCAGCAGACTGGGCTACAAATTCTCACCTTCACATGTAGCATTAGGAATTTCACGCCCCTCCTACATTTTTAATCATCTAAGTAGATACTATATTTGATGAGAAATATGACCAAATGTGTTCCAATTTAGTGGCAACTGACTCCTAAAAAATTGTGACCAGAGCATCGTACTGTGTGACCTCCAGATGTTCCTCTTCCTCATGACCTTTGTTTTCATCCACTTGCGAGTCCCCTTTTCTTCCCCGTCTTGTTCCTCATCTTTTTAATCCCCATACTACAACATCTCTATTCTTTCTCAACCCATCACCAAATCAGCACGCAAAGGCTCATCCCATCTACACCCGCTGGAGTTGCCCATCCTCTTTTCCCAAATCCATTTGTCTGAGCTATACCCATCACAGCATCACTTTCTCGGAATATGGACAATCATCTGGAATTTTGGTGTGCAAAAGCATATTGGTCTGCTCACGGTAAACCAAAATGTGCTGCAACCCTTTCATGCTCTTCGCTCTGCCATGGTCACGATGAAGCGCGTGGTTGTTTATGACAGAGTCATCATCGGGACATGCACCGCCTTCTTCCTTCCTCCCGACGTTGCCACCGATCTCAGCCTCCCTCACAACCACACCATCGAGGTCAATCTCGTGGAGATGCTCTCCATCACCTCCACCGCCTTGACTGGTGCGACACCGGTGCCCTCCAGGATCTTGCCCGCACCGGCTTCCATCTCCATCAGTCTACTGGGGAGAGAGACAAAAGGGAGGAGAGAGAGGGGGCGAATAGAGCAGAGAGGGGAAACAACTGACTACGAAGGAATTTTATGTCGCCTTGTGCCCAAACAGGAGAAGCAACGTGTTACTATAAGGGAAGAAGTTGGGAGAACTCGGCAGGAAGAGAGGCTTCGCCGCAGCTATCCACGTGTATTAAAGCTGGGTTTACCCAGCTTTAATCTATATACATACTTTAAAGTCCGGTTCTTTCACCGGCTATTGACACGTGTATAAGCTAACCTTCCTCCGTTCTTTTGCATTTTGCCTTCTTCACGCAACATGCAGTTCCCTCACGTTGCCATCTTTTACTTTCCTAAGTAATTATTCTTTAATATTCTCGGTGGGCTCTAGCTGTCATTATTTCGTATGCGAGAGGTATGGACCTCCTTATTCCTATCACAGCTGTCAGCCCCCTCATATTCTCTCTTCCATCTCCCGATTTGAAAGGCTTATGGTCTCCTTCTGACAGATGTCATTCCCCTCTAATTTTCTACTCCATCTATATCGACCCCATGAGATCCCGTCCATCTTTCTCCCTCGGTCGCTTCACTTCTACCATCCCAGCCTTCCATCTCTTCCTACCTCAGCCGCTTCCCTTCTACCTTCTCGACCTTCCATCTTCGGTGGGTATGCCACCCAAAATAGGAGCTTCCTTTGTCCACCTTTTATCTTGCGCCTCATGACAATGCCAAGGTTTTAGACCTTGGTACATCTTCTGTTTGTAGGAACGTATCAACTCCAACCTCGACGGTGTATCGACAAGAGGGGTTTATTGATCTTCAAATGTATATCGTCATAGATACCCCACGAAGTAGATGGGGTATTTCCATCTACTACCACATTTACTTCCTAATGTAATGCAAGGCATTTTGTTATTACTAGAAACCAATTTGGTTGCCTCATTTTAGTTTTAATGATAAACGATATAAGTGGAGAATGTACAGAGATTCAATCAGAATGCAGTGGGTGCTCATGCAAAATATTTGTTCTACTCTGATTGTGGAAAAGCATAGAAAATCATATGGGTAGAAGTGATGGAGTGTGTAACCCATTGGGATTGACACTATTGAAATTTTATTTGGATATATTACCTTTTATCATAGACTGCAAGTTTTCTTTATGAAAGGAATTACTAATGAATTTATTCTACATTTGATGACTGGACATTAAATATTTTATTGACTTCCAAATAATCCGATGTACTTGTGGCATTTATAGTCTTTGTTTGGTTGAACATTTGTTCAAGTTCTTAATTTGGCTCCCAAATAATCTCAAGTATTCGTCGTTATATATGCAGACTGGTTGTATAATGTGTGTTGCACATTCGATCATACTTTTTATGGCTCTTTTATCGATCTTTGTAAACATATATAATCTATAATTTGTTTTTAAATTTGATAAATACATAAATTATCTACTCGACATAATAACTTGAATGGACTGATTGCATTTGCATTGCATATTCATTTTTGATAATATGGTCAAACAATATGCAACCAACCATCTGAACCTTGATTGCAATATATGATTTCTAGCAAGAGTTCAAATTGGTTTCTTTTCTTTCAGTCGGCCTCTCTCAAAATCTATAAAGTGTTGATATGATGTGGAGGTATGGTGTATTGTACATATAACATTACCTAATATTCTGAAATATCATTCAAATATTTCCCAATCAGCCTTTCCTTCTCAATTGGAAATAAAAAATGACAATATGATACTTCTATCGAGCTCAAGAAGAGGAGGTCCTCCAGCCTTCTTAATCGTCTCACTGATGCAAACAATGACCATAGAATCCTCCCCTCCCCCACCTCCCATAATTTGCCACACGTCTCAAGTTGTAGTGTAAATATTTTGTGCATGTAGAGTTTGATTTTCATGTGTTAACCATAGAATCCTCCCCTCCCCCACCCCCCATAATTTGCCACACGTCTCAAGTTTGTAGTGTAAATATTTTGTGCATGTAGAGTTTGATTTTCATGTGTTTTATATTTACTTGAAGCATTCATTACATTTTATATCATTTATACAATTTCCTGACAATGATTAACCTTTAAAGGTATTATTAATTTGTGATACATGCCTTACAACTAATTTATATATATTCATGCAGGTTTTCTTTTGATTATAATCAACTTTTAAGGAGTTAATTCATTGACTTTTGAATATACTGTAAAAAAGTTTATGTCAATTTAATCTCCATATGAGCTTCTAATAATTATAAATTTACATAAAATTAGTACTTCTCTTTCAATATAGAATTATTGTAGATGAAAATCATGTTATGTTATGTATGTTTCTAATACTTCTGATCTCCAACAGATTCTTACAGTTTTATTTTTTATGCTCATGTTCAATGAACTATGCTTTTATTGTTTAATTTCACATATTACTAGCAATAGTTTTTGTTTATTTTTGTATTTGATTTGTACTTTAAAATCTTTTTTCCCAAGAAATTATCATGTGGTTTCATATTGCTTTTCCATCCCCCTTTTAACCTCCCTGACCATCCGATTACAGATGCATGCTTCTATTTAAAGTCGCATGTGTGCTCCAGCTGTCAAATTCCATGCCCATAACTCTCCCCATTTTCCTTTTGATTAGGAGTATCCATCTTTGTTCTAGGTTCCCAGCCCATGACATATCAGCCCTTGATTCAAGATTTTTTTGAAGGTTTGTTTCTCTTCTAACATTTCTGAAATTTTCGATTTTATTACCTTTGATATTGAAACGATTATGCATGTCGATATCTTTCTTTGATGTCAGAGCATGCATGTTTTATTAGTATCAAAAATTTCCGAATTTTTTGTTAGGTTATAATAGATTTTTATCATAATCTAACCAACATGTTCGATTGTTTGTATTTTATCGAAAGTGCTTATAATGTACATGGTGCAATGATTGTACTTAATAACAATTATACATTTAACAATGAGTAAAAAATGAAATCCTTGAAATGTTGTGGCAATTTAGGATGTCTTAGAAGAAATTAAATTGCAAATTTATAGGGTTCATATATTGTAACAATTTAAGAAGCCTTTTAAGGAACCAATTTGCATGCTTTCAAGTTTATCATTGCAAATTGATGTCGTACGTTTCCTTCTACTTCTGTTCTAAATACAAACGTAAAAATAGCAAATTGATGTTGTATGTTTCCTTCTACTTATGTTCTAAATACATGCGTAAAAGGTAGTTAATGTTCTTTTGCATCTTAAAATATTGCTATTACTTTACTTACTCTACACTATCAGGAAAAACTCAAAGCCCAGATGACAACAAACCAAGCCTAGAGAAAATGAGGCCTAGATGCCAAATAAAGTCCGCATTCAAGTGAGAAAGTCAAGAGCATACAAAGGAAGTGGACCACATGACTCAAGGTTTCTTAGGAATAAGGTTGTAAAAAGCAGTATCCGAGGAAGAACAACTTTCCGAATCAATATTTATACCATTACTGATAGTTATATAATTATATTAGTTTGTTTAGGTTTCTTGACAATGTAATTCTATCCACATTTTTAAACATATGGAACACAAACATAGAACAAATACTTTTATGCCTTTGATCTTCATGGTTTTAATTTTTTACGTTTAAATATCTAGGTTATAATATTTTACGTTTGAATATACTGATAAAATGTTTGTATTCACATAAATACTTAACAAATTATTATTATTTAGATATAGATACTTCTTATAAAATTTTAAAATTAAAATTATAGTACTAAGAAATTAACCTAAATTTGAATACGTATTTATTCTCATTACTCTCTTTTTATTTCAATCATTTTTTGATTAAGTAAATACTACAATCAAATATTTCAATTTACATCGAATCACCATGTCTCTCTTCCGCCGCGAAGCGCGACTAGTAGAAGTAATAATAGATAACACGAACGAATATCGAAGTGCCTCGGCATCGTACTCCGAACTTCCGCCCGAGAGCTCGTGCTCGACAGCTGTTTCCCTCGTTGCCAGATCCGGGGACGTTTTGGGTCCTCTCGCTCGCGAGATCTGTAATCGCCCCTCTCCTCCTTCAGGTGAGTTTCCGCTGCTGTCCTTCGCAATCTCGTTCTTGTTGTTGTTGTTGGCGGTGTCATAAAAGGTGCGAAATGGCGTTCCGATCTTGGTATGGAAATTTCCGCTTCTTGATAGATTTCTTTTTTTGTTTGAGACGTTACTCTATATATAGACTGGAGAGAGTTCCTCATCGGAAGTTGTTATCACTAGATGCCGACTGGTTGCGGATTCGATCATCACAGTCTACGAACCACATAAGTGTAGCTGCACCGATTTATCCTTGTCGTCCTCCGTCATGGATTTGTCATGTGTTGATTTTGAAGAGAGGCCAGACTTTCCAGAGCATGTTCTCCATTTTTATATCAACAGATGTTGATCTTGGCATTATCCAAATTACGATTAGCATTCACTCCGACCGATAACTGCGATCTGATATTTATACTAGATTATCAGCCCGTTCGATTATCCACATAAGTTGGAAACTTGTTAGGGAAGGGTAGTGCCATTTGGCAAAAGGCGTGCCCCTTAGATACCATTGACTCCCTTCATAAAACCACCAACATTTGTAATGAAAGGACCATGAACGATCGATATGAACTTTGGTTAGCCTTTATAGTTGATACCCCTTCTCCTCTTCAGATTATTTATCCTCTTAAATCTTCCACTCTAATCCCCTTCCCATTTTCTTCTTCTCCCTCTAATGCAGCTCAGTGTGCTCTTGCTCCCCCTCATCAGTTTCTTCCCTTTTCACCTCCAAATTGCCCTCCCAAAAATATGAATCAAATTAAGTAGTTCTTACAACTTTAAATCCTACAAAATATTTGAAGGAAAATACTAGAAGGAGAATTGGAGGTTACACATCTTCTAATAACTGCATCAAGGGATCTTCATGCATTATACTTGGAGATTCTCAATATAATAATATGGGTGTAAGAGGAACTGAAAGCCATTAAATAATAATCACCCAAAATGAATACCCACACAAACACACAAGTTTTGCCAATTCCAAGTAGCACCAATTAACTCTCCATAAATAAAAGCAAATGAATTATCTCTATTGGAAGACAACTGAAATAGCCGCCTACAGACACGAGCTCCTGTAATAATTATTGCCAAGAGGCTTTGCCTGCCATTGATATTGGCAGATTAGACTATTGTCAGTGTTGTAAAAGTCAGCCGACTATCCCGACTACTTGGTCGGACTTAGTAGGTGGGGTGGCTAACTGACTGTCGACTAATCGGTGAAATAGTCGGTCAATCGACTACTCGACCCGACTAGTCGATCATTTATTGCATGGAGAAACCATATTATTTTTATTTATTGTTGCTTTTTTAAAAGCAAGCTTATTATAATTATTTTAACATTTTATTTAAATTCAATTATTTCTTTTATTTCATTATGATAGTATGTAAAATGTACAAACCTTTGCAAATATATAAACATATATGTATACAAAATGATTTACATATTTAAATTAATTTAAAAATTCAAAACCAACTAAAGGCCGACTAAATCTGATTAATCGTTCGACCGCGGATTAATCCTTAGTCAACGACCCAGTCGATCGAGTGCCGACTACGGATTTCTGCAACCTTGACTGTTGCCGACCATCGGTGGCCAGTTGAGGCTCGATGTAGCGACCACTATTGGGAGTCATCAACACCATCTTCAAAAAGTATATGGATGCTATTAGAACCACATTCACAATTACCTCTACCACCATCATCAACTCTCTCCCGCCTCTAACTGGCAGTATTTCGGATTTACCAACACTGCAATACTCCAGTTAGGATTGCTGCATGCAAAGCTAAGATCTATCCTTGTCAGAAGGCAAATTTCCCTTTCAACATCCACAATGTACTTGCATTAATGCGCTCTACTATATTACGTGGAACTTGGCCACCCAAAATGCTCCTTTAACATTCAACCTGCCAATTGTTAGCTAATGCCAAGCCACTGCTTGATTAACATCTTCACAACATCGCCCACCTTATACATTCTCCTAACCTTCACAACATTCCCCACTTTTCCTCTCCCTCATGAATATGACATCACTACCTTCTCGTCTCCCTCGAGATGTAGCCACCATCTTTCTCCCTTGAATTTCGACTAATTTAACCAAAAAGAAAAATAACTCATTTTAAGATATGTTTTAAAGACAAAATCGATGCAATGTATTCATTTTAGTTTAGTTTTTTCATTTCTTTATATATGTTTGTAAATCGAAGAGATATATCCATTGTAAGTGTCTTTTATTGAAGGGTTGTACCCTTTGCGAAGTGGCATGCTTTTTAGATGGTATTGACTCTTGATATAAAGCTAACAACATGCGGAAGGAAAGGACCATAAATGAATGATTAACCTTTGAGTTTAGTACTTGTTCCTTTCTCTTAAACCTTCCGTTGCAATCTTCTCTCCTTTCTTCTCTCCCCTCGTGCAACATGGCATGATCCTCCTCCTTATCACTTGTTTTCTCTTCTTATATTTCCTCCCTAAAAATCCAAATTGATGTATCATTATTTTCATTAGTTTTTTTTTTCATATTTTCTTTTGTGTTTGTAAATCCACTAGTGCATCGCTTTACTTTCCAGGTCTCTAGTTGAGGTCCGAGGCTTTTTCTATCGCAAAGAGCTTCGTCATAATTTTCAGTTTGGTCCGATCGTATGAGACCCTAGGAGTCGCTTTTAGCCTCCCCTAGTATGAAAGGTGAGTCCCTTTACGGCTCAAGGGTGGACGCGCCCTGGTTCGCTCATTCTAGCAGGCACCCTACATAATTGTAGCGAGAGAACTAGAGAGGTAGCTAGCAGACGAGATCAATGTAATTGAAAAAGCTAGAGCAAGAATTATGTTTAAGAAGTCCCAAAAGAATTTCACTCATATGAACCATAGGGAAAGAGGACATCCATTGTCTAGGTCAATAGGGAAGGGTTGTGCCGTTTGTGAGGAGTCATGCCTATTAGATCTTATCGATTTTCTACATAAAGCTATAATTATGTGTAATAAAATGATCATGCATGATATGAAATTTGGTTAAATTTTGAGTTTGATATCCTCTCTCTTTTTTGGATTCTTTATCCATGAAACCATCCCCCTTTCTTCTTAGCTCTTCCCCCTTTCGTAGCTTGGCATGGTTATCCTCCCCTTAATTCATTTCTTTCCTTCTTACCTTAAAAAGTTCTTCCTTAATAATTTGTCATGCATTAAGTGGTGCTAGGGCATGGCCTTGAAGTCATGCTTATGACTTGAAAATCCTTGAAGCTATTTAAGGGAAAAAGGACCCAAATTGAAAACAACGATGTTTTCATCTTCCAACATCTTCCAATATCTGCATGTTAAGGGATCATCATACATCATACTTGAAGGTTCTTGATAGAATGACGTGGTTGCAAAGGGACATAGACATTATTAAAGAAGCACACAAGCTAAAGGTGCACATACTGTCAACTCTACGTAACACTAACTCTTTACAGTTCAAAGCGAATGAACCACTAATATTGGAACAACCACCAAAACTACTTAATGCAATGTCGATCTAGAATTAGGGCAAAATAGTGGCTTTATATCCATTCAGTTTTGTCTGATTGTTTTTAAAATTAGGGTTCTAGGGTAGGTAATTTTATTTAAGGTTGTTTTTATTGATTTCGTGGTAAGTTTCATTTAAAAAAAATATCGTATGTTATCTCATATTAGTTGGTGGGTTGAGATATTTAAAGTCCAATTAGGGTATGTTAGGATTTGATTTTTACTCTCTTTCTATTTATGTAATCCCACTCCCTATATAAAGGAGAAGATAGTCTGTCGTCAATTGAAATTAAAAAATAAGAGTTTTCTCCTGTTGTTGTTGCATATTGCTAATATCAATGGTGAGTGGAGGCTCATGGTAATTGTTGGGAGAAAAGAGGAACTTGTTATTCTATAATGCCCTATGGCTTTCTTATATAGAGTTGAGAGGTCATGGAAAATTGCGTAAAGACAACAATAAAGCCTTTTCCCACAATTAAGTAGGGTCGACTAAAATGATGAAGCCTTCTCCCACTTTAAGTGAGATCGGCTACATGGATTCTTATTCAAAGTTGAAATATCTGATTATTTTTTACGCTGGTTGTCGGCTACCTAATGCAACCTCCACAAGGGGGATTTGAACCCTAGTCTTTTGGGTGGTAAATACACTACACTATCACCAGACCATTGGAGTGGGTGCAAAAGAGGATACACAAATAAGAAGTGATAAATAAATACATAAATATAAAACTCTCAACACCCCCTCAAACTAGAGCATAGATATCTATGATGCTCAATTTGGAACTACATTTCTCAAAAGGTCCTCGAATGAGTGCCTTGGTGAAGATATCAACTGTCTGGTCATCTAAACTGACACGAGAGGTAGCAATCAGTCCCTTTAGAATCATATCATGAGTACAATGGCAATCTATTTCAATGTGCGTTCTTCTCTCATGAAATGTTGGATTATTGGCAATGAACAAGGCTGTCTGATTGTTGCACTTCATCTGCATAGGGAGAGTCACACTGATGTGGAGGTCAAAAAGAGTAGACCTAGGACTTCATCTACATCATTTTGACACTATTCTGAGCCATGGCTCTATATTCATATTCTGTAATGGATTTAGCCACAACCGTTTGCTTCTTGCTTTCCATGGCACAAGTGAATTTCCAACAAAAATGCAGGAAGCTGAGGTAGATTTCCTATTTTTAAGGCACCTAGCATAATCTACGTCTGCATAGCCAGAGATGGATAACAAGGTAGTCCTACCGAATAATAAGTCCTTTCCCGGCGATGATTTCAAATATCCGAGGATTATGTAGACTCTGTCCATGTGCACCTGTCGTGGTTGTTCCATGAACTGACTAACTTTACTAACTACAAAAGAAATATGATGCCTGGTAATGGTGGCATAAAGTAATTTCCCTACAAGCTCTCTATAATTTCGTTTGTTCCCTTCCTTAGTGGCATCTTCATGTGCTTCATACTTGGATCCATAGGTGCGTATGCTGGTCTGCACCTGATCAATCCAGCTTCTAAAAGTAGATCTATCACATATTTTCTTTGTGTCATTACCAAGCCTTGCTTATTTCTGACAAATTCTAGGCCTAGAAAGTATCTCAACTCTCCCAGGTTCTTGGTGATAAATTGTTGACCTAAGAATTTCTTGGCCTCATCTACCCCTTGAATATTATCACATGTGATGATAATGTCATCAACATACACGAGGATTGCCACCGTACCTTGTTATGTCTTCTGTACAAGTAAGGAATGATCTGAAGTGGATCGTCTGAATTCTGTTCTATTAGATATGAGAGCTTTTGCAATTAGGCCCTGGGACTCTACTTAAGTCCATAAATGGACTTATGTATAGGGTTTATGGTTTAGTCCTAAACCCCCGGATGATAGACTGGGGGGGGGATGGTTATGATCCCGGATCTGTCGATTTTAGGCAGGTGGTTCGTTCTCTGAGGTTGTCTGCTGTGGATGCAGCCGGATGCAAGTACACTTGGAGGAATATGAGATCGAGGTCTAGGCTTGACAGGTTCCTGATGTCGATTGAGGCGGGGGAGGCTTTCCCGCTGGCGAGGGCTTGGGCTCTTCCGAGGACGCTATCCGCTCACACTCATGTTCTTTGATTTTCTGGAGAGGAGCGCTTGGCTCGGTTCTCCTTTCGTTTTGAGAAGAAGTGGCTGTTGGAGGAGGGCTTCCGGGACCTGGTGGCTGATCATTGGCGGGGTTTTGTGGTTTCAGGTTCGGCGGTGTCGCGATTTGCGGCCAAACTTGATTTCCTAAGGGGGTTGCTGTTGACTTTTGGGAAGAGTGTCACCAGGAGGCGGCGGGTAGTCAAGATAGAGGCAGAGGCTGGGATAAGTTGGTTGGATGGGTTGGAGGATGACTTGAGACTGACTCCGGAGGAGGTGGAGGAGAGGGCAACATGGTTAGAGGCGGTGTTTCAGGAGGACAGGAAAGAAGAGGTTCATTGGCGACAGAGATCGGGGCAGAAGTGGCTAAGGGAAGGAGACACCAACACACGTTTCTTTCATTCTGTGGCATCCGGAAGGAGGAGTTTCTTGCATGAGGTGGAGGTGGGGGGACAAAGGGTGTCGGGCGAGAGGAACATTGGAGTCGCCTTGCGGGAGCACTTTGTGAGGGCATCGAGGAGAGTGAGGGAGGAGAATAGGTGGGGCTGGACGGGCCGGGGCGCGTGGTCATTGAACGGAACCCATGCGGATTTGTTAGTGGTCGATTTTATGAAGGAAGAGGTGCGCAGGGCGGTTTGGGATCTGAATGCGGACGGGGCTCCTGGTCCGGATGGCTTCTCTATATCCTTTTAACGGGAGTTCTTTTGTAGGTGGATTTTTGGTAGACATAGACCAGGATGCAAATGGAATTTTGCGTTGACAAAAAATATTTCTTTTGTCGGTGGATTTTTGGTAGAAGAAATTGGAGGGGTTGAGAGAAGAAAACTCATCGGAGAACGAGAGATTTGAGGAAGAAGAAACGCATAGATCGCGTGGGAGAGAGAGAGACGAGAGAGAGAGAGATAGAGATAAAATCTCAAATTTAATTATCAACTGAACTGACTAAAACAATGAACCATCATCCCTTTATATAGGAGGGATGAGATTACAAAAATAGAAATTAAATTCAAATTGAAAACTAATTATCCTAAATTGACTCTAACCAACTAACCGACTAATTTCAAAATTCAAATATATAACTAATTATTTGAGATCACAGGCGATCTCGTTTATTTAATTAAAAATACGACGACTTAAATAAACGTATTTGATATCCCTCTCGTTTATTTGATATCCCTTCTCCAAGGAGGAACCACAGAAGCACCCGAGCGGTTGTGCACCACCCCCAGTGACGTCGCCCCTTGCGCAGTCGTAGCCGGAGACCTCCATCGCGCGCTCCTATTCGTTGCCTAGGTAGTGGCTCCTCCAATCTCCACCACCTTCGCGCGAAGGCTCCAGAAGGCGGTGGCAGACGAGTATCCCCTCTAATCCAGACTCCCGACGGTGTTGATTTTCGGCGGCGCCCTTCAGATCTCGCGTAGGATACCCCCGGGCGATTACTTGAAGCGACGACGGTAAGACCCACCGTGTGTTCGTAGATGACGAGAAAGGGTTCTCGTTAGGAACCCTAAATAGGCCTTTGCTGTAATATTAAAAAAGGGTTGCATATTCTATTCATGAGAGGGAGAAAGCAATTTCAAAAAAGGGTTTGTTAAAAAAATGAAGAAAAGGTACGCACATTGAAAAACCCGTACATAGAAGAAAATTAAAAAATGAAAGTTGTGTCGGCTAATAAAAAAGGAAATAGCCGAGAAAAAAAAATTAAAAAATGACACGAGAAGCCGAAAAAAGAAATATAGATTGGCTTCTTGATGTTTTATTTCTGCCCATTATTCATGTTTTCTCCCATTTTATTGTCTTCTCCCAACTTAGTCGATGGTATATATTCCGACTAGTCTGGGAGAAAGAGGGAGTATTATGTAGAATCACATGCCATGATCCTCATATTCCAGTTCAGATCTAGATTCTCCAGGCCAAACAGATTGTTCAGACTCGTCATTTTAGATGTTCAGACTCGACGATTAGTTTCTGAGTCTTCTGATTCAGACATGCACATGCATGCGGTCTTCTTTTCAGATGTGCACATGTTTGCCATCTTTTGTGTGGTCCCCATCTTTTATATTTCGGCAAGTGTTCTCATGTGAGCCATAGGGACTCCAGAGTAGAGGACCATTCCCTATACCATGTGGGGTAGGGTTTTCATGTGGTTCATAATGACTCCAGAATAGAGTACCATTCTCTGTACCAGATGGGAGAGACCTAGTTCTCTGATGAGGAGGCTTTTCAGACTCCGTTGTCCAGCGACCGTGGACTCCGACGAGGATTGTACTCCACGATCTTTCAGTTCTTCCCTTTTTAGAGATAGAGCAATTGTCCACATGTTGTGGTGGGCCAGAGTTCTCCATGTATAAACTCATTCTTTAGTTGCAATGACTCTGATAGACGTAGTACAGAGCACATGCTCTTCGTCGAGGAGACACTCCAGCCCGTTCGTCCTCCGTACATGCATGGCATGAGAAGCAACGTCCTCGACAACAACCGCTAGTTGTGCGCATTGTCCGTAGTATCCTGTAGTGTGAGTTGAGATTTTTTTTGTTTGACCAAGCTGAGCATTGCATGCTCCAGCTTGAGGGGGAGTGTTGGAGTATTTGGTTATGCACCTCTTATGTTGTAGATGGGTAAATGGATACATCCAGGATCCATTTACCCCATCCAATCTTTAGTCCCACAACTACCAATTTGGAGACGTGGAGACTCGATGGGGGCTATATATAGACCCCACACCTATTTTATCCAGATGAGAAAAAGTAGTGTAGCATATGGTCCTTTGAGGCCTTCTCCCGTGGTTTCATCCCGCTCCTTGGGGAGAAGAGTTCCACGTAAAAATCTTGACGTTCATGTTTCATATTTCTTGATTTTGTGCTATGTTTATCAAATCGCTTCCACATTCCTATTTTCTAACACATACCCCACTCGCCCTCTCCCCCTTTATTGCATGCCTCTCTCGCGATTTATCTCTGCCCCTAAAGAACACCACCTATAAGCCGTGCCACCTCCCTCTCCAGTGTTAGCAACAACGCTCCAACCCCAACCTCATTGCCCCAGTCTCAATCCCCATTGTGCAACCCCATTGCCCCACCTTGATCCACACGAGCCCGATCACCACCACCCCACCACCCCACCACCATCACCCGCCCTCTTTCGCCCCAACACCCCCACCATCATCACCCCATCCTCCATAGCCTCACCCCTATCAGCCAAGCACCCCATCACCATCGCGCCACCCTCTATCGCCCCAATGCCTCAGCCTCGCCCCAACCCCCAGCACCCTCCTCGATTGTAGCATCCCTAACATAGTGCAAGATCTAGTAATCACAAAGTCTGTCAGTAGCTTATAAGTAGTGAGGGTTATTGCTAGACAACTTGGGTTTAAGCATTTTGTGTTATGGTCAAGGGCTCCAGTTGGGCTCAAGCCCAACAGGTAGTTTAAGCTATTAATTCCCGATAACGAACTGATCTTAGAGTGAGATGTTACAGATGATATCAGAACTAGGTTCCCTCTAATAGTGGAAAGGGTTACCCAAAAGGTGGAGCCACCCCTACCACAGAGTTAGGAGGAAAGGACTACCCAAGAGGTGAAGTCGTGACTATTGCTGGGAGTAGGTCATGAGCCACTATGCAAGGACATTGCGAGTATAAGTGGATGTGTTTGTAGCACCCCAAACTTAGTTCTACATCTAGTAATCACAAAGTGTGGTAGTAGCTTATAAGTAGTGAGGCTACTACTAGACAACTTTGGCTTAAGCATTTTGGGTAGTTGATATATCCCATATTTATCATCATTATTTGGATTTATTAAACCCTCTCGCTTAAGTAATTCACTAATAATAATTAACAACTAGTTTTAGTTAACAATTAATAGCTTGCAGATAATTAACCCTAGTTATATACGTATAATAAATATATTATTATGCACATTTTTTGTTCTTAATTATTAGAAAATCAAATAAAAATTAAATTAATATTGTATATATTATATTTAACATTATTCATAAATTTAAAAATAAAAATAAAAAAGTATTTTAATACTTTAATAATACTTGTAAAATTATTATTATTATGTATATATGATGTAATCTTACTTTGAGTTCTACATGAAAGTTATAGATCTCAAAGAAATCTACAACTTTCATGTTGAGCATATTTTTTAATTCTATCTCCAACTGTTTCTTTTTTATTTTACATTGATTTATTTATTTTCTGATTTATCTGGTTCGACCATGTGGTCCAACTGCAGCACGCCACCTGGCCGATCCTATTTCCTTCCTGCCTAATTTTCCTAGCCGTCTGATCATCTTGATCAGACGACTATGCTTCCATCACCCTCGTTCTATTTCTGACTGCACGATCGCAACCATCATGATCATCCTCACCGTTCACCCCTGCCCTATTGAGGATCGTCTGATCACAAGATCGGACAGCTCCTGTTCATCTCCTTCGTCCAACTGCCTCCCCCAAGAGTTGTGTCGCTTCGTACGACGACAACTTCTCCCATTTCTACCGACCTTCTCACGTGCCCTAACTTCCTGGTTCTGCCATCAATCCCTTCTCCGTTCACCCCCCATTCACGCATGACCTCCAGTTGTCTTCGACCTTCTCATGTCCTCTGGCCAGGGGTGGTTGAAACTACCTCGGCAACCACTTGTAGTCTAACCTCTTTATCAAAACCTCTTTGACTATCTTCAACGAACATCCGTCACTCTTGCGAGTTTCCCCCAATCGTCTCCTTCCTTCCAGGACAGAGAAAGCAAGTGAGTACGAACGACGATGGAGGATAACACTGGCGAGATCCAAGGTGAAATTTACCTTGTTACAGACCTAATTCGGAGATGGTCGAGCTTCCTCAACTCGCCATTGAGGTTAAGTGCCCGAGGAGTTCATTTGAACTCCTCAGGCCTGTGATCCTTCCATCTCTATGAACCCCAATTCCAGTTACCCCTTTGTTCTTTGTTTTCTTCCTTGTCTCTCCATTTTTGTAATGCATACATTCTTTCTTTCACTCATCTGATCATATCTGTACCCTTACAGTGGCTCACCGATCTTCGCGGAGCCACCAGTTCAATTCGCCATCCTTCAGATCGCCCCACCTACTTCGATTTTCGACCTTCGTCTGCAAGACGATGGATTCAGTCTTGCTTCACCTCCTCATCCTCTTCACCATCTTCAGTGTCATCTGGATAACCCCTAGCGCTTCGGATTGGCTCCTAATAACTGCAGGTTTGGTTCTACCCTTCAATGGCTAGAATGAGCGGAGCTCCATTTAACTCCATCGCCTCTGATGAACAGACGTTGATCCCTAAATCCTGTAGGTCCTCCATCATCCTTGGACCTTTAACTTCTTTGCGCGAGGATTGCTGACCTTCTCTGACCTCCAGCACAAGCTAACAACTGCAGAGGAGCAAGTTCCCGCTCGTCGGAGTATCATCCGAGCGCCGCCACACGAGGCGAAAGGGGATGAACAATAAAACCAGTTATCATTCGATCGTCCTTCATCGGCACTTATCCTACACTCCAGACATGGCCACGTCATATGACCCAAAGCAGCGCTTCAAGCCTCTAGCTTCGGTGAAGCCGATCCTCCAACAGAGCACATATATCTACCACGCCTCCCGAGCCTGGACCACACCCTGATCCTCGCACCGAGCCTCCGATCACTAACCTGAAGCACGTGGGACATGGAAAATTACAACAAACCCCTTTTGGGTTTCTAAAATTACAGATAAGTCCCTACCCTTGGTAAAATTGTACTAATATCTAGGCGGTTTGATATTTGCATAGTAGTCCCTATCACGGACCTGTTTGTAATAAAAAGTGAAATTTTTATTGTAATTTCTTTTTATTTATGCCCTTGTATTGTTTATTTAATGTCTTGTGAACCATAGCTCCAAATTTAATGAAATTGGCATCATTTTAAAGATAAATTTATCATTTTATGTGGTGCTATTAATTTATGGATTTGATTAATATCTCATGTAGTAAATTTCGGAGAGTAAAAAATGTCTCCTTTTCCTTAAATTTGACTTTAAAAATTGAACCTCTTAGTGATTGTTGCTCTACTCAACACCATGATTATTTTTGAAACTATTGAATCAGATGAGGAAGATTAATGAATTTATTGATAATCATTTCTTGATTAAATAATTGATTGGAGTGTTCTAGGATTTTAGATTATTTTAGGAGTTTAAAAAGAGACTTGATTTAATTCACTACTTGAAGCTATATTTGGCTCTTCCATTAGATTTAGTATTGAATTAATATGACATTAAATGTTTAAGATATAACAATGAATTTCATTAGAAGCTTACTTGTGTGTTTGTGCATCGTTCTTTTTGTTGTATTTCACCATTATGTCATCTTAATATATTGCATATAAAAATCTCTAAAAAATTATGCATTGCATTTTGTTTGCACTCTCTTAACCTAGATGGCCTACTGATCACTCAATTAAATATTTGTCACCTATATTAATTCAATTAATTGCTCGTGTCCTTGTGTTCGACCATGGACTTATCCAAGATAAATTAAATCGAGTCCTCTTCACAGAGATCTTTTGAATCGGTTCTGACTGATAGCTAAACGGTTGATGCAACGTGAATCCGGAAGATAGGGCCACATTTTTAGTTACGCTTATTTGAGCCGTCGGAATTTTTAATTAATTTTATTTACGTTTATTTGAGTCGACGAATTTTAATTAAATAAATGAGATCGCGTGTGATCTCAATCCATTAGTTGTCGATTTTGAATTTTAATTAGTTAGATTCAGTTTAGGAAAATTGGTTGTCAATTTAAATTTGTTTCTATTTTGTAATATCATCCCTCCTATATAAAGGGATGAGGGTCCAATGTTTTTAATCAGTCAAGTATTAATGAAAATATGAGATTTTATCTCCCTCTCTATTTTCTCTCCTCTCTCCACGTGGTCTTCACGGTTCTTCTTCTTCAACCCCTCGTTCCCGACGAGTTTTCTTCTTCTCAACCCCTCCTTTTCTCCACCGAAACTCCACCGCCCAAATCATTTTATTTATCATCAACGCGCCGAATCGTGTCTGCATCATTTGGTATCAGAGCATGGCCTACAGATCGTCCTCACGATCTGACGATCCGTCCAGACACCCGCGCGGACACCAACGTTGGTTGGAGTGGAAACGACAAGCCGAAGAATTTTACAAACAAGACATGGACGCACGGCGTGAGATCCAGATTGCCCAGTCCAAAGTTCGAGAGATAATGGCTAATCTCAAGGCTATGTGCGCCCAATCAAAGCCTCCATCCGTCGAAGCCGCTGCCGCGAGTTTTGCCGAAGAAAACTCCACGGTGGAGGAAGTTTCGGTTGCTGTCCAGATCATCCCGGATGAAAGAAGTGCAGATCTGCTTGCTGCCCCGGTGATTTCAAACTTGAAAACCCCTCCGAAGTCAACCTCGGCACCGCCCGCGACTCCCTCGCTGGATGCCTCCGCCCCGGCATTCATTGAGGTACAGTTCCCAGCCCTCGCGGCCGCATTCCCCACCCCCGAACCACCGGCAGCCCCTCCCGCGACCCCCAACCCCCCCGCGATAACCTCTCCCTCGCCCTCCTTCCTACTCCCCACCCACGCCTCACCACCCAGGGTCGACCCAACCTGCCCAGCCATCATCCTGCGCCCTCCCTCCTCATCCCGCAATCGCCAGCCTCGCCTCTGCGCCGCCCCGCGCCACCGCCTTCCCCGACCTCGGGACCTCACCCCATCTCGCCACCCTCCCTCTTCCCAACCCCATCAGCGCCTCGCCTCCCCCGTCCCGCGTCCAGCGCCCGCACGCCAGCAGGCCACCCATCCCGCCTGTGCCTCCGCCTTCTTCTCCCTCGCGAGCCGCCCTCACCCCCGCCCCTCCCTCATCGGCCAGCGATCCCTCCCGCGCACACCTCGCCATTCCAGACCCGCTACCCCCCTGCACGCCTGTCACAACGCCGCAGCCTCCCCACAGTGCCGCGCCACCTGCGCGAAACCCCGATCAACCCCCGCCGCCCCACAGTGCCGCGCCTCCCGTGCGAAGCCCCGGTCAACCCCCGCCGCCCCAGGCTGCGCCATATACGCGAGGAACGTGAGCGTGCCCTAACGGGAATTCCGATGGTTGCGCATCGTGAATCCCACAGAATGTGGGATTGGAAAGTGAGTGGGAAAATTTGCAAGATAAAATCCTATGAACTACTTATTTGCAGAAGAGCCAAAAGGAATAGGAAAGTTAAGAAGAGTGAAGGGTTGCGAAATTTGCACCCACACCCCCGGCGACAGAAATATTTAAAAAAAGGGCTCCAAAGCAGAAATCTGGAGACCCTCCTTATCTAAATAGGAGTAGAGCCTTGGACTTCCCTTATATAAGGACCCCATGGCTTCATTCCTTGGACACATCTCCTCCCCTCCTCTCCTTGTGTCATTGCTTCATTATGGGGTTCTCCGAAGGCCATGTGGTTCATGCCTCATCAATTCTTCGAACATCACAAGGAGGAGACAACAATCAAGAAAACGCCGCTGTCCGCGCCGTACATGTTCTTCAACCACGACAGCCGCATCATCCACGCCCGCGTATGGACTCCGCCGTTTGCTCTACACCAATTCTTCCAGAAGATAAATGAGCACGCCGATTCATCCTCCAAGCCTGCAGATCCAGCAATTCATCGGGAGACGAATTTTTAAAGAGAAGGAGAGTTGATGCAGCGTGAAACCGGAAGATAGGGCCACATTTTTAGTTACGCTTATTTGAGTCGTCGGAATTTTTAATTAATTTTATTTACGTTTATTTGAGTCGACGAATTTTTAATTAAATAAATGAGATCGCGTGTGATCTCAATCCATTAGTTGTCGATTTTGAATTTTAATTAGTTAGAGCCAGTTTAGGAAAATTGGTCGTCAATTTAAATTTGTTTCTATTTTGTAATATCATCCCTCCTATATAAAGGGATGAGGGTCCAATGTTTTTAATCAGTCAAGTATTAATGAAAATCTGAGATTTTATCTCCCTCTCTATTTTCTCTCCTCTCTCCACGTGGTCTTCACAGTTCTTCTTCTTCAACCCCTCGTTCCCGACGAGTTTTCTTCTTCTCAACCCCTCCTTTTCTCCACCGAAACTCCACCGCCCAAATCATTTTATTTATCATCAACGTGCCGAATCGTGTCTGCATCATTTGGTATCAGAGCATGGCCTGGACGCACGGCGTCAGATCCAGATTGCCCAGTCCAAAGTTCGAGAGATAATGGCTAATCTCAAGGCTATGTGCGCCCAATCAAAGCCTCCATCCGTCGAAGCCGCTGCCGCGAGTTTTGCCGAAGAAAACTCCACGGTGGAGGAAGTTTCGGTTGCTGTCCAGATCATCCCGGATGAAAGAAGTGCAGATCTGCTTGCTGCCCCGGTGATTTCAAACTTGAAAACCCCTCCGAAGTCAACCTCGGCACCGCCCGCGGCTCCCTCGTTGGACGCCTTCGCCTCGGCATCCATTGAGGTACAGTTCCCAGCCCTCGCGGCCGCATTCCCCACCCCCGAACCACCGGCAACCCCTCCCGCGACCCCCAAACCCCCCCGCGATAACCTCTCCCTCGCCATCCTTCCTACTCCCCACCCACGCCTCACCACCCAGGGTCGACCCAACCTGCCCAGCCATCATCCCGCGCCCTCCCTCCTCATCCCGCAATCGCCAGCCTCGCCTCTGCGCCGCCCTGCGCCACCGCCTTCCCCGACCTCGGGACCTCACCCCATCTCGCCACCCTCCCTCTTCCCAACCCCATCAGCGCCTCGCCTCCCCCGTCCCGCGTCCAGCGCCTGCACGCCAGCAGGCCACCCATCCCGCCTGTGCCTCCGCCTTCTTCTCCCTCGCGAGCCGCCCTCACCCCCGCCCCTCCCTCATCGGCCAGCGATCCCTCCCGCGCACACCTCGCCTATTCCAGACCCGCTACCCCCCTGCGCGCCTGTCACAACGCCGCAGCCTCCCCACAGTGCCGCGCCACCTGCGCGAAACCCCGATCAACCCCCGCCGCCCCACAGTGCCGTGCCTCCCGTGCGAAGCCCCGGTCAACCCCCGCCGCCCCAGGCTGCGCCATATACGCGAGGAACGTGAGCGTGCCCTAACGGGAATTCCGATGGTTGCGCATCGTGAATCCCACAGAATGTGGGATTGGAAAGTGAGTGGGAAAATTTGCAAGATAAAATCCTATGAACTACTTATTTGCAGAAGAGCCAAAAGGAATAGGAAAGTTAAGAAGAGTGAAGGGTTGCGAAATTTGCACCCACACCCCCGACGACAGAAATTAAAAAAAGGGCTCCAAAGCAGAAATCTGGAGACCCTCCTTACTCCAAAATAGGAGTAGAGCCTTGGACTTCCCTTATATAAGGACCCCATGGCTTCATTCCTTGGACACATCTCCTCCCCTACTCTCCTTGTGTCATTGCTTCATTATGGGTTCTCCGAAGGCCATGTGGTTCATGCCTCATCAATTCTTCGAACATCACAAGGAGGAGACAACAATCAAGAAAACGCCGCCGTCCGCGCCGCACATGTTCTTCAACCACGACAGCCGCATCATCCACGCCCGCGTATGGACTCCGCCGTTTGCTCCACACCAATTCTTCCAGAAGATAAATGAGCACGCCGATTCGTCCTCCAAGCCTGCAGATACAGCAATTCGTCGGGAGACGAATTTTTAAAGAGAAGGAGAGTTGATGCAGCAGTGAATCCGGAAGATAGGGCCACATTTTTAGTTACGCTTATTTTGAGTCGTCGGAATTTTAATTAATTTTAATTACGTTTATTTGAGTCGACGAATTTTTAATTAAATAAATGGGATCGCGTGTGATCTCAATCCATTAGTTGTCGATTTTGAATTTTAATTAGTTAGAGCCAGTTTAGGAAAATTGGTCGTCAATTTAAATTTGTTTCTATTTTGTAATATCATCCCTCTTATATAAAGGGATGAGGGTCCAATGTTTTTAATCAGTCAAGTATTTATGAAAATCTAAGATTTTATCTCCCTCTCTATTTTCTCTCCTCTCTCCACGTGGTCTTCACGGTTCTTCTTCTTCAACCCCTCGTTCCCGACGAGTTTTCTTCTTCTCAACCCCTCCTTTTCTCCACCGAAACTCCACCGCCCAAATCATTTTATTTATCATCAACGCGCCGAATCGTGTCTGCATCATTTGGTATCAGAGCATGGCCTACAGATCGTCCTCACGATCTGACGATCCGTCCAGACACCCGCGCGGACACCAACGTTGGTTGGAGAGGAAACGACAAGCCGAAGAATTTTACAAACAAGACATGGACGCACGGCGTGAGATCCAGATTGCCCAGTCCAAAGTTCGAGAGATAATGGCTAATCTCAAGGCTATGTGCGCCCAATCAAAGCCTCCATCCGTCGAAGCCGCTGCCGCGAGTTTTGCCGAAGAAAACTCCACGGTGGAGGAAGTTTCGGTTGCTGTCCAGATCATCCCGGATGAAAGAAGTGCAGATCTGCTTGCTGCCCCGGTGATTTCAAACTTGAAAACCCCTCCGAAGTCAACCTCGGCACCGCCCGCGGCTCCCTCGTTGGACGCCTCCGCCCCGGCATCCATTGAGGTACAGTTCCCAGCCCTCGCGGCCGCATTCCCCACCCCCGAACCACCGGCAGCCCCTCCCGCGACCCCCAAACCCCCCCGCGATAACCTCTCCCTCGCCATCCTTCCTACTCCCCACCCACGCCTCACCACCCAGGGTCGACCCAACCTGCCCAGCCATCATCCCGCGCCCTCCCTCATCCCGCAATCGCCAGCCTCGCCTCTGCGCCGCCCCGCACCACCGCCTTCCCCGACCTCGGGACCTCACCCCATCTCGCCACCCTCCCTCTTCCCAACCCCATCAGCGCCTCGCCTCCCCCGTCCCGCGTCCAGCGCCCGCACGCCAGCAGGCCACCCATCCCGCCTGTGCCTCCGCCTTCTTCTCCCTCGCGAGCCGCCCTCACCCCCGCCCCTCCCTCATCGGCCAGCGATCCCTCCCGCGCACACCTCGCCATTCCAGACCCGCTACCCCCCTGCACGCCTGTCACAACGCCGCAGCCTCCCCACAGTGCCGCGCCACCTGCGCGAAACCCCGATCAACCCCCGCCGCCCCACAGTGCCGTGCCTCCCGTGCGAAGCCCCGGTCAACCCCCGCCGCCCCAGGCTGCGCCATATACGCGAGGAACGTGAGCGTGCCCTAACGGGAATTCCGATGGTTGCGCATCGTGAATCCCACAGAATGTGGGATTGGAAAGTGAGTGGGAAAATTTGCAAGATAAAATCCTATGAACTACTTATTTGCAGAAGAGCCAAAAGGAATAGGAAAGTTAAGAAGAGTGAAGGGTTGCGAAATTTGCACCCACACCCCCGGCGACAGAAATATTTAAAAAAAGGGCTCCAAAGCAGAAATCTGGAGACCCTCCTTATCCAAATAGGAGTAGAGCCTTGGACTTCCCTTATATAAGGACCCCATGGCTTCATTCCTTGGACACATCTCCTCCCCTCCTCTCCTTGTGTCATTGCTTCATTATGGGTTCTCCGAAGGCCATGTGGTTCATGCCTCATCAATTCTTCGAACATCACAAGGAGGAGACAACAATCAAGAAAACGTCGCCGTCCGCGCCGTACATGTTCTTCAACCACGACAGCCGCATCATCCACGCCCGCGTATGGACTCCGCCGTTTGCTCTACACCAATTCTTCCAGAAGATAAATGAGCACGCCGATTCGTCCTCCAAGCCTGCAGATCCAGCAATTCATCGGGAGACGAATTTTTAAAGAGAAGGAGAGTTGATGCAGCGTGAAACCGGAAGATAGGGCCACATTTTTAGTTACGCTTATTTGAGTCGTCGGAATTTTTAATTAATTTTATTTACGTTTATTTGAGTCGACGAATTTTTAATTAAATAAATGAGATCGCGTGTGATCTCAATCCATTAGTTGTCGATTTTGAATTTTAATTAGTTAGAGCCAGTTTAGGAAAATTGGTCGTCAATTTAAATTTGTTTCTATTTTGTAATATCATCCCTCCTATATAAAGGGATGAGGGTTCAATGTTTTTAATCAGTCAAGTATTAATGAAAATCTGAGATTTTATCTCCCTCTCTATTTTCTCTCCTCTCTCCACGTGGTCTTCACAGTTCTTCTTCTTCAACCCCTCGTTCCCGACGAGTTTTCTTCTTCTCAACCCCTCCTTTTCTCCACCGAAACTCCACCGTCCAAATCATTTTATTTATCATCAACGTGCCGAATCGTGTCTGCATCATTTGGTATCAGAGCATGGCCTGGACGCACGGCGTCAGATCCAGATTGCCCAGTCCAAAGTTCGAGAGATAATGGCTAATCTCAAGGCTATGTGCGCCCAATCAAAGCCTCCATCCGTCGAAGCCGCTGCCGCGAGTTTTGCCGAAGAAAACTCCACGGTGGAGGAAGTTTCGGTTGCTGTCCAGATCATCCCGGATGAAAGAAGTGCAGATCTGCTTGCTGCCCCGGTGATTTCAAACTTGAAAACCCCTCCGAAGTCAACCTCGGCACCGCCCGCGGCTCCCTCGTTGGACGCCTCCGCCCCGGCATCCATTGAGGTACAGTTCCCAGCCCTCGCGACCGCATTCCCCACCCCCGAACCACCGGCAGCCCCTCCCGCGACCCCCAAACCCCCCCGCGATAACCTCTCCCTCGCCATCCTTCCTACTCCCCACCCACGCCTCACCACCCAGGGTCGACCCAACCTGCCCAGCCATCATCCCGCGCCCTCCCTCCTCATCCCGCAATCGCCAGCCTCGCCTCTGCGCCGCCCCGCGCCACCGCCTTCCCCGACCTCGGGACCTCACCCCATCTCGCCACCCTCCCTCTTCCCAACCCCATCAGCGCCTCACCTCCCCCGTCCCGCGTCCAGCGCCCGCACGCCAGCAGGCCACCCATCCCGCCTGTGCCTCCGCCTTCTTCTCCCTCGCGAGCCGCCCTCACCCCCGCCCCTCCCTCATCGGCCAGCGATCCCTCCCGCGCACACCTCGCCATTCCAGACCCGCTACCCCCCTGCACGCCTGTCACAACGCCGCAGCCTCCCCACAGTGCCGCGCCACCTGCGCGAAACCCCGATCAACCCCCGCCGCCCCACAGTGCCGCGCCTCCCGTGCGAAGCCCCGGTCAACCCCCGCCGCCCCAGGCTGCGCCATATACGCGAGGAACGTGAGCGTGCCCTAACGGGAATTCCGATGGTTGCGCATCGTGAATCCCACAGAATGTGGGATTGGAAAGTGAGTGGGAAAATTTGCAAGATAAAATCCTATGAACTACTTATTTGCAGAAGAGCCAAAAGGAATAGGAAAGTTAAGAAGAGTGAAGGGTTGCGAAATTTGCACCCACACCCCCGGCGACAGAAATATTTAAAAAAAGGGCTCCAAAGCAGAAATCTGGAGACCCTCCTTATCCAAATAGGAGTAGAGCCTTGGACTTCCCTTATATAAGGACCCCATGGCTTCATTCCTTGGACACATCTCCTCCCCTCCTCTCCTTGTGTCATTGCTTCATTATGGGTTCTCCGAAGGCCATGTGGTTCATGCCTCATCAATTCTTCGAACATCACAAGGAGGAGACAACAATCAAGAAAACGCCGCCGTCCGCGCCGTACATGTTCTTCAACCACGACAGCCGCATCATCCACGCCCGCGTATGGACTCCGCCGTTTGCTCTACACCAATTCTTCCAGAAGATAAATGAGCACGCCGATTCGTCCTCCAAGCCTGCAGATCCAGCAATTCATCGGGAGACGAATTTTTAAAGAGAAGGAGAGTTGATGCAGCGTGAAACCGGAAGATAGGGCCACATTTTTAGTTACGCTTATTTGTGTCGTCGGAATTTTTAATTAATTTTATTTACGTTTATTTGAGTCGACGAATTTTTAATTAAATAAATGAGATCGCGTGTGATCTCAATCCATTAGTTGTCGATTTTGAATTTTAATTAGTTAGAGCCAGTTTAGGAAAATTGGTCGTCAATTTAAATTTGTTTCTATTTTGTAATATCATCCCTCCTATATAAAGGGATGAGGGTCCAATGTTTTTAATCAGTCAAGTATTAATGAAAATCTGAGATTTTATCTCCCTCTCTATTTTCTCTCCTCTCTCCACGTGGTCTTCACAGTTCTTCTTCTTCAACCCCTCGTTCCCGACGAGTTTTCTTCTTCTCAACCCCTCCTTTTCTCCACCGAAACTCCACCGCCCAAATCATTTTATTTATCATCAACGTGCCGAATCGTGTCTGCATCATTTGGTATCAGAGCATGGCCTGGACGCACGGCGTCAGATCCAGATTGCCCAGTCCAAAGTTCGAGAGATAATGGCTAATCTCAAGGCTATGTGCGCCCAATCAAAGCCTCCATCCGTCGAAGCCGCTGCCGCGAGTTTTGCCGAAGAAAACTGCACGGTGGAGGAAGTTTCGGTTGCTGTCCAGATCATCCCGGATGAAAGAAGTGCAGATCTGCTTGCTGCCCCGGTGATTTCAAACTTGAAAACCCCTCCGAAGTCAACCTCGGCACCGCCCGCGGCTCCCTCGTTGGACGCCTCCGCCCCGGCATCCATTGAGGTACAGTTCCCAGCCCTCGCGGCCGCATTCCCCACCCCCGAACCACCGGCAGCCCCTCCCGCGACCCCCAAACCCCCCCGCGATAACCTCTCCCTCGCCATCCTTCCTACTCCCCACCCACGCCTCACCACCCAGGGTCGACCCAACCTGCCCAGCCATCATCCCGCGCCCTCCCTCCTCATCCCGCAATCGCCAGCCTCACCTCTGCGCCGCCCCGCGCCACCGCCTTCCCCGACCTCGGGACCTCACCCCATCTCGCCACCCTCCCTCTTCCCAACCCCATCAGCGCCTCGCCTCCCCCGTCCCGCGTCCAGCGCCTGCACGCCAGCAGGCCACCCATCCCGCCTGTGCCTCCGCCTTCTTCTCCCTCGCGAGCCGCCCTCACCCCCGCCCCTCCATCATCGGCCAGCGATCCCTCCCGCGCACACCTGGCCATTCCAGATCCGCTACCCCCCTGCACGCCTGTCACAACGCCGCAGCCTCCCCACAGTGCCGCGCCACCTGCGCGAAACCCCGATCAACCCCCGCCGCCCCACAATGCCGCGCCTCCCGTGCGAAGCCCCGGTCAACCCCCGCCGCCCCAGGCTGCGCCATATACGCGAGGAACGTGAGCGTGCCCTAACGGGAATTCCGATGGTTGCGCATCGTTAATCCCACAGAATGTGGGATTGGAAAGTGAGTGGGAAAATTTGCAAGATAAAATCCTATGAACTACTTATTTGCAGAAGAGCCAAAAGGAATAGGAAAGTTAAGAAGAGTGAAGGGTTGCGAAATTTGCACCCACACCCCCAGCGACAGAAATATTTAAAAAAAGGGCTCCAAAGCAGAAATCTGGAGACCCTCCTTATCCAAATAGGAGTAGAGCCTTGGACTTCCCTTATATAAGGACCCCATGGCTTCATTCCTTGGACACATCTCCTCCCCTCCTCTCCTTGTGTCATTGCTTCATTATGGGTTCTCCGAAGGCCATGTGGTTCATGCCTCATCAATTCTTCGAACATCACAAGGAGGAGACAACAATCAAGAAAACGCCGCCGTCCGCGCCGCACATGTTCTTCAACCACGACAACCGCATCATCCACGCCCGCGTATGGACTCCGCCGTTTGCTCCACACCAATTCTTCCAGAAGATAAATGAGCACGCCGATTCGTCCTCCAAGCCTGCAGATACAGCAATTCGTCGGGAGACGAATTTTTAAAGAGAAGGAGTGTTGATGCAGCGTGAATCCGGAAGATAGGGCCACATTTTTAGTTACGCTTATTTGAGTCGTCGGAATTTTTAATTAATTTTATTTACGTTTATTTGAGTCGACGAATTTTTAATTAAATAAATGAGATCGCGTGTGATCTCAATCCATTAGTTGTCGATTTTGAATTTTAATTAGTTAGAGCCAGTTTAGGAAAATTGGTCGTCAATTTAAATTTGTTTCTATTTTGTAATATCATCCCTCCTATATAAATGGATGAGGGTCCAATGTTTTTAATCAGTCAAGTATTTATGAAAATCTAAGATTTTATCTCCCTCTCTATTTTCTCTCCTCTCTCCACGTGGTCTTCACGGTTCTTCTTCTTCAACCCCTCGTTCCCGACGAGTTTTCTTCTCAACCCCTCCTTTTCTCCACCGAAACTCCACCGCCCAAATCATTTTATTTATCGTCACGCGTCGAATCGTGTCTGCATCATTAGTTGATGCAACGTGAATCCGGAAGATAGGGCCACATTTTTAGTTACGCTTATTTGAGTCGTCGGAATTTTTAATTAATTTTATTTACGTTTATTTGAGTCGATGAATTTTTAATTAAATAAATGAGATCGCGTGTGATCTCAATCCATTAGTTGTCGATTTTGTATTTTAATTAGTTAGAGTCAGTTTAGGAAAATTGGTTGTCAATTTAAATTTGTTTCTATTTTGTAATATCATCCCTCCTATATAAAGGGATGAGGGTCCAATGTTTTTAATCAGTCAAGTATTAATGAAAATATGAGATTTTATCTCCCTCTCTATTTTCTCTCCTCTCTCCACGTGGTCTTCACGGTTCTTCTTCTTCAACCCCTCGTTCCCGACGAGTTTTCTTCTTCTCAACCCCTCCTTTTCTCCACCGAAACTCCACCGCCCAACTCATTTTATTTATCATCAACGTGCCGAATCGTGTCTGCATCAGCGGCTGTACTACAACGAGTGATTCTTAACATAGTCGTTTAGTGCTTAATCAAATGTAGTCAAGGTTTCCACTTGAGCTCAATCCCAATAGGTTTTCTGGGCCTTAGTCTTTGATAATAGATCGGGCTTACGACCCGGGATGGTACATCGATCACTAGCCCCCTAGCCCGAGCCTCACTGTCACCAACTTGAGCTCCCCGTATCTCCATCAATGCCTTCGCCAACTCCCAACGCTCGCTTCCAACTCTTGCCACCTTCACCAGCAACACTCTGCCCTGCTGTAGTGCCATCGAGGCATCTACTCCCATGAGTTCTCCACCAAAAATATCTCATTGCCACCAATCGCCTACTATTGGGTTCCCCAAGACCCCACGAGCTCCGGCGACATAATGAAGTCTTGATTTTATTTCAAAATCCCACGGGTTTCAGAGGTTCGCCATTCAGAGAACTTCGATCATATTCAATGCGGTATGATCTGAATGATTATCATATATTATCTCTTACTTCAAGAAGGTCTAGAAACCTAGTCAAAGATGTCAGATTCTGAAGTGACATCTCACGGATATGAGGGAGGGAGTGCCCACCTACTTCATTCAGCTCAGTCCCAAAATAACGAGACCAACTATCTTAAATGGTCACAGATGTTCCCAATGATCGTGTAAGGATACAACAAGGATCATATTTTACTTGAACCAGAGCTTGTTGCTAAGGCAAGGAAGAACGTCTCCTGAGCGAAAGACGATGGGATGATGAGCTTGTGGATCATGATCAATGTCATCGATATAATTGCATATAAATCAGTATACTGTACGACTGCCCACGACATATGGACCTTTGTGAAAGCTACATATGGACAAGAAAAGAACTCCAGCATGATGTTCTAGAAGCATTGTGATATGATAGATCTAAAGTGAGCTAGATGCCCTCTACTGAATATTTCTTTCTTCTGAAATCTTTGTTTGAACAGTACAATACTTGTGTTTTAAGATGCACCTACCTTGCACAGAAGGAATACCGCTAACATATGGCAATCCTGCTTTTCCTCGTAGGCCTTGACCCGGGATATGCTGCTCCAGACCAAATGATTACTGTTGTTACTTTCCCAACCATTGAAGAATCATGTAATACTCCGAACCATTTAGCAGTCTCAAATACCAACATTACTAATGCAGTCCATTACTATCAAAGTCTGGGGCTAGATAACTGCAGTTGTTGTCCCATATTGGCAAGGATGTCGTTGCCCATACATGCACCGTGGTTGTGGTCGCTCCATCCTAGGTTGAGGATGCAACGCCCTCTAATATACTTTCTGCCTCAGGACAATGCACTCGAGGTTGTTTCTACAACAAGCATGATTATCTATCACCAACTGCTCGAGTTGTCACTACCTACCGAGAGTGTTAGCGTATGCATCATTATCATGTAAAATGGGTAAATGGATCCTACCAAGATCCATTTACCACATCCAGAGTTTAGTTCCACATCTACCAGTGGCGGGATTTGGAGGTTCTGCGGAGCCTATGTAAGAAGCTCCAAACCCCATGTATCTAGTGAGAAAGTGCATTGCATACATCATCTCTTTGAGGCATTCTCCCACAGTTTCATCATGCTCCTTAGGGAGTAGGGTTCCACGTTGTCCATAATTTTTATTTTTTATTTCTCGGATACGCTTCAACATTATATTTTCTAGCAATTCTCGACGATTTTATGTTTTTATTTTTGTTTGAGATTCACTTATCAATGTAGATTTGTTCATATCGTTCAAGTTCTAGGGTTTCTTTTGAAACCCTAATTTCTGCATGATTTTGAAATCATCTTCTACGTCAAAGATTTGAGGGCTTTTTGAAGCCCTAGCCCCTTGTTCCAAAGAATCTTAGTTCTACACGTCAAGCCTTGCTCTTCAGATTTTCAGTTTTGCTGCGAATCAGATCTTCACTTCGGTGTCCACGTGATCTCAATGCGACCGTGATCACGGCCGTTCCAATGGGGGGAACAGATCGTCAAGCATCTCCTTAGGGAGTAGGGTTCCACGTTGTCCATAATTTTTATTTTTTATTTCTCGGATACGCTTCAACATTATATTTTCTAGCAATTCTCGACGATTTTATGTTTTTATTTTTGTTTGAGATTCACTTATCAATGTAGATTTGTTCATATCGTTCAAGTTCTAGGGTTTCTTTTGAAACCCTAATTTCTGCATGATTTTGAAATCATCTTCTACGTCAAAGATTTGAGGGCTTTTTGAAGCCCTAGCCCCTTGTTCCAAAGAATCTTAGTTCTACGCGTCAAAAAGCCTTGCTCTTCAGATTTTCAGTTTTGCTGCGAATCAGATCTTCACTTCGGTGTCCACGTGATCTCAATGCGACCGTGATCACGACCGTTCCAATGGGGAACAGATCGTCAAGCATCGATCTAGGTGGGAACATCGCCTTCTTCTTCAGGCGCATCAGATGCACAACATGCCTCCTCTTATCTCCATACGATGTATCTAGGAGCTATACTCACAGATCCATGCAATTTTGAAAAAAAGGGGGTTGTGCTCGATCTGCAACTTCCAGGCACCGCGCAATGCAATGCCTCCACGCCCATTTCGGCTCACCTCCTGCTCCCTCTTGTACCAACTGCGGCGAGCCCCACCTTCCTCTAGCTCTTGGCAATGTCCCTCCGACTTCCTCCTACTGTTTATCCTCCTCGCAGTAGCAACCCTCCAAGCGGAGGCCCTCTTTGTGATGCCTCTGGCATAAGGTTTCCTGATGGGCAACCCTAGGCGGCACCTCCTTCCTACTAGCTGGCAGTTAGCAGCCCCATCTCCGGAGCAACGCCCCTCTAATCTCAACGCTCCTCATCAGACAGTGGGCCCTTGCCCTTTTGACCTCGAGGTGCGAGGCGACGACTTCGTGACAAGGGTTCCCTGGGGAACCCTAAATAAAGATCGAAGGGCCCAAGTGGGTCAGGTTTCCTTAAAAAAATCTCTCAACTGCAATATTTTGGCCTAATGGGGTCGTGTTTTTAATAAAAAGGAGGGCCTGTTTTGAAGAAAAAAAGAGGGAGAAAAGACGAAAAAAATGAAATGGCTTATTTAAAAAAAGAGAGATGTGATGACTATTTAAGAAAAATTGATGTTGAGAGAAAATTTATTCATAACATAAAAGAGATCCCAGGGCTCTCTTATATAGGCGAAAAGCCATGGGTTAATTACACAAGTGATACCCAAAGAAAACATAAAATGTAAATATAATACAGTGATAAATAAACATCTCGACGCTCCCCCTCAAGCTGGAGCATAAATATCAATCATGCTCAGCTTCGAACATCTCTGAAATGGACCTCTGGCCAGTGCCTTCGTGAAGATATCTGCAGTCTGATCTCCTTTGGAAACATGAGAGGTGGATATAAGGCCTTTCTGGATCATGTCTCTAGTGTAGTGACACTCCACCTCGATATGCTTTGTCCGCTCATGAAAAGCAGGGTTATTGGCTATAAATAAAGCTGCTTGATTATCACATAAAAGCTTCATACGAAGAGAAACCTCAACAGTAAGGTCGGTTAAAACTGATCTAACCCACATCATTTCTGTACATCCTTGTGCCATAGCCCTGTATTCATACTCAACCCTAGATCTGGCCACCACAGTCTGCTTCTTGCTTTTCCATGAAACAAGTGAGCTGCCTATAAAGATAGCAAAACCAGAAGTCGACTCTTTGTCCTGAGACAAGCAACATAGTCTGCATCTGCACATCCTATCACCTCAAGTGATGCATCCCTACTGAATATAAGGTCAGAGCCAGGTGAAGTCTTCAAATACCTCAAGCTCATGTGTACGACATCCATATGTACCTTCCTGGGTTGCTCCATGAACTGGCTGACTTTGCTAACTGCAAAAGCAATATCCGACCTGGTAATGGTGGCGTATAGGGGTTTCCCAACAAGCTCTTTATATCTCCTCATATCAATTTCTTCGGTGTCCTCATCATACAATCTCATGCTTGCATCCATAGGAGTAGAAGCAGATTTGCACCATGTCATGCTTGTCTCAGATAAAAGGTCCATAACAAATTTCCTCTGATTCATCACGAGTCCACGTTGGTTCCTGGCAAACTCTAATCCAAGAAAGTAGCGAAGATTGCTAAGGTCCTTAGTCACAAACTGTTGACCAAGGAACTCCTTGGCGGTAAGAATACCCTGCTCATCTTCTCCTGTAATGACAATATCATCCACATAAACAAGAATAGCCAAGGTACCTCTAGGTGTCCTCTGTACAAACAGTGAGTGGTCCGCAGTAGACCGCACAAACCCCTTCTGCTCTATCAACTTCGATAGCTTTTGATTCCAAGCTCTCGGACTCTGCTTCAGGTCATAAATCGCCTTGTGAAGGCGGCACACCTTATGAGACTCCCCCTCAGTAGTAAATCCTGGTGGTTGTTGCATATATACTTCCTCCTGGAGATCCCCATAGAGAAAGGCATTCTTGACATCAAGTTGATACAGAGGCCAGTCCTTGGAAACGGCAACAGAGAACGCGTAGTGTTGAATGTCTTGCTACTGGAAAGAACGTGTCCTGATAATCCACCCCATAGGCTTGGGTGAACCCCGAGCCACAAGCCTTGCTTTGAATCGGTCGACACTGCCATCGACCCTTTGTGCTTGATCGTGAATATCCATGTGCAACTCACAATAGAAGCTCCTGGTGGAGGTGAAACTATGCTCCATGTGCCACGTGATCGTAGAGCCGCCATCTCTTCTTCCATAGCGAGGCGCCACCTACTGTCCTGAGCGCCTCCTGATACATCCGTGGGATAGTAACAACAGATAGTCCCACTATAAACTTCTTGTAGTCCTCTGACAGATGATCTAAGGAAACACGTGCAACCATTGGGTAAGTAGCACATTGGCGACGAGGTTTCCTTAGAGCAATCGATATCTCCAGGTCATCCGCCTCACCGTCCTCTGGAATTAACTCTTCCTGTTCATCAATAAAATCTCCAGTGCCATCAGTAGAAATAATATGTTCTTGACATACCTGAGGCATGGTGGATGATGTGATAGGCGCATGAGCAGAGGGGCGAGTAGAAGACCTGCGAGTATAAACATGGGGTAAGAAAGTAGACTCTTTGGGAGGGGGTGGAGGTGATGGTGTTGGTGGTGAAGACCGTGGGACATCACAAGGACCAGATGGAGGTGGAGGAACCACAATATCTTCTCTGGATCTTGTATTAGACAACCTGTTACCTCTAGGAGAGAAATACATAATAGATTCGAAAAAAGTAACATCAGCACTGACATAGTATTTTCTCCCAACAAGATCAAAACATTTATACCCTTTTTAGGTATGAGAATAACCAACAAAGACACATTTGACAGTTTAGGTGAGAGCTTGTCACGACCAGGAGTAAAGTCATGGACAAAAGTTACCGAGCCAAAAACACGAGGTGTAAGTGTGAAGAGTTCCTTCTCGGGAAACACAATCGAGAAGGGACACTTTTCTCTAGGAATAGTGGAAGGCATACGATTTACCAAGTAACATATGATTAGGACGACATCCGCTCAGAAGGAATGAGGCATATTACTGTGAATCAACAAGGTCCTCGTGATGTCTAAGAGGTGACGATGTTTGCGTTCTGCAATCCCATTTTGCTGTGATGTATAAGTACAAGAAGTCTGATGAATTATACCCAGAGACTGGAGAAATTCTGCCAAATGAAGAGTAGAAAATTCCAAAGCATTGTCGGTACGAATGTATTTAACTTTAGTAGAAAAAATGTTGTTGATTTGAATAAGAAAGATTTTAATTATAGAACATGCTTCAGACTTATGTTTAAGCAAGAAAATCCAAGAAAGTCTAGAATAATCATCGACAGCGACACTATAAAATCTATACCCCTGATGATCAGGAACACGACTTGGACTCCAAATGTCAAAAAGAAACAACTCAAAGGACTGACTACTACTACTACAATTTGGACGACTCGGAAAGGAGGAGCGATGGTGTTTCCCACGCCGACAAGCTTCACAGTCCAAAGTAGTATGAGTAGATAGTTGCGAGAGAACACGTATCATCTTTTGGAGAGGAAGGTGGCCGAAGCGAAGATGCCACAGAAAAGGCGAAGCAGATACAAAGGGAATAGTGGCCACCCCAGCACATGATTGAACAACAAGTTTGTATAATCCTCTTTGCTTACGACCATGAATAATCATCCTGCCAGTTAGTATGTCCTGAAACATAAGAGAAGAGGGGTCAAAAATGGCATGACAGTGTAAATCTTTTGTAATCTGACTAATAGACAAAAGATTCATTTGAAAGTCCGGAGCTTGTAGAACATTCTGAAGACGTATAGAAGGGGCTAAAACAATCTCCCCCTGACCAACAATTGGTAGCTGAACTCCATTGGCTATGATTACAGATCACCCAGGAGCAATAGTCGTGTAAGAGGAAAATAATGTCTGATCTCCACACATGTGATGAGACGCTCCAGAATCCATAATCCAATCTGTCACATCAAAACTACTGCTACTAGTAAGCACATATGAAATACATGATGAACTGGGTAGTGCTCTGGCGGTGGCCACTGCATCTGATGGTCCTGCAGTCTGAGTCACAGGAGTGGTTACCATTTCTCGAAGTCTCGAGACAAGATCATCAAAACATACATCAGTAGTAGGTGCAGGTGAAGAGTCAGTCTGCTCCGCAGCACATGCATATGTCGGAAAGCCATGCTTGTGAAAGCATGTCTCCTCTGAGTGGCCAGGACGACGGCAATAAGAACATGGACCACGCTGACAGCCTCCACCTCTACCACGAGGTCCACGACCACATAACTGGGACGCACTGCCTCATCCACGAGAAGCAGCCATAGCCGATTAAGTCAACTGTGGTGTGGTAGTAATCCCGCTCAGCCGCTTGTAGACCTCTTCCATTGGTGTTATAGTCTCGCCAGTCAGAAGTTGAGTACGAGCGGCATCGTACTCCGAGTCAAGAGAGGACAGGAAAACGCTAGCCATAGTGGCATTCCGATACGCCTGCTGTTGTTCCATGCTGGCAGTGATAGGCATGAAGCTATGGAGTTGTTCAAACATGCCTCTCAGATGTGAAAAGTGGGCATGTAAAGGTCGACCATTTTGCTTGGTCGAGAAAATGTCGAATTGAAGTTGGAGTATCTTGCTTTCATTTTTCGCTTGTCCATAGGTAGTGGCCAATATGTCCCACATGGCCTTTGCAATTGGTTGATTGACAATATCATTAGCAATCTCTGTGCTAAGCGTCCCGGAGAGCCATATACGAGCATATGCATCATCTTGCTTCCATGATGCGTTGGCCCAGTCTTGTCTGCTGGCTCTGAATCAGTCAGAATATGCTCCTTGTTGTGACATTGCATCAAGGTACGAAACTGCATGGACCATAACTCGTAGTTGGTCGCGTCCATCTTTACGATAGGTGCCGGTCCTTTGAAGGCAACAGAAGAGGAGAACACGTCACTCTTGATTTCTGACATTCTTTAATACGACAAAATGCGGAACAAGAGGGTAATATCTCGCAAAAATCTTGCCTACAACATCAAATGAGGGATAAGGTGTATATGTAGACTTATACACTCATCCCTAATGCTGTGTTTGTGGTTGAAGGCCGCAAATGAAGGGAGAAATCAGACTATATCACCCTTTGCAGATCAGTCCAGACCTCGACGCACGTGAACAAGGGTCCGCTGGACTCAAACGGGGGACCTGGGGCCGCCTAGGTTATGCTGAACCCCTTGTGAATCAAGCCACAACGCCTATGGAGGCAAAGAGGGGTCGTCGGGGCCTTGTTGAGGTGGCGCTGGGGGGGGGGGCTTGCCGCCCGGAGACACGCGTAAGGGCGCAGTGACGCGCGGAGGGCACGGGGAGAGGCCTACGAGTGGGGCTAGGGTTAGGGTTTTGGTTTGAGAACCTCAATATAGGACCGTTGCTCTGATACCATGTTGAGAGAAACTTTATTCATAACATAAGAGATCCCAGGGCTCTCTTATATAGGAGAAGAGCCATGGGTTAATTACATAAGTGATACCCAAAGAAAATATAAAATGTAAATATAATACGATGATAAATAAACATCTCAACAATTGAAATAGGTGAGAAAAATGATTTTGATTTAAAAAAGGGACTCGAGAAAAAGATAGAGATCGGCATATGCGATGTTTTGTTTCCCCATTCTCTTGTCTTCTCCCAACTTTGTTGATACCATAGTTTGCTGACAAGTATGAGAGAAAGAGGGAGTATTGTATAGAGTCACATGTCTGTTCCAGATTCATATGATAGATTCCAGACCAGCCAGATGTTCAGATTCAGACTCTACAATTCAGTTTCAGACTTTGTAGATTGATTCAGAGTCTAAGTTCGGGGCACTCCATAGTCGATTGACCAATTTTCTTCGAGTTCTTCAGAGAGAGACTCATTTTTCAAACACACACATGTATCCGGTCATCGGTTTGTGATCCCCATCTTTTCTTTTCAGTCAGAGTTTTCATGTGTTCCATAGGGACTCCAGAGTGGAGATCCCATTATGCCATGTGGGCTAGGGGTTTTCATGTGGTTTCCGAGGGACTCCAGAGTTGAGATCCCATTCTCTGAGCCAGCATGGGAGAGACCCAATTCTCCGATGAGGAGACTTTTCAGACTCCATTCTCCAACGACCATGGACTCCGACGAGGATGTTTCCACAGTTTTTTTTTCAGTTCGACCCTTCAGAGAGATGGAGTAGTTGTCCACGTGTTGTGGCGAGCTAGAGTACTTTGACGAGGAGACTCATTTGCAGTTGCATTGACTCTAACAGACGCAATACATAACACATGTTCTCCAACGAGGAGATTTAATTTGACTCACACTCCAGCCTGTTTGTCCTCCTCACTTGCACGACATGAGAAGCAACGTCCTCGACAACAACCTACAATTGTGCACGTTGAGTTGATATTGTCTATAGTGTCTTGTGTTGTGAGTTGAAATTTCTTTCTATTTGTCTAAGCTGAGCATTGCATGCTCCAACTCGAGGGAGAGTGTTAGAGTATGCATCATTATTATGTAAGATGGATAAATGGATCCTTCCAAGATCTATTTATCACATACAGAGTTTTGTCCCACATCTACCTGTGGTGGGACTTGGAGGGTTATGGAGGCCATATAAGAAGCCTTATACCCCTTGTATACAGTCAGAAAGTGCAATGCATACATCAACTCTTTGTGGCATTCTCTCGTGCTTTCATCCCGCTCTTTAAAGAGTAAGGTTCTACATAAAAATTCCGGTGTCCATAATTTTTATTCTTTATTTCTCTGGTATACTTCCGCATTATATTTTCTAACAGAGGGTGGTGGATAGTCTATGGTAGTCCCAAAAGACGACTTTGAAGATCTAGTGCAGTATCTGACATGCTCCATGTTGGAGATACTCATGCTCACATCAAAGTGATCATCCAGACACTACGGTTACTGTATGTACAAGTATCTATGTTTTTACTGAAAGAAAAAAGGGACTGCAACATATATGTGTATGTCCAAAAACTTCATAATTTATCATCGATGTTATGCCTATTCCAGTTAGGAAAGAAAGTACACTTTACATGGACCAACTCTTAGCCATTGCATTTGCATGCGCCACAACATTGTCAGTGTAAAAGTTGGTTATGTCTAAAAATCACCCTATTTCAAGCCATCCAATGTGCCCAGATGACTATCGCACACCTTGATCTCTCTTTTTCGGTGCCGCTTCAATCCACCCCGATGGAGCACTAATAGCTCAATACACTATCAATATACACTTCCTAATTCTCGAAGCAGTTCCAGACCTCCATAAAGATACCACATTTGAAGAAGAGATGGTCTGTATCCTCCACACCCTCCGTACATCAGGGGCAATCCTAGTCCGCCCCCTGAACGAAACATGCAAATCTATCTCTCGTTAGCACTCTACCCATCCTGAAGAGCCATATGAACACCTTGACACGAGTTAGGACCTTCCACTTCCAAATTGACCTATAATCCGTCGTACACCTTCTAGGTTCATAAATCGTCAGTCCCCTCATCGCCATGTATGCCTTCCTAACCCAGCAAAGTCATGAGCTCCTCCAATCGCTAATATGAGAGCTCAGATCTAAACTATTAAAAGGAGTGCCCATCATAGACCTCAGCCACTAAGCAGTCTGAGTGCTCCACTATCTCCATAAGCTGTGGGAACTTTGCGACCAAGGGCTCGCCCTCGCTTCAATCATCAATCTTGAAACAGAAACCCGTGCTGTCTCCAACCACGTGTCTAAAAAATGGACATATCTCATGTGTGACTTTACGAATGCCCTCCAGAATTATGAAGGCACGACCCCTAGATCTTCATGAGTATGAACAAAAGCCCGGGCCCATAAATAGTTCGAACAAGATTGCAAACCAAAGAGTCGCATTCAGCCCAAACACTTATAACCCACTTGTCGAGCAAGGCCTTATTCATTTGCTCCAAATTACACACTATAAGCCCACCATCCTCCTTCGGGCAAGACATCGATTTCCAATCCACCTGAGGAAACCCACTTGATTGCCCAGACGATGACAAAAAATGCCTCATGATGGTCTCAAGCCTCTTCCTAACACCCATAGGCATTAGTCTAGAAGATAGGAATCTCCGATTGGACCGATCGCAACAACACCGACTTCCCCCCATGAACAAGTAAACCAACTTCCATCCAACGAACTTCGGCTCCAACTTCTCCACCATCGGTAACCAGTTAGTGGCATGCATCCTTCCAGCTGCAAAAGGCATGCCAAGGTAGCACAACGACAAGTCCCTGCATGGCGGAGCGCAAACATCTCATGTAAGAATCAATCTCCGCATTCATTAGACCAAAAGGAACAAACTCCAACTTGTCCATGTTCAACCTCATTGCAGACACTATTCCAAACATGTCCAATGTCATTGAGAAACATATGCAACTGTCAACTCCCTCTGCAAAAACAATCGTGTCATATACTTACTGGACGATGTGTATATAGATGTCATATTTTGAGTAACCACTACAGAAGTCCCCCGAAATCAATCATGATCATCAGAAAATCAACCACCAGCACAAAAATCAAAGGCACCGGTGGACAACCCTGGCAAACACTTCACTTGGGTTGGAAGAACCCGCTCTTCAGTTGCCCATTCACAAGAATCACACATGATGTGGTTGTGATCATGGAAGGCCATATTGGTGATATATCGACGATATATCACCGATATATTGATATTGAGACGAGACCGATATGGGTACTGATATGGCAATATTTCCTCCTTTTTAGGCATTTCCTTCACAAAAGAGCTTCGATATGGGCGATATTTTGCCGAAATATCATCGAAATATCGAATCGACATGATATCAAAATCGATATGGCCTTCTATGGTTGTGATCCACCTATTCACCCATGAAATCCACCTATCTAGAAAGTTCCTCCTGTGTAGAGAAGCCCAAATGCAGTGTCAATCCACACAATCATAATCCTTCAAAAAGTCCGCCATAAGAGCCTTTAGCTTTTCACCTTTAGCTTTTCTTCTGCACCAATCCACCACAATCTCAGATATTGCGACAACAATATCCATAAGTTGTCATCCTGGTAAGAGGAAGGCACTCTGAACCAGGGAGATGATCTTGTTCAATACCCCTCTCAGACGGTTAGCCAACATTTTATCCAGAATAAGGTAAATCACATTGGAAAGGATAATGGGCATGTGGTTCTCGATTCTTGCTACCACATCCTTTAGAAGCAAAAAATGAACGAGCGATTTATCTTCGAGACTCGAGTCAAGGTCAATATGTGTTTTGTTTGGATTTCTTCCGGCCATAAAAGCCTCAAAGGGTTTGGAACCCATAAAAACATTAAAAGAAAAACAAACTATATTCTTTTAATATGTAAATAATTAAATATGCTTGTTTTAATGATTATCTGAGAAAAGCTCTGGGTATCGTGCATCATTTAGAACGTCGCTGCGTAACTTCTCATCGTTGGGCACAACGACCTGATCTGCCTTCCATAAATTAGACTCCGCCACAAAAAAATCATTAACCTCGTCCTTGACGACATGCATGAATCTGTCTTGGATCCAAGGATCCGACTTCTGGGCTTCTACGATGCGATCCTACAAACTGCTGAATTGTGGAGGTACGACCATAGCTATGGATGCACTCTCTTGAGGATGCCAATCGGTCAAAGCTACGAGCATATCCCATGTGTATAACCAGTTTGCCGTACCCTCTGCATGAGCTCTCCTGCTAAGCGCATCTGCCACCACATTTCCCTTACGGGATGGTAAGAGATCGTGCAGTCGTAATCCTTCAGTAGCTTAAGCCACCTGCGCTGCCTCATTTGTTCAGCTCCTTCTTATCAAAGATATACTTCAGGCTCTTGTGATCTGTGAAAATCTTGAAATTCACCCCATATAGATAGTGGTGCCAAATCTTCAAGGTGAAAACAAATGCCGCCAACTCCAAGTCATGGGTGGGATAATTCCGCTCATATGGCATCAACTGTCGTGATGCGACCTCTCTGCATTAACACCGCTCTTAGACCTTCTCTCGAGGCATTTGTATATATTGCATAATCCTACGTGCCTGATGGAAGTGCAAGAATAGGCGCTATCGTCAATCTCTCCTTTAGTGCCCTAAAGTCCTGCTCGCACGAATCATCCCAGATGAAGGGAACTCTCATCTGTGTCAACCGCGTCAGAGGAAGAACGATACGCGAAAACCCACTGACAAAGCATTTGTAATAACCCGCTAGTCCAAGGAAGTTTCGAATCTGAGTAGCTGTCTTGGCCTCCTCTCAAGACATGACTGCCTCAATCTTCGCAGAATCAACTGCGATGCCTGCTCCAGAGATGACATGCCCAAGGAATGAGACCTGTGATAACCAGAATTCACACTTGCTCAACTTGGCATACAACTTGTGCTCTCGCAATGTGTCTAAGACAATCCTTAGATCATTTTCATGATCCTATTTATTCCGCGAATATATCAGCACATCATCAATGAATACCACTACAAACTTGTCTAAATATAGACGGAAAATCATGTTCATCATATCCATGAATGTTGCAGGGGCATTGGTGAGATCAAACGTCATCACCACAAACTCATAGTGTCCATAACGAGTCCTGAAGGTCGTCTTCGGAATATCGGACTCTTTAATCCTCAGCTGATGATAGCCCAACGAAGATCGATATTCGAGAACACCGAAGATCCTTGGAGCTGTTCGAACAAATCATCGATGCGCGGCAAAGGATAATGGTTCTTCACCGTTCTTTTGTTCAGCTGCTGATAATCAATGCATAATCTCATGGATCCATCCTTCTTCCTGACGAATAGTATTGGAGTACCCCAAGGTGTACTGCTCGGCCTCACAAATCCCAAGTCAAGCAACTCTTGTAACTGCACCTTTAGCTCTCTCAACTCGGTTGGTGCTATGTGGTATGGTGCCATCGAGATGGGTTGTGTATCTGGCAACAATGTGAACTCGAACTCCATCTCTCTCTCTTTCTCGGAGTTGGTAATCCCGGTAACTCATCAAGAAAAACATCTGGGTAGTCTGATACTACTCTGATGTCCTGTGCCATCGACTCATGATCAGATATCTTTATGACAAATGCTAGATAGGAATCACATCCCTGATCAACAAGTCTCTGAGCTCGCAATACTGAAATGTACTCCATTTTGGAGTCATATAATGTACCCTCAAATGTGAAGTTCGTTAAATCTGGAATCTTGAAGAGAACCGTCTTCCTAAAGCAATCAACAAGAGCATGATGAGCTGATAACCAATCCATGCCAGAATCAAGTCAAACTCATCAAAATTTAGTGTTAAACAATCTGCGATCATCTCATGACCGCCAATCAGTACTGGCAAGTGCCTGACTACTAATGAAATGATAAACAACTGACCACCTGACCCTCGGATGTGGTAAGGAGGATACAGGGTCTCAGAAACTCTACCAGTGAATCTGTAGTCTCGAAGCAATAAAAGAATGTGCCGCTCCAGAATAAAATATAACTTGAAAAGGTCGGCCCAAAACCGAGGCCATACCTTTCACCACAGTAGCTACTGAACGGGCCTGCTCCTCTGTCACTGCGTGTACCTGGCCCTGCATGGTTGGTACGGTAGTGGTACCTGCCACACTTTATATATGTCTTTGCAGCCTCCCGAAGTTGGAGTTCCTACCACGGAAACTCCCTGTACGATGTGCATGTGGTTGCAGCTGCGGTTGTGGTCGGAGCTCTCCTGAATCATGTGGGCACTAAGCTCGTTAATGTCCCCACTCATGGCATAAGTAACATCAAATTGATCGGGTAGGTGGGGTGGTCGTGTCCAGGGTTCACGAAATCGGTCTGTGCGGCCGCATATGCGGCCGCATATGCGTGTGCGGGCCTTAAGGCGCACCGCATTGCTGAAGCCCCGTGTTATGCGGGTCTGGCGCATATGCGGCCCGCATATGCGGGATGTGCGGCCGCATATGCGGACCAAGCGCCGCATGGCGTTCAGTTGCTCCAACCCGATTACCCGATAGTCGAAACCCCCATTTGCCCTAACCCTTCTACCCCGACACCGCGATACCCATTTGCCCTAAGCTCCTAATCGACCATCGCCTCCTCCGATACTCCCTGCTGGTGCCTCCATCGCCTCCTCCTCTAAGCGCCTCCGCCTCCTCCTCCAAGCTCCTCTGTCGCCTCCTCCAAGCTCCTCCGCCTACTCCGCTTCCTCCTCCCAGTCCCAGTTATTGCGCCTCCTCCGCCTCCTCCTTCGCCCCTAACCAGCACTCGGCTCACGAGCGCCAACGCCTCCACCGGACTCCTCCGCCTCCTCCCGTCTCTTCCGCCTCCTCACAGGTACTCTAAAATCTCATTATGTATCTTATTTTGTCACAGGTACTCTAAAATCTCATTATGTATCTTCCGCCTCACATCTTGTACAATTGCTATTTGCTTTTATTTTAATCTAATGACATTGATCCTAAGACATATTGTGAGAACTCATGATACCGATCAATTCATTACCGGTAATGTTCGGTAGAGGCACCCCGATCATTACCGGTAATGTTCGGTAGAGGCACCCCGATCATTCTCGATCATTACCGGCAATGATCGGTAGAGGCCTCACAGACCATTATCCATCATCCTCGATCATTACCGGTAATGATCGGTAGAGGCCCACCGATCATTTCCGATCATCCTCGATCATTGCCTTCATTCCCGAGCATCCCCGATCATTTCCGGTAGTGATCGGTGGAGGCTCCCTGATCATTCCCGATCATCATCGATCAACGTCGATCATTCTCGGTAGAGGCATCCCGATCATTCTCGATCATTACCGGCAATGATCGGTAGAAGCGCCACCGATCATTATCGATCATCCTTGATCATTACCGGTAATGATCGGTAGAGGCCCACCGATCATTCTCGATCAATATCGATCAATACCGATCATCCCGATCATTCTCGATCATTACCGGTAATGATCGGTAGAGTCCCACCGATCATTATCGATCATCCTTGATCATTACCGGTAATGATCGGTAGAGGCCCACCGATCATTCTCGATCAATATCGATCAATACCGATCATCCCGATCATTCTCGATCATTACCGGTAATGATCGGTAGAGTCCCACCGATCATTACCGGTAATGATCGGCGGCAATGGCACAGCACCTTTTACATAAACTCCTTATATGCATATTAAAGTTTTTGTTTATATTTTTATGCTGAATGAGAAACTCTTTATATGATCAAACTCTTTTTATGTTGTACTTCATGTCAGATTGTTTATTAAATATTGATTGCTCAGGTCCCTAAAATTTCAGAGCTGCAACATTATCATGTGTTTACTGTTGATGTTTTGTGATTATGATTGAATGTTAGGAAACTATGGCCTCCAGACTACCATCTGACAGCGCTTCTTCTCCTACACCTGGAGCTGGAAGCGGAAGTGAGGCTCCTATTCAGAGGAGTGATACATCAGATTTTTTTGTTCCTCCTGGATCCAATGATCCGGGATGGAAGTATGCTTTTCTGGCGAATCCAAGTACTCCTAGCATGGTCACTTGCCGATTATGTCGGAAGGTTGTGACTGGAGGAATCAACCGCATGAAGCAACATTTGGCGCATATTAAAGGTAATACGACATCTTGTCCCAAAGTGACTCCTGAGGTGATAGAACCCACGTGAGAGATTGGATTGGTGGGGGAGATGAAGAAGATGAGGTATTCCAAGGATCGGGGTTGACGTGGAACCTAGTGGCTGATGCAACTGGTGCAGAAGATTTGATACAACATAGAAGAAGCCAAAGGCATGCTACTGGTTCAACCTCGTCGCCGGGCTTAAATGAGGAAGAGTTCCCATTTGAGGAAGAAAGTGAAGATGATGAAGACAATACCGAAGTGGAATTTGATGATGACATGGATTAGGATTTCTTTGTAATATGTAGAATATTATCGCCTGAACATTTCTGTTTTCTTATGCTATTTTAATTAGTACTCTACTAATGCTATTTGTGTTTCAGTTTTCTTTTGGAAACTTAAATATTTTGGTGATTGTTGTCAATTATTATGTCTGCTAACTTTTCTATTGAAGCATTAATATTTGTTGATAGAGACTGTTTTGAGCTATATATGAAAGTCATTTTCTTAGAACTTCTGTTGGACCACAATTATACATAATTTTTGTTCAGTTGTAGTCACTTTTGCATATATTTATTTATTTTTAAATAAAAAATTAGAAAACCGCGTAGAACCGCATATACCCCGCATATGCCCCCGCATACCGCTTAATCGCTATTCAGTGACCTGACCGAACGCATACGCATACCGCTTTCCTGAACCTTGGTCGTGTCTATGCTCCGAGTCGGTCCTGCTGGGGATTTATCTGCTCGTTGCGACCCAGATGGTCGAGCGGAATCTGTGCCACATCCATCAAGTGCTCCTTCTAAGGTAGTCGATGGAGATAAGCGAACACAACCTGAAAATGTCAAACTTGTAGGCCAAAACTGCTTGGCTGACCTCTAATGCTAAAACTGTCGTCGTATTGGCCCAAACGATCGATGTGTTCTAGGTGCCGTTCATAACGAACTCCCAAAGCGTCTCTGTCTGATATCCTCAAACTTCTCTGTTGCGTCAGGAGCCTCGGAGATGGAAGTGATGTATAATCCGACCAACTTCTCCTGTACCTTCTCTCGTATACCTCTGATGTATTTTTTTAGATTCTCATATGGAAATATAGCGGATGCTGGAGTGTGTCGAGATAGCACGGTATATCGGATGAAGTAATCTCTAGCTATCATCCATCCCTAACGAAGCTCTGCAAAAAGCTGGCGCTGTGACTCCTTCCACTTCGTAGAAAAGAAGTGGGATCTGAATCTCGTCTCAAAGTCATCCCATGTGGGCTTGTGCACCAACTCAGAAACTACCGTCTCCCACCATCTCTCTGTGAAATATGTCAGTGAATACTCCATGAAAGATAGCAACGTGTCTCGTGGCGCACGAATCATCCTCAATACCTTCATGATCATCTTGAGCCACTGCTCTGCTACATCTGACGTCCTTGTGCCCTCGAACATCGACACATTGGCTCGATGGTAGGAAGTGAAAACTGACTGGTGCCTGTGAATAGCTGAATAGGATGCGTCTCTTCTGCAAAGTCAACCGGGTATTTCTCCCTGTCATAGTCTCCATCTTATACTCCATGCTATGGTATTTCCTCATGTGGATCATCGAAATGAGGCTATTGTATCTCAACCGATGGTGGCTGCTAATGCCGTGTTCCATCTTGAGATAGATGGTTGGTGGAATCAGAGAGCTCCTCGAACGTCGAACCTCATCTCTATGTCAGTCTGTCAGTCTGCTATTTCAGTCTGCTAAGCCAGAATCTGGTCCTACTGGCCTCTCATAGCACTCTGCTGCTACTGAAGATCGATGAGAGCGGTCATGATGCACTACAGACGGTCAGTCATATCTTGGACAGCTCTGTACATCATGGCTCTGCATAAGAACCATTTTTAGTCATAAAAAGTGTTGTTCATAGATACTATCATATACGCTTTTTCTCTTCTTGGGATATAATATGAAAATTAATGAAATTGGTGATATATGTAGTTATTGAATTTGAATGTCAAATTTTCCCTTCTCGGACTCACGAAAAGTCCGGAGATTGTCGTTATTCGAGAACTTAATGCGATCTGAATCATAATACTGCAAATGTACGTATCGAGATAAAACGACTTTGATACCAAACTGTTAACCCCCTCAGATCCGGGTACCCATTTACAACACATTTAATGTAAATATAATCGATTTTAAATTTCAATAGAATTCAATATTAATATAAAAATAGAATATGATATAAATAAATGAATATTAAATATTTATTGATATTAATGATATATTCTAGAATTAGAAATACAATGATATATACTAAGATATAAAGTAAATTATTAATAATTCATATTAGATAATATACTAATATATGCCAATTATATGCCAATCTAATATATTAATAATAACTAATATATTAATTAATAATATAATAGTTAAACAAAAACAAAAAATGGTTAACTAATATACCTGTGGTTTATTGAGTTCCTATGTACGCGGTATTACATTCACAAAAGATCGCATGAATTATATGAAAATACGAGAATTTTTTTTCACGTTTCTACAAATAACATTCACATTTCAAGTAACAACCACAGAATCAACAATAGAATATGCCACCATATTTCGTTCATTAATTTCCATATATATATATATATACAGAAGAGCTGACCATACATACTGTATTTCCTAAAATATACAGAAGAGAAAGCAAGCATTTTACATCGTAACTGAACAAAACGGTGAGAAAAGTTACTGTTCCTTCTGTAATAGCACCGGATAACTAGAATCATCAACCAGCTACTGAGTTGCAGACTGCTTGCTTGCCACACATGAAAGGTACAAGAGACGTCAGCGAGCGTTAGTACTGCCTAAAAACTTATTAAAACAGTAGACATTTAAAATGATTGCAAAAGAAACTAGTAAGGCATAACCAACTAAAAATTTACAACTACCTGTTATGAAAAAGATTTTCAAGCTACTCAGAGGGATGCCCTAAGTTTTACCCATTACCTTATATGTCATATTCTTATATAGTTGTTAATGACTCATATATATTAAACTTTTCTTATTTAGAGACCTAAAAAATGGATTTTGATAATGAGGAAGATTTAGGTGTTGAACTAACTTTTTATTTTATTTAAATTCTCAGGTTTAGTGGATAGTATGCGATCTTGGTCTGTGTGTGACCTCAAACTATGACTCTAAAGCGTGAAGAGTGCCTTAGGGTTGGGGTGCCTTCGTAGGCATGCGATGGAGTATAATGCATCATAACGAAGTTCCCAACTAACTTAATTATAAACAATTCTTGCCAACACAACTTATAATTGATTTCGTCTTTTAGTCAAGATCCAATATGCTTCATTACGAGTTCAACTATAACTTCTCCAATTTCAATGTTAACTTTTTCAATTTTAACTGTAACTGATTCAATGTGATTCAGACATAGACATAAATGATTCGGATGTAGCATCGCCAAGCCTGTTGGCGAAATGTAATCAAAACTCAAGCGGTGAGGAAGTCTCCTAAGATACTCTTCCGTCTCGCCATCTAAATGGAACTGCGGTCCATTAGAGGGATATGTCTACTCCAAAACTACGCCACTAAGTCGAGTGAGAGACTCTTCAGAAAAGTCACTCTAGAAACTGTCTCGACTAGTATGGGCAGACAAGCTCATACGAAAAACTAAAAATGAGAATCCCCCGCATGGGTATCATAAAACAGAGGGTTAGCAGAGGTGGTCAAAAGTCGGGATCCCAACGAGGCATAAAAACACTGTGAGCTCGGGTAAAAACCGTGAAAAGACTGGGATCCTAGGCCCACGTACTTGGCGGCCGCAACCCAAACTCAGCTTCCTATCTTCTGCCCAGTTGAAGGTCACCGTGTCTTCACACGGTCAAGTGTAAGGGCCACCGTGACCGGCATTCTTAATTGTAAGCCACCACCGATTCTCAATAAACCATGTGTTCACAAAGTAATTCAAGAGATCATTTCTAATGACTTCATGTAACGGAGTATCACTTTTGTTATTGGTTACTAGATGTCTATCCTTCCATTTTTTGCGGTAATAACTCCAAAATCTCAATGTGCCCATCCCTTACGTGTTAACTCCAAAATCTCAATGTGCCCATCCCTTGCGTGTTAAATGCAAGGGAGGTATCCCCCTCCTAACACATTTCTATGTATAAGGTACTCGACCCGATGCACTTTAAAGCTTGCTCTTTTGATCTGGGAAGTCACTTACATATGTATTTATTTGCTTGGTACAACGTTTTTAATTTTTTTAGTATATACTCTAGTTATCTGAGATGTCAATCGATATTACCGACATGAACAACAAGGTGTACTACCCCACAACAAGGTGAATTACTAATAACATCATCATTTTTGAATAATTAAGGTATATTGCCCCTCAGATACCTTTGCTTACTCAACTTCTTAAAATGTAAAATGACTAAGTAGGCAGATGCTAAGAACATTCCCAACAACAATGACCTCATAAGGCTTGGCAAGTACTTCGGATAATGGGATAGATCAATATCCATTATAACAACAGACTTACCAGAGATATATTTCAAACCATGGGTTTATACAGTTCCTGTAAGCACATCTTACTTAATGCAAATTTTATATTTCTGAAAAGAAGCGATTTCATATCTTTTTGAAATTTACTATACGATATAAATAACTCTTGTCACCACCTCTTCTCTAATGAGCCACAATCCAGACCATTGCCATCCTAACCCTTAATTTGTTGAAATCAAACCGAGCCTAATTAAATCGTGATAGATTGAGTCATTGTATAACTCTATTCCTAAGAACCCAAAAGCCCAATCTTTTTTGGTGAATCTGTTGGTTCCAGTGCATCTTCCCCCTATTCGTCATGGTTTCAATTTGAAAGGAAATGAGTATATTAATTTACAAGGAAAATTTTGTAGTACTTCCACTAAATTTTGTAGTACTTCCATTTTCAGGTATTAATATTTTGAAAATTAACCCACTTATATTGTAAGGTTGTCGGGCAATATGTTTCTACTTAAAAAAAATGAGATTTTAAGCTTTGCTAAGCGATCCTTTGCTAAAAATTTAACAATTTTGTAACAAACACAGTTATTTACTTAAAAAAAGGTCTTTACTTAAAAAAAGGTCTAGCACTCAAAAGAGACCACTACCTAATGCAAACAGGAAGTATACCGAAACAAATTTTTAAGAACTTGGTCAAACAGATTGCTATCTCGAGTAAATAGTAAGAACTTTACTCGACATACTCAAAATGTCATACAAGAATAAACTCTTTAAACTTATACCTCCACATCGGTTTAGTTTTGGACGATCAATCAAAGTTGGAAGGAGATCTTGATAAAATAACATTAATGATACAATAATTCCCCAGATTCTCACAACACACACACATGATAAAGACATCAAATGGGGAATCTAAAAGGTATAATCATCATGCATGGCAACAAAAGGAGATAAGAATATACTTTAGATTCATTGGAATGGAGGAAAATGGATCACTAGCATGCAGTGGATATCAAACATATGTACATATCAAACATATGTAACCACCAACTGCTTTGGTCATCACATGAGCAACAAGGCTGTTATTATGCTTCAATGGTAGCTGCACATGCATCATCAACAGGTGTAGTTGCAGCAACAACAGAAATTTGCTGCACAATAGGCCATATGCAGGAGGAAGAAGGCTCTTCTCTCTCGACTAAAGAGAAGGAATGGGATGGAAAGGGTTGAAGCTAAATTTAGGGTTTATATAACCAAGGGAAGCGGTCTTCTTATGATGCCAAGTGGAGGGGCTAAGGTCAAATGAAAACGATTTTGAGAAGCCATATGACTCTGCTGGTTACCTCTGTAGCAGAAAAAATATTTGTTTAATTCTCCCTTTTATTATGCTTCAATGGTAGCTGCACATGCATCATCAACAGGTGTAGTTGCAGCAACGACAGAAATTTGCTGCACAATAGGCCATATGCAGGAGGAAGAAGGCTCTTCTCTCTCGACTCAAGAGAAGGAAATGGGATGGAAAGGGTTGAAGATAAATTTAGGGTTTATATAACCAAGGGAAGTGGTCTTCTTATGATGTCAAGTGGAGGGGCTAAGGTCAAATGAAAAAGATTTTGAGAAGCCATATGGCTCTGCTGGTTACCTCTGTAGCAGAAAAAATATTTGCTTAATTCTCCCTTTTATTTAATATACAAAAGTTGACTGTATTCACACCTCGGGCCTCGGATTTCGATGCGAAATATCTTGTTTTGATCGTCTCTGAACGGTGATCAATATGAGCATAATATTGATATACTTTGCATCAGGTTTTGAATCCTGAAAATTTTGAGATACGGTATTGATTTGGGGTTAAATTTTTGCAATTTTAAAATATCTCGATCTCCGATTGATGAACGGTCGATTCTATTGGTCTTATTTCATCGAATCGGATTTTTGGGTGATCTCGATTTATTTTGCAGTTTCTGATTTCGTGATATGGCTTTTCCGCAGCACGCATTACGATGCTATCGATTTTTGGTCAATTACGACTGAACGACTTTTGATTCACAATCAATTGATCGATTTAGGTTATTTAATACTGCTTGATAACTTTATTGGGTTAAACGGACCCTAATCGTGTCGGGTTCGGGTTTAGTTGGATCTGGGTGTTACAGTTTAACCGACCAAAACCAGAGTTTCATCCTTTAATTCATGACCACTTGCACAACCTCATCAACAATCAGATCCTAAAATTCCTTGTAGAAAAAGGCATGAGAGCCATCCGACCCTAGGCTGTCATCCCGGTTTAGCCAAAAAATGGCGTCCCGAACCTCTAACACCCCAAATCGCCTCCTCAAAGCTTCTGCATCATGCTCCCAAACAATATTCACCCCCAACCCCATTCAATGCGATCCGCAACGTGGAAGGCGCTTGCTCATGCCCTTGAAATAATCTGTGACCACCCTTTTACTACCACACCCTCCCCGAGGAACTCCTCTCCCCCTACCTCTATCGAATGTATGAAGTTTCTCCGCTTTCTACTGCTAACAACCATGTGGAAGAATCTGGTATTTGCATCGCCCTCCTTTAACCACCTCTGTCGTGATCTCTGCCTCCACTCAATCTCCCGCTTCCGGTCCTCCTCCAAAATCTTATGGATCATCCTTCGGCTCACCAACTCCTCATCGTCAAGCTACCTCTCATCCTCCGATCGATCTGACATGTCCAGCTCGTTCTGTGCAATATTCCTCTTTTGTTCACAAGTAGATCGAGTCTCCTTTAACATTGAGAATCTGTGACATAAAGCCGCTAATTTCAATGCAAACCTTACCGTAGTCGACCCCTCCACTGCCAACTCCGACTAGAAGGTACCAACCATGTCACAGGAACCCTCCTCCAGCAACTAATACTATTCAAATTTGAAGTATGATGAGAAGCATCTGCCACTACAAGAGTCAAGGCACAACGGTGTATGATATGATCTTGACATTGGTAACGAGGTGACCGAGGCCAAGCTAAAGATCTCCAGAGCTTCAACATATACAAGGAAATGGTCTATGCACAACCAGGATGATGAACTCGTTCATGTGTATCTACAATTAGCAACGTGCAGGACCTCCAGAGCAAACTCCTTCACCAACTCCCCAAACAAGCCTGTCCCAAGGTCCTGTACTCCTCTCCCCCTTGTCCTATCCTTCACATAGAGCATGGCGTTAAAGTGGCACAAATCACACCGTCTCTGGAAAACAATTTCTAATCGATCGCAACTCATCCCACAAAATGGTATTTGTGGAAGCTCATGCAATGCCATAAACATACGTAACGATGAAGCAAGATTGGTTAGTCTTGTTCACCAATGCCACCGAGACTGAGTGGACCATAGTTGCCTTCTCCACCATTTCAAAAATATCTCCATTCCACACCACGTCCTCGGTCAGCATGGTAGATTAATCAACGTAGTGGTTTGCAGGGAGGTAGTCTGCCTGTGCCAGTCAGGCTCCCTCATTTTTGACAGTTATACGATTCCAGAAGATGATCTTGAATTGGGTCAATCACGTTTATTAGAAGTGGACAATCAAGTGGTTGTACCAACCAAAAGTCATATACATATGATTGTAACACCAGCTGATGTACCTCAGAGTTGGGTTGTACCTTCCTCAGGTGTGAAATGTGATGTTGTACCTGGGGCGGTTAGAAAGCATAGAATCGGTGGTTGAACTCTCAAAGTGGTCGCTATTTGGCCTTTCTTTTATCATCCACAATCCCCCCTCGGCTCCCATTCGCTATAACATCTCTAAATTCATTAAGGTGGGCATCCGAGGTGGATGCCCATCTTACTATGTTGGAGTATTTGTTATGCGTGCCTATTGAGTTGTAGCAGGGTAAATGGATCATGGAGAAGATCCATTTACCCCATCCAGTGTTTAGTCCCACATTGTCCAGTGGTGGGACTTGGAGGCTCTGGAGAGGCTATATAAGGAGCCCCAGACCTCCTGTATCCATTGAGAAAAAGGAATAGAATATTCCCCCCTTTGAGGGCTTCTCTCGTGATTTCATCCCGCTCCTCACGGAGTAGGGTTCCACATTAAACCTTGTGTTCTTCATGTTTATTCTTCTTTATTTCCGATTCCGCTTCCGCTTTCTATTTCTTAACATGGTATCAGAGCGGGTCGATTCTAGAGGATTTCAAGTTCTTATATCTTTATTCAAAATTCGATTTTGAAAATCGTGTAAAGATTATTTTAATATTGGAGGGTTGTGATTTGTCAAGAAGGTTCTGCAGTTTGTTTTCTAGGGTTTTTGTTGGAAACCCTAATCGTATTTAGTTCTTGAAGATCTGACGCTCCGTTGCTCCAACCTTCATATGACGATTCCCCAGGCAAAGGCGACAAGGCCGCTTCTTCCCAGGCAAAGGTTGCATCACGAAAACCCTAGGTGCGGGCCACGATCTTCTCCTCCAGAACATCGTAGTCGACAAGGTCCCATTGCCATCTGGGCCCTAAACCTCGCGCCCTTCAGATCGTCACGAAGGCCCTGGCGGGGCTCTTCCCTCAAGTGGTGCCGCTCATTCTCCATCATCGCGCAACCCAGGTGGCCTCCAGGCACGACCCAAGCAACCCACGGTACCCATCAGGAGGCGGCACATGGCACAACATAAGCCCTCTCGCACGAGATCGTGCGATCCTCCTCAGCCAGGCTGCGCCGCCCCAAAGGCCATGGCGGCCTCCTTCGAAGCCCATGCGGCATCTCACGCAACCCCAACCCACCTCCTTATCTCCAGTCCCCAGGCGGAGGAGATCCCAGTGCCACAACGCCGCACCTCCTTGCGGAATCCCTTCCAGATGCAACTAGCCCTCTCGCGCGATCCAGATGCGTGTGAGCAACCTCCAAGCGACGCCGATCTCGCGAAGGCTTGTACAAACATCACCATCTCCAGCACTTCAGGCGCATACCCTCTTGCGACGGCGGCGCTCCAACTGTCCGCGAGGTCAGAAATCCCCTCTCAGCGCAATCTCAGGAGAACCCAGGCGGGTGACAACCTTAGGCGGCGCGTGCCCCATCTGACGCGGGCTCTTCTCCTTGTCCGTGGCTGTGGCGTTCATTTGAGGGTTCCCAAAAGGGGAACCCTAATTAACAGCCTATGTGTTGGGCCCGATGTCTCCATTTAAAAAACATGTTTTTAAGGCCCAAGTGGGCTGCAGCCAATGGGGGTTGAAAAAAAAAGGGCACGTACACCGGAAAAAAAAAGCCGTACGCAAAGCAAAAAAAATGCAAAGCCGTATAAAAAAAGAAGTTGAATGACTTAAAAAAAGGGAGCCGAAAAAAATGAAACGGTCAATTGTTATCCATGTTTTGAGAAGCCGAAAAAAATTGTAATCGGCTTATTTAGTTGTATTTTCTCCCCAATATTTTCTTTGTCTTCTCCCAACTTGGTCAATGTCATTTTTTCGACAAGTATGGGAGAAAGTGGGAGTATTATGTAGAGTCACAGGTCTATTCCATTGTTCTATGATCCAGATTCGGATGTCAGATGCAGACCAGCCATATTTTCTCAGACTCTACAAGTTATCAGACTCAGTCAGTTTCTCCATGCGCAATATCAGACTCGAGGTTCAGATTCCGAGTCCATAATATGATGCGTAATTTCAGACTCGACAGATTGGTCAGAGACCAAGTTCGAGGCACTCCATGATGAGAGGCCCATTCTTCGAGTTCTCAAGAGAGAGACTCAGTTTTAGACACACACGAGTTTGCGGTCATTTTCAGATGAGCACTTGTATGCCATCATTGTCAGTGGTCCCTATCCATTATTGTTGTTTGGGCCAGAGTTTTCATGTGAGCCATAGGGACTCCAGAGTAGAGAACCATTCTCTATGCCATGTTGGCAAGGGTTTTCATGTGGTATCATAGGTACATCAGAGCAGTGCACCATTCTCTGAACCTGATGGGATAGACCCAGTTCTCCAAAGAGGAGACTATCTTCAGACTCTATTCTCCAGCGATCGTGGACTCCGACGAGGATTGCACAGCCACAACCCTTTTTTAGTTAGGCCCTTTTCAGAGATGGAGCAGTTGTCCACATTATTATGGCGGACCAGAGTACTCCGACGAGGAGACTCATTTTCAGTTGCAGTGACTTTGACAAACACACTTTAGAGCGCATGCTCTCCGACGAGGAGATTCAGCAAACTCACACTCCAGCTCGTTCGTCTTCCTCACCTGTACAACATGAGAAGCAACGTCCTCGACAGCAGTAGTTGTACGTGTTGGGTTGATATTGTCCGTAGTGTCCTATAGCGTGGGTTGAGTTTCTTTCTGTTTGTCCAAGCTGAGCATTGCATGCTCCAGCTTGAGGGGGAGTGTTGGAGTATTTGTTATGTGCGCCTATTGAGTTATAGCTGGGTAATGGATCCTGGAGAAGATTCATTTACCTCATCCAGTGTTTAGTCCCACATTGTCCAGTGGTGGGACTTGGAGGCTCTGGAGAGGCTATATAAGGAACCCCAGACCTCCTGTATCCATTGAGAAAAAGGAATAGAATATCCGTCCCTTTGAGGGCTTCTTCCGTGGTTTCATCCCGCTCCTCACGGAGTAGGGTTCCACCTTAAACCTTGTGTTCTTCATGTTTATTCTTCTTTATTTCCGCTTCCGCTTCCGTTTTCTATTTCTTAACATACTAAGTCCCATGATTCAATTTTTGTTTCCTGTAAACAAGCAATATCAGCATTCCACAAGGCCAATGTGGACCGAATTGCCAACCGCTTCTCCGATTGGCCCAAGCCCCGTGCATTCCATGTGATGAACTTCATTTGGGAATCTAGAGGGAAGCCCTCGCCATCAACACCCCTATTGTTTGTGCAATATCCATCTCCAAGGTCCTCTTCCATTCCATTCCTTCGCTCTTCTTTGACCCGTTCGCACCAAGGTTGCAGAAATCAGTAGTCGGTACTCAGTCGGTGAGGTCACTGACTGATAGGGATGCAATCGGACGGATACAGATACAGATACAAGTATTACCATATCCTTATCCATTTTTTAATTTGAATACGGATGCAGATACGGATATTGACGGATATTAAAACTATCTTACCATATCCTTAAAAAATGGATACAGATGTAAAATGGATACTGCTCGCATACGAGTAATGTTAGAAATAATCTATATAATCGACGTAAATATATACAAATTGGATGGAAAACACATGATATAGATTTACTAAATGTGTTTTTTCATAAAATTTATACAAATATGGTAAAAGAAGGCATAGAACGATGTTACATAAGGTTAAAAATAAATCTATAACTATATTTATATACGAAAACGTATATACAGATACAAATACATATGTTTGTGGATATTAAAACAAGATCCATATCCGTATCCATTTTAAAACGGATACGGATACGAATGTCAAAATCTGTATGAAACGGATACAGTGGCGGATCGGATACTGATATATCCGTAACCATTTGCATCCCTACTGACTAAGGATTAATAGGCAGTCGGGCGACTAATCAGATTTAGTCGGTCATTAGTCGGTTTTAATTTTTTTTAATTATTTAATATATAAATCTCTTTTCAAGAAGAGCGAGGAGCATTTAATTACTTATAAGAGTGGCTCAACTAGAACACAGATCGATTACTTTGCGTCGAGGATAAGAGGTCGGTTATGTTGCAAAGATTGCAAAGTAATCCCTGGAGAGAGCATTTAATTACTTATAAGAGTGGCTCAACTAGAACACAGATCGATTACTTTGCGTCGAGGATAAGAGGTCGGTTATGTTGCAAAGATTGCAAAGTAATCCCTGGAGAGAGTTTGATAACCCAACATCGCTTGTTAGTCTTGGATTTACAAATAAAAGGGCCGGTAAAGAAAAGGAAGGTTCCTAAGATCACTAGAACTAGGTGGTGGAATCTTCCGCTGAAGCAATCAAGCTTCAGGGAGAAGGTTTTAGAAGACTTATCTTGGGATTGTAGCGGTAGTGCAAACGAGATGTGGGAGGCAGTAGCATCTTGTATCCGAAAGGTAGCCAAAGAGATGCTAGGCGAGTCAAAAGGAGGAGCTCCGGGTCAAAAGGAGGCTTGGTGGTGGAGTGAAGGGGTGCAAGAGAAGCTAAAAATTAAAAGAGCTTGCTTTAAAGCTATGTCTAAGGATAGAACAGAGGAAATTGTCTATGACTATAAAATAGCGAAGAAGGAAGCAAAGAAGGCTGTAAGCGAAGCTAAGTCAAAAGCTTATGAGGTTTTGTATAAAAATCTCAACTCTAAGGAGGGCCAGAAGGATATATTCAGGTTGGCCAAAGCAAGAGAAAGAAAGACCAAAGACCTTTCTCAAGTGAGATGCATTAAGGACGAGGAAGATCACGTGCTTGTTACTCAGAAGGATATAGAGACTAGATGGGAGCAATACTTCCATAAACTTTTCATTGGAGAAGGAAATAGAGAGATCACTTTGGGTGATCTAGCTAGTAGTGAAAGTTACTTGAATCGTGCATGCTATAGACGAATACAAAGAAAAGAAGTAGAGGAGGCTTTGAAGGTTATGAGACCTGGGAAAGGTGTTGGACCGGATGACATCCCTGTAGAAGTATGGAAAGTTTTAGGTGAGCGTGGTTTGACCTGGCTTACGAATCTATTCAATGTTATTTGGCGAAGCAAGAAAATGCCTGAAGATTGGAGGAGTATTGTGGTGCCTCTTTATAAGAACAAAGGAGACATTCAAAATTGTTCAAATTACAGAGGTATCAAGCTGATGAGTCACACTATGAAAATTTGGGAATGTGTGATCGAAAGAAGGTTGAGACAAGTTTCCCAAATAAAAGAAAATCAATTCGGATTCATGCCAGGTCGCTCAACTATTGAAGCCATCCATTTGCTGAGGAGAACAATGGAGATTTATAGAGCTAAAAGGAAGAATCTCCATATGATCTTTATTGATTTGGAGAAGACTTATGATTCCGTCCGACGAGAGATACTGTGGAGAGTTTTGGAGAAGAGACAAGTACCTGTCCTATACATTAATCTCATAAAGGATATGTATGATAGGGCTTTATCTTGTGTAAGGACTCCGACGGGGAAGACCAACTATTTTGATATCAACATTGGTTTACATCAAGGTTCAACTTTGAGTTCATTTCTTTTTACTTTGATTATGGACGAGTTGACAAGTCACATTCAGGATGAGTTACCTTGGTGTATGTTATTTGCTGATGATATTGTGTTGATTGACGAGACTCGAGATGGAGTAAATGAGAAGCTTGAGGTTTGGAGACATGAATTGGAGACTAAAGGTTTTCGTATAAGTAGGGCTAAGATGGAATATATGGAATGTACCTTTGATGGAAGCAATGGTGAAGGAATCGAGGTGAAGATTTGTGACGATAACATTCAGAAGAGAGATTCTTTTAGATATCTGAGATCTATTTTGCAACATGATGGGGAGATTGATGGAGATGTTACTAATAGAATAAATGCAGGCTGGCTAAAGTGGAGAGGAGCCTCTGCTGTTCTCTGTGATAAGAAAATTCCTTTAAAAATTAAAGGAAAGTTTTACAAAGCAGCCGTGAGACCTGCTATGCTTTATGGTTCTGAATGTTGGCCTGTGAACCATAGACATGTGCAGAGAATGGCTGTAGCAGAAATGAAAATGCTAAGATGGATGTGTGGACATACACGTAAAGATCGGATTCGGAATGATGCAATCAGAAAGAAAGTTGGTGTAGCTCCGATCGAGGATAAGATGCGAGAAAACCGCTTAAGATGGTTTGGTCATTTGCAAAGAAGGTCAACTGATGCACCGGTTAGGAGATGCGAGTGGTGGGATGTTGAGCCGGCTAAGAGAGGGCGAGGACGGCCCAAGAAGTGTTGGAAAGAGACTATACGAAGGGATCTTAGTTTTTTGGATATAAGTCCGAGATTGACCCAAGATAGATCTGAATGGAGGCGAAGAATCCATGCAGCCGACCCTACTTAATTGTGGGAAAAGGCTTTGTTGTTGTTGTATTTAAATATATAAATCATTTTTTATACGTATATTTTTATATACTTGCATAGATTTGTACATTTTCATTACTATCATAATGAAACAAAGGGAGTAATTGACTTTAAAAATAACATGAAACATATTTGAATAAGTTTGCTTTTAAAAAAAGCAAAAAATAAAAAATCTCTATGTAAAAGTCGTTTGGGTAGTTAGCCAGATTAGTCAGGTTGACGGACTAATGGCCAACTATGCCTAGTCGAGTTGGCTACCCCCCGACTCGACTAGTCGGACTACTCAACCAACTTTTACAACAATGGTCCGCACCATTACTTCTCACCTCGACACACTCACGGAGCTTCTCCACTACACATCCCTCCCTTCCCTATACTATGAAAAGAAGAAGGAAGAGCCGAAAAAAAGACGACAGTTTAATTTTTTTAGATTGTTTTTTTGTTCCCCATCTTCGAGTCCTCTTCCAACTTGGTTGACGTCATCTGTTCAAACCAATATGGGAGAAAGGGGAGTATTATGTGAAATTCTTTAGTTCTCCATATTCTCCAGATTTCAGACTCTACCAGTTCGAGACGTACATGTGTGCAATCAATATGTGAGAGGTCATCAATCCCCATCTTGATTTGGATTCAGGGTTTTCATGTGGATCCATAGGGACTCCAGAATAGAGATATCATTCTCTGAGTCAGTGTGGACTTGGATTTTTACGTGGATTCATAGAGATTCCAGAGTAGAGATTCCATTTTTTGAGCCAGTATCGGAGAAACCCATTTCTCCGACAAGGAGACTCTTTTTCAAACTCCATTTTCCAGTGACTGTGAACTCTAGTATGAGACCCGTCCGATGTTCCTATGAGAGAGAACCTACTTCGAGGTCCCTATAAGAGAGACCCTTCTTCATAGATATATTAGCTGATGAATTAATAGTTGTTCTTATTTCTTTAGTATCTTTGGTAGTTCCTATACATGTCATTGGATTCTTTACAAGTGGACTTATTTTTGCAACTTTAGTTGTGTCTTATATAGGTGAATCCATGGAGGATCATCATTGATTAGCTTTCGAAATACTTTTTTATTTTGTTAGCTTTATCCCAATTCATGATAGTTCAATATAATGACGATAATAAACTTGGTTGATAGATATAATAGATGCAAATTTAGATGTATACATGATCTAGAGCCATATGAGAAAACATATACGATATTTTTTAATTGTTAAAAAATCTCAGGAAGAAGATATATTCCTAAGATTTTGATTCATTTATTGTTACCTGATTGATATTTTATGTGATCCCGATGTTCCTCCACTGTTTATATTTCTTTATCTTCGATACACTTACACATTCATCGTTTTCTACATTAGGGATGCATGTATATTGTTATATGTATGTGAGAGTGGAATATAGAGAGATATATAAGCGTCGGATTTTTTTTCTTAATATGTTCTCTATCATCTGAATGGAAAAGGTTGAGGAAGCTTCGTATTTATTTCATATTGCCCAGTTTTCTCTGATGGTCTGGTGTTAGTGCAGTGTGCCTAGCACCCAAAAGAACAGTGTTCAAATCCCCCTTTGTGGAGGTTGTGTTAGGTAGCTGACAACGTGCGTAAAAAATAGTCGAATCTTTCAACGTGGATTTGAGCAAGAATCCTTATAACCGACCTTACTTATATTGGGAGAAGGCTTCGCCACTTATTGCACAGTTTTCTCTGCATGTACTGCAGGTTGTGGAAATAGGAAAAGGTGGGAAGGTGAAGTACGAGCTTGACAAGAAAACTGGACTAATTGAGGTAAAAAAATTGTCTCTGAACTCTGAATATTTGAGATTATTGTGTTCCTTAAAGTTACAAAACATTTAGGTGGATCGTGTGTTGTATTCTTCGGTTATCCACACAGCTACGGCTTTATACCTCGCACTCTCTGTGAGGACGGTTATGGGTGTGTTGATTCTCATGCAGGTTTAAACTCCTCCCCTTTCTCACATCCTTCACTGCTAAGTTGTATCCAACATCGACTTGCATTAGTTCAGCATCACTCAGATAATGTTGTGGGGTTAATGTTGCAGTATATTGTAATTTACCTTGGATAATTTGTTCGAATTCCTCTTGCAGGAGCCTATCCTTCCAGGCTCTTTTCTTCGTGCCAAGGCTATTGGTCTTATGCCAATGATTCGATCAGGTATGCAATCACTAATGTTGTATAGCATGTGAATCTACAAGTTTCTTTGAATTTTTTACTCTTCTCCCGTGATTGTTTTCTGATATTAAATGTTGTATTTTTAAACAAGGGAGAGAAAGACGACAATATAATTGCTGTCTGTGAGGATGATCCTGAATATCGTCATTATACTGACATCAATCAACTGCCACCTCATCGACTGGCGGAGATTCGACATTTCTTCGAGGATTGTATCCTTTAAAGTAGCTTCATAAAATGGTCTCTTTGTAGAGTCACCACTTTTATGTGTTTATTTTTGTGCACACCATCTTTTGATTGAAATTGGAAAGGGTGACCATTTGAGATACTAACTTTCTGGAATCTGGATTGTTTGAGGCACCGATCAGAGATCCGACATTACTCCAGCTAAGGGGCCCCAGACTGGGTCCTACGGGAATCTTGCAGAGTGCTTTACTGCTTTATGTTCCTAGATCAGCTGTTTTATGAAAGTGAAATGCTTTTATTAACCTTGATGCTGAAACCTTGACACTATAGAAACTGAATCTCTAGGGTAAGTGCTTGATGTTGAAATATATTAAACAAACATCTGCAACATGATATAAATGCTCCCTATATCAAAGGGTTTTGTGAAAACTGAAATCTATTTATCGATTACAGTTAAAAATGAAAAGATATTTAAATAAACATTCACCGAGAGAATATGCACATTTCTCAGTACATGTCGGTGACGTATGAAAATAAATGAGTTATATTGTTTATATAAAACGTCTCTGCAATTGGATATAATGCTCCCCATATCAACGGTTTATATGAAAATTGGAGTCTTTTATTAATTATAATTGAAGATGGTTATATTAAAATAAATATCCTCCGACCGGATGGGCACATTTCCCATTGCATATCATATGAAAATGTAAGAGTTATTTTGTTGATTTTCTTAATGTCTCAATGAATCATTATTGCAGGATGTGTTTGATGACTCATGTGTTTAGTCCCACATCATGTGACAGTGGGAGTTTCGTGCCTTGGTGGGGTTATATAAAGAGCTCCACACTTCATATATCCATTGAGAAAGTTGAATACAACATTAGCCCTTTGAGGCAGTTCTCCCGTGGTTTCATCCTTTCATCCTGCTCCTTAGGGAGTAGGGTTATATCTAAAAATCAAAGTCTTCATTTTTATGTTCTTGATTTGATTGCTTCCTCATTTCATATTTCTACATGGTATCATGGCGAGTCGTTCTTGGGCTTTTTTATCGGCTCAATTTTCCGTAATTTGTACGAGTTTATTCAAATCTGAGAGTTCTAGGCTTTCTAATGAAATCCTATTTTTGTACGGTGGCAAGAATCTCTAGCAAGTTTTGTTCTTCAGATTGTTCTTCGAATCTGTTCTTCGTCGGCATTGAAGCCTCCAGCAAGGTTCATCTCTCGAGATCTGGAATGGTGCAACGCCAACACAAGTCACCTTTTGATGCAATCAACCCTCTATCGTTTTTCCAGATCTGGCATGACCTAGTTTCATCAAGAATTCTTTGTGTGAAACCATCTCCAAGTGGTAGGAATTGCTCCACCACGCAAGAACTTTACCAGAGATGGTGCAACTCCCTCCCCAACCACACAACGCACCACAAGCACAAAGATGGAGATCCAATCAAAGATCACAGGGGTGCGAAAGCCTCGTGTGATCATGGCAAGGCTACAAACCTACAACATTGGTGTTGATGCTTCTCTTCCAGCCACCATCAATGGTCTCAATTGCATAGTCATGACATCTTCATTGGACCTACGCATCTCCAGTCGCCATCATGCTCCAAAGGCGACACAAATCACCGCACTTTTCCCAATCTCCTGGCGGCTCCAGGTGGTAACACTCCCTTATGCTAGAATCCTACTCGCAAGCAGTGTGCGTGCGACACCTACCCGCGGATCCATGTTACCCATTTATACATCATTCACAATATTATATTCATAATTAATCGCATTAGGCTATTGGAAATGAAGGAAAATTTTTCGTGTTTCAAAATGACATTCACAATAAATGTAAACAACTGTAGAACTAATAACAAGCATCACCAATTCACATTGCATTAGTTTTCATATACAGTTATATGTAACAAAAGAAACTGCATTATGTACATGTGTCCCAAAATATAAAAGCTAAAGATGACATTTACATTTTGAACAAAAACTAAACTTGTGTACCGTAAACTGGAACTGCGGAACTCAGTGCCTATCTAACAGTCTACTGCGATGCAGACGCCTTACCTGCCATACATGATAGGAACAACAGAAATGTCAACAATTATTAAATACAATCCAATATATTAAAAATAACAAGTAATTCAATGGCAAGTAGATAGGTATTGAAATTAAATTTAATAAGCTACTCACATAAAAGTAGATTTTCAAGATGTTATGTATATAAATCTCCTGATCACCCATCACCTCTTAACTTTGCATACATAATATTCTCATATATTTATTAATGATCCATATGTAGGTTGTTATCTTTTTATCAGTTGGAGATCATGTTGATGGATCTTGGTATTGAGGATGATGAGTATCTGATCTGATCTTTATCTATGTCTAATTTCTCAAGTTTAGTGGATAGTCTGTGGTCTTGTTCCTAGTGTGACCTCATACTATGACTCCAAGGCGTGAAGATTACCTTAGGGTTGGGGTGCCTCCGTAGGCATACAATGGAGTATAATGCATCCTAACTAAGTTCCCAACATGTCCACTAGCTTCTCCTGACATCTGTAGTAGTAGTTCTAAGATCTGATTAAATGTCAATAATTGATGATTGACGATGGTTAATGATTTCTATACCAAGCTCTATTGTAACCAACTCACCTATAGCCAACTCAACTGTAACCAACCTCAACTGTAACTCATCGCTAGGACCTACTAGCGAAACAATAACCAAAATTCAAGTGATAAGGAAGGTTCCTAAAAAACTCTTTCGTCTCACCCTCTAAGTTGAAGTGCGATCTATTAGAGAGCTAGACCTATTCCAAAACTACATCCTTGAGACGGGCGGGAGAGACTCTAGTCACTCTAAAAACCGGCTGACCGGAACACGCAAATGAGATCATAAAGAAAAACCAAAACCGAGGGTCCCCCGGCCTAGACACCCTAAGAACAGAAGGTTAACAAAACTGGTCAAAAACTTGGATCCCAATGAAGCGTAAAAACAATGTGAGTAGGGCATTGGGTCGGGCCGACCCAACCAGACCCAAAATCTGACCCACATAAATAGACTCAAACCCGAATCCAAAATTTAATGAGCAGGTCATTGGCCTAAAATAAGCCCTTATTGAATATCGAGCTGGGTTCGGACTCCCGTAAGTCCGATAACCCGATCTATATGATATAATTATTTCTATTATGTTGATGTTTGCTCCAAATACAATGCTCTAACTTTCATATCCTTATTTCAAGTTTAGAATAAATATTTAGATCCATTAATAATCATATCCATTAGCGTGTATTGAGGACATTATTACATTAATATGTAAGAATGGAATATGTGTCCTCAAGTGTTAGAGCATATACAACTATAAGTAACCAATATGTATTGAGTCATAATGACCGTATCTACAATTGAATATGTAATGGTGAATGGAATGGTGATTTAAGTCGTCATATTTTTTACCACATTTCTATTTCAATATATAACTAATCAGAATTACGAATTAATTGACGTACTTAAAGTATTAAACATGCATACATGCATAAGAAACAATCGGATAAATGCAAGAAGAACAATATTAATTGAATATTAAATGAACTTTTGGACTCTTAATCGAGTCGGGTTTGGGTCATTCATATCAGGATGTCATAAATATAAAAACCTCAAAAGGCGTCTTGTCCTCGAGACTCAGGTCAAGGTCCCTACGTGTTCTACCTGGGTTTTGTCTTGTCATAAAAAAATTGAAAGAAATTTCAACGCATAAAAATCTTAAAGGAAAAACAAGCAATATTCTTTCAACACATATAATTAAATATGCTTGTTTTGATGAGTAATCGAGAAGAGATGAAGATATCGTGCTCGCATGTCTGCTTCGGTCTCCCACGTCGCCTCTTCGACACCGTGTTGATGCCATAGCACCTTGACCATGGGAATCTCTTTGTTGCGAGGCTTCTTCATAGTACCATCAAGTATTTGCACTGGCCTCTCCTCATATGTTAAGTTTGGCTCCATATCAAGATTCTTCTAGCTGATGATGTGTTGAGGGTCGTACACATACTTCCTCAGGTTAGATATGTGAAAGACGTCGTGAATGGTTGAAAGGTGTGGAGGAAGGGCTACTCGATAGGCCACCTTTCCTACTCTAACAAGAATCTCAAACGATCTAACATACCATGGTGTCAGCATGCCACAAACATTGAATCTATGTATTCCCTTCATGGGAGATACTCGTAGAAACAACCAATCTCCCACCGGTATTTACAAGAATTTTATCAGTATACAAGATTAAGTTGCATATCCATGAATCATATTTAAATGGGTTAAGAGAAGACGTTCGGATTATTTGAAACTCCAAGTCTCTTCTCCAACGATCTGCATAGATCTTCTAGCTACTTTGTGTCGTTAGAAGCTTTTGCCTTACAAGATCGACATCTCTTGTAGTTTCCTCCGAAAGATCTACGGGGAAAAGAGCATGATCACCTACCTCATGCCAACTGAAAGGTGTGAGGCATTTCCGCCTGTACAAGGCTTCGAATGGTGCCATGTTGATAATGGAATGATGGTTGTTGTTGTACGTGAATTCTACCAATGGCAGGTGATCCTTTCGGGACCCTTTCCACTCATGAGTGCATACACGTAACAAGTCCTCAAGTGTGTGAATGGTGTGCCCGCTCTGTTCATCGGTCTGCTGATGGTATGCGGAACTCATCTTCAGCTATGTCTACAGTACTGACATGAACTGATGCCAGTAGTGAGATGTAAACCTCGAGTCTCTATTAGACATTATCTCACGTGGTATACCATGAAGTGTGATAATGTTCTGAACATTTAATCTGGTAAATCTAGATGGAGTGTGGGTCATGCTGACAGGTATGAAATGGGCTGAGTTGGCCACTCTGTCAACAACGACCCAAAAATGCATCATGGCTACCTATTATCTTTGGCAATCCAGTGACGAAGTCTATAGAGGTAATCTCCCACTTCCACTCGGAATGGGAAGAGACTGCAATAACCCTGGCGATCTCCTATGCTATTCCTTGATCATCTGACAGGTCATGCATTTGCTAACATTATGTTCCACATCGCGTTTCATCCCGTCCCACCAGAAATGTTGGCGTAAATCACGATACGTCTTCATGTTGCCAGGATAAATAGACTATCGTGAATTATGTGTCTCATCAAGAATATCTCTCTGTAACTACTCATCTTTGGATACAACAACCCAGCCAAACTTTCACAAAATAGACTCTGACACAACACAATTATCAAATTCGTCCTTGACATCGCGCATATATCTGTCTCGAATCCAAGGATCTGTCCTCTGTCCTTCTACTATGCAATCCTACAAACTGCTGAATCGTGGTGGCACGACAGTAGATATGGATGCACTCCTATGAGGAGGCCAATCAATTAAATCTGCAAGCATATCCCACGTGTATAACTAGTTGCCATACTCTTAGCATGAGATATCTTGCTAAGCGCATCTTCTACCACGTTTCCCTTACCAGGGTGGTAACATATTGTGTAGTCATAATCCTTCAGTAGCTTAAGTCGCCTGTGCTATCTCATATTAAACTCCTTCTAATTAAAGATATAATTTAAACTCTTGTGATCTGTGAAAATCTTAAATTTCACCCCATAGAGATAGTGGCGCCAAATTTTCAAGGCGAAAACAACTGTCGCAAACTACAAGTGGGGTAATTCCGCTCTTGCGGCATCAACTGACGTGATGAATATGCAATCACGTGACCTCTGCATCAATACCGCTCAGAGACCTCCTGATGCATATGTATAAACTACATAATAGTGAGTGCCTGAAGGATGTGCAAGAATGGGCGCAATAGTCAATCTTTCCTTCAATGCCTGAAGGCCTTCTCGCATGAATCATCCCAAATGAAAGGAACTCCCTTATGTGTTAATCTTGTCGAGGTAAGAACAACGCGTGAAAACCCACTACAAAGCATCTGTAGTAGTCTGCTAATTCAAAGAAGCTTTGAATTTGAGTGACTGTCTTGGGCTGCTCTCCAAGACATGACTGCCTCAATCTTTGCAAGATCAACTGCGATACCTGCTCCAGAAATGACATGCGCAAGACATGACACCTAGGATAACTAGAACTCACACATGCTCAGCTTGGCCTACAACTTGTGCTCTCGCAATGTGTCCAAGACAATCTTCAGATCATTTGCTTGATTCCATTCATTCCGAGAACAAATCAATACATCATTAATGAATATTATTACAAATTTGTCCAAGTATGGACGAAAGATCCTGTTTATCATGTCCATGAATGCTGCAGGGATATTGGTGAGCCCAAACGACATCACCACGAACTCATAGTCTCCATATCGAGTCTTGAATACTATCTTCAGAACATCTGACTCTTGAATCCTCAGCTGATGGTAGCCTGATCTAAGATCGATCTTTGAAAACACAGAAGATCCCTGTAGCTGATCGAACAAATCTTCAATGCACGTCAACGGATGACAGTTCTTCACCGTTCTCTTGTTCAATTGCTAGTATTCAATGCATAATCTCATCGATCTATCCTTCTTCCTATCAAAAAGAAATGGAGTACCCCAAGTTGAAGTGCCCAGCCTTACGAAACCCAAGTCAAATAACTCCTGCAACCGCACCTTTAGCTTTCTCAACTCAGCTGGTTTCATGGGATATGAATCCATCGAGATCGTCTGCATATTAGGTAATAATGTGATCTCGAACTCAATCTCTCTCTCTCTCTCTCTCTCTCTCTCTTATGAGGTAAACCTGGTAACTAATCAGGAAATACATCTGGGTAATATGATATTACTCCGATGTCCTGGGTTATTGGCTCATGATCGGATATGTCTCGAACAAATGCTAAATATGAATCACATCCCTGATCAACAAGTCTCTGATCTTTCAACACTGAGATGTACTCCATTTTGGAGTTATGTAATGTACCCTCAAAAGTGAACTCGGGTAAATCTAGAATCCCGAAGACAATCATCTTCCTAAAGCAATCAACTAATGCATGCTGAGCTGATAACCAATCCATGCCCAAAATCAAGTCAAACTCATCGAGCTGTAGTAACAAACAATCTGCTATCATCTCGTGACCACCAATCTATGCTTGTAAGTCTCTGATTATTAGTAAAATGACAAACAACTGGCCACCTGGCCCATAGATGTGGTAAGGAGGATATAGAGCCTCTACAACTCTACCTAATGAAACTAGTAATCTCGAAAAAAATAAATGAATCCGTCGCTCCTGAATCAAACAAAACATGAAAAGATCAGCTCAGGATTTAGAACATACTTTTCACCACAGTAGCTGCCGATCGTGCATGCTCATCAGTCACTGTATGTAACTGTCTTGTCTAGCTGGTGTAATACACAAACCAGTTACATTCTGTTTTTGTCTCGACGGCCTCCAAAAGTTGGAGTTCCTACCACAAAACTCCTAGCACATTGTGCCTATGGTTGTGAAGGATGTGCTACGATCGAGGCTTACTAGAAGCCTGGGGGCAATGACACTGGTAATGTCCCCATTGGTTGTACAAGAAATATTAGCCTTATTGGAAAGGTGTAGTAGTCATGTCAATGCTCCGAGTCGGTCATGTTGGGGGTCTGTCTACTCTCTGCGACCTAGATGGTCGAGCTGAACTGGTGCCACGTACGCAAGTGCTCCTAAAATAGTCACTAGAGATGAGCGAGCACTGCCTGAAAATGTTGAACCTGAAGGACGAAATTGCTTGTCTGACATCTACTGCTAAGACTGTCGTTGAATCTGTCCAAATGCTATGGTGTAGATGCCGCTCTAGACGAGCTCCTAAAGCGTCTCTCTCCGATGTCAAACTTCTTTGTTGCATCAGTAGTCTCGGAGATGGAAGTGATACGTAGTCCGACCAGCTTCTCATGCACCTCTTCCTTTATACCTATGATGAACTTTTTCATATTCTCATCTAGAAATGTAGCGACGGTTGGTGTGTCAGACAACTCGATATATCGAACAAAATACTCTCTAGTTGTCATCCGCCCTTATCTGAGATCTGAGAATAGTTGGCGATGGATCTCCTTCCACTTCCCAGAAAAGAAGTGGGATCTGAATCTCATCTCAAAGTCGTCCCATGTAGGCTCATGTTCCAACTCGGAAACTGTCGTCTCCCACCATCTCTCGGCAAATTTTGTCAATGAATACTTGATAAAAAATAACCATGAGTCTTGTGATGCATGAATCATTCAAAGTACATTCATCACCCTCTTCAGCCACTGCTCGACCTCATCTGATGTCCTAGAGCCCTCGAACATAGGCACATTGGCTCATTGATATGAAGTGAAAACTGACTGATACATTTGAACGATGGAGTGCACATGTGTGTCTTCATTTACAAAGAGTACAAGGTCATGCTCCTTGCCATAATCTCCATCCTCGGCTCCATGTAGTGTCATCTGTTCATGTAGATCATCGAACTGAGGCGGCTGAACCTCTACAGATTGTGGTTGATCCTAGCGTGTTCCATCATGAGATTGATGGTAAGTGAAATCAGACAGCTCCTCGAACCTCATCTTTATGTCGATTTTCCTGTCTGCGATCTCTGTTTGTTGAGTGAAAATACGATCCTACTGACCTCGCGTAGCAGCCTGCTTCTATTGGAGGTCGATGAGAGTGGTCAGTATGTGCTCTAAGCGATCAGTCATCTTCTGATTAGCTCTAGATGCCATGGTTTTACATGAGAATCAATATCATTAATCATAATAGTTGATGTTTGCTGACATTTCTAACTGTGTTTTTCTCTTCTGGAATACTATATGAAAATTAATTACAATTGGTGACATATGTGGTTATTATCCTCTCAGAGTCACGACAGGTCTGAGGACAGTAGCTATCCGAGAACTTAATGTCATCAGAATTTTATACCGCGAATGTATGTAGTGGGGTACCACTGCTCTGATAACAAACTGTGGTGCCCGGCTAGGGATCTGTTACCTGTTTACACAACATTCATAATATTATATTCGTAATTAATTGCATTAGGTTATTGAAAATGAGGGAAAATTTTTCACATTTTGAAATGACATTCACAATTAATATAAACAATCACAGACATCGCATTAATCTTCGTATACAGTTACAAGTAACAAAAAACTGCATTATGTACATGTATCCCAAAATATAGAAGAGAAAGAAGGCATTTACATTATTTTGAACAAAAACTAAACATGGTACAATAAACAGAAACCACGGAACTCTGCGTCCAGTTGTCAGTCTACTGTAACATAGGTGCCTTGTATGCATACATAATAGGAACAAGAGAAATGCCATCAATTGTTGAATACAATCCAACATATTAAAAATAGCAGATAATTCAATGATTTAAAAAGAAAGCTAGTAGATTGATATTGAAACTTAAATTTAACAAGCTACTTGCATATAAATCCCCTGATCACCCATCACCCCATAACTTTGCATATATAACATTCTCATATATTAATTAATGACCCATATGTAGGTTATCTTTTTATCACTTAGTGATCATGTTGATGGATCTTGGTATTGAGGATAATGATTCTGATCTGATTTTTATTTCTATCTAATTTCTCAAGTCTAATTGATAGTTTGTGGTCTAGGTTTGAGTGTGACCTTACACTATGACTCCAAGGCGTGAAGAATACCTTATGGTTGTGGTTCTTTCGTAGATATGCAGTGGAGTATAATGCATCCTAACTAAGTTCCAAACACATACACTAGCTTCTCCTGACATTTGCGGTAGTAGTTCTAACATCTAGATAAATGTCGACGATTGATGATTGAAAATGGTTAATGATTTATGAACTGAGGTCAATTTTAACCAACTCAACCATAACTAAACTCAATTGTAGCCAACTCTACTATAATCAACCACAATTGTAACTCATCTCCATGACATATTAACGGAACAATAACCAAAACTGAAGCGGTGAGGAAGCCTCCTAAGAGACTCTTTTGTCTTATCCTCAAAGTGCGGTCCAGTAGAAGGCTAGGCCTACTCCAAAAATATGCCCTTGAGACGGGTGGGAGAGACTCTCCGGAAGAGTCACTCCAAAAATCGGCCTGACTGGTACGGACAAACGAGCTCATAAAGAAAAATCAAAACCGATGGTCCCCAAGCCTATGCACCCTAAGAACAGAGGGTCATTGGAATTGGTCAAAAACCTGGATCCCTACAAAGCGTAAAAACTCTCTGAGATCGCGTAAAAATCGTAAAAAGGTTTGTGACCTTAGACCTACGCATTTGGCGGTCGCTGCCCTAACTGGACTTCCTGTTCTCGGCCCATGTGAGGGTTACATCACCCTCACACGATCAGGTGTAAAGGTCACCATGACCTGCACAATTATCAAGTGTCACTGATTCTTATAAACCACTTAGGTTCATTGATTATATATTCATACCTCCATATCTTATATGGTTGGCTTTACATGTCTATTTGAACGGTATACTCCATCAATTGTGACAAGTTTTGTTCATATAGTAGGTTATACTAACTGTCATGGATAATGATTATTAGTATTGTAAAACATTTCGAATTTCACCTAAATTTTCTATCTTAACATCATGAAATCTAGAACCTAGGACTGATCTGAATTTGGGATTTAATTCACATAAAATCTCTATTTTTTGAGTTCTTAAACATGGAATTTTGAGCAATTTAACAGATATGCAATTTAGGTCTAATTTACACCAAAGCCCCAAATTTTAAATTTTTAAAACATGGATTATGGAGCATTTGAACAGATCTGGAATTTGGGTTAAATTTGCACTAAGGCCCCCAATTTTAAGTTGTTAAAACATTGATTATGAAGCTATTGAACATATCTCTGAAACTTTGGTTTAATTTACTCTAAAACCCCCAAATTTAAGTTTCAAAAATATGGATTATGAAGCCTATATTCAGATATGTTATTGTGAAACACATACATGCAAAAACCCATAATTTTTCATTCCTTAGAACATGGATTCTAGAGCTAATATCCAGATCTGAAATTATGAGATAATACATGAAAAAATCTCCAATTTTTATCCTTTAGAACATGGTTTTTTAAGCTAATATCTAATCTGAAATTATGAAATAATACATGCAACTCCCCAATATTTCCCAAATTATCACTAGCAATACATGCAAACTACTATTGACAAGATTTCTGAATTTTTATCACTGCTGAAATTAAAATCAGGAGTTGAATTTTGGATAGAAATCAGATGTATACAAGAGATGAATGGCAGCAAGAGGTGGAGGACTGTACCTCTTTCGGGGTCTCCAAATTGGAGACCAATCTTTACTTGCAGCTCCTTCAACAAGGGAAAGAAGCAGCTCCAATTGGCCATCTAGCTGCTGTGAGCATGAGCTACTTCAGGGGAGGGGGAACTAATGGAGAAGGCAGCAATTGCTGCTTGGTTTGCAACTTGCAGCTGCTGAAGAAGCAGCAACAGCTCTTGTTCCAATGGGAGCAGTTGCCGCACAACTGCTTGAATTGCAGCAAAATGAGGGGAAAGTGTTGGGAGAGGCTCCTTCGGTGAAAATAATGGAGAGAAAAGAGTTAGAAGAATTAAAAGGGGAGGAAGAGAAAGGTGTGATATAAATATAGAGAGGGGAACCTTGAAAGGTTGCCAAGTGTGAAGAGAGGAATGCCATACGAGATGCTGGTGTCTGCTGCATAAAAAAATTTAAATTTAAATTTTATTTTATTTTCTAAAAACCAATCTCTCTCCATTATTTGAATACGAAAGTCATATGTATTTGCACATCAAATTTCTAATTCATAGTACAATATACCATTTCGATCGTCTATGCATGATGGTCAAACAATATAAATTTCATACTTTTCTGATCCAAGATGGATACCGAAATTGACGAAATGATGTCTTGATTTTAATCAAATTTTGCGATTTTAAATTATCAAACGACCTTCGATCGATGAGCGGTCGATTTCGTTGGTCTTATTTCATCGATATAAATTTTCTGATGGTCTCAATTTATTTTTACGGTATCAAATTGTATTGCGGCTTTTCCGATGGCACGCGTTACGATGTGATCGACTATTGATCGATTGCGTTCGAGCGAGATTCGATCTGTGATGTGCAGTGTGAACTAAAGTTATTCAGTATTAATTGAATATTAAATGAACTTTCGAATGCTTAATCGGGCCAGGCTCGGGTCATTTGGACCCAGATGTCATAGTGTGCAATTCAACGCTCCAGTTCCAGTTCATGCAGTGTGGTGACATCTCATTGTCCTCTTCTCTTCTCTTGCGTAAATGATGTGAGATAATCGTTTCCCAGCCACGACGCTGATGAAGCCTTTTGGCGACGAATCTTGACGAATAAGCCCCATTTAGGGGGCGGCGTGCTCTCTTTAAAAGAGTTCTTGAGAGGGAACCCTAAATACCCCATGAAGGGTTGTTATTTTGATCCAAGTGTGGGTTGTTCTCTGTTGAGCCCAAGTGTGAGACATATTTTTTGTTGATGTTATAAGGGCCCAAGTGGGTTGTGAGTTCATTGAGAAAAAGGGAAGCCGAAAGAAAGAAAGGGAGGCTGATTTCTAAAAGGAGAGAGAGATTCCAAGAAAAAAAATGCTGCATAAAAAAGAAAGAAAAAAATGAAGAGAATAGTCGAAAAAAGAGAGGAAACAACTATAAGAAATGACGATTTGTGCAAGAAAAAAAGGAAAGCACAAAATAACAAAAAAACAAAAAAAGAAAATTGAAGTATTTCGTATTTGACCCCTTGTCATTTTTTCTCCCAACTTGGTTAAGTGTTTCCAACAAGTATGGGAGAAAGAGAGAGTATTTGGTAGTGGCTTTAAGACCCTACCAATATTTGAGGTGTTCTATGTTAGAGTGCCCCTGTTTTTAGCGTTCTTTTGGGAGATTCAATGTTTTGGCTCCATTCTCCATTGACTATGAACTCCTTGTGTATGGATATTCCCACAACATGACTCCGTGAACTCCAGTGTGTATGGATATTCTCACGGCAACTCCAGTGACCGTGAACTTCTGTACACGTATATATTCCCATGGTAAGTTCTCGTGACCATGACTCCACTGCGCATAAATATTCCTACAGCTTCCATTTAGTGTTCTACCCTTCAGAGAGATAGAGAAGAGTCTTCAGAGAAGAAGACATGTTGCAGGCCAGAGTTCTCCCAGTGGGAGACTCATTTCTGTTCAAGCCAGTTCACACTACAACCTCTAGTTCCTCCTCACCAGCATGACGTGAGAAGCAACGTCCTCGACAACAACTTGCAGTGTATGCATTGAGTTTATCTTGTATGTAGTGTCTCGTATTCAGTGAATGAGTGAGCCTTGCCACCTACTAGTAGAATTAATTCACAAATCTTTATGGGCACGTCGTGTATGCAATCTTGATTATGAGAAGGCGGGAAAGAACATGAAGTTGTATTTGAATAGATTACTAGAATTCTGAGACTTTGCATATGATAACTCACTCATGTATAAGGAGAAAGTCAAGCGTTGGCATGATAAACACATTCGAATGAAGACTTTCTCTCATGATCAGAAAGTTTGGTTATTTGATGCTAAGTTGAAGTTGTTTCCAGGAAAATTAAAAGCAAATGGTCAGGACCGTTCATCGTGAGAATTGTGCGTGACAATGGGAGTATTGTCATATCTGGGTTGTTATCTGATACACAACCATTTATTGTAACCGGACGGTTACTGAAGCCATATCTCAATCATGATACATTCTTGTTCGTCGCTCAATCTATATCTATGGTATCGTATGATGATCTTTTGATTCCATATTCTGCGTCTGATACATGAGCTGAGAACCTCTTGTATATCCTTTCGTTCCATTCTTTCTTCTCCCGTTTTATCATTCACCCCTTTCTGTGTGTATATACGTTATACTTAGGATGTGTTTTATTCTAAATATAGGGGGGTAAATGATTTGTGCTGTTCATATTTATCATGTTCATCACTCTTGTTGTTGCTTATACTTAGGGATACTCTACCCTAAGTATAGAGGGAGTGATGTTGTTCATATCGTCTTTTTTGTGTTTTCCGTTGATTCCATACATTCTCTTTATTGATTTTTCCCTTTTGTACAGTCTTCTATGATTAGGATTACTTGATCTTAAGTATAGGGGGGATCACCGACTTCTATTCTTTTCATTTTTTCTTTGAGTCGTTGTAGCATAGGAGTCTTTTAACTTTTCTATACTTAGCACGAGTTATGTCTTCCTTTGCCGCTCTCTGATCACTATGAGGATATAATTTGATCTAAGTATAGGGGGATGTTGTATATATTGTATATATACTTTAGACATAACTCATACTTTTAATATGATTATTTTGGGGATATGTATATAAATTCATAAAATCTATGTGTGTGTGTATATACTTCGGTCACCTTTTATAAAAAACAAAAAATAAAAAAATAAAAACAACAAAAAATAAAAAAATAATACACAATAATATATAAAAAACAAAACAAGACAAAATAAACAAAAAATCCTTGTATATATTCTTATATATTTTAGTAACTCCTTTTTTCCTTAAAAACCCTAAAAACTACAAAATTAAAAATCTATAAAAATGTGCAAAAAAAACTTTTTTTACATGTCCATCATTTTTTCTTTCTTTCCAAAAATCCATAAAAATTTCAAAATTAGAAGATTGTTTCAAAAAATTTGCTTTCTTTTTTCATTGTACATATTTCTTGCATTTGCTTGTGCATTTTTAAGGATAGTATTGACGTTTAAACTATGTTTGGAATAAAATTGATGAATGGAGCTTAGTTGGACCTTAATCCACTTAATTTCAGAGGAACCTTATAAGAATTGGAATTAAGACATTTCTGGTCCTCTTGACTTAATTCTTTGAGTTCATAAAACTATGTTCATATTTCATCTCTATTATTTTAAGTAGAATATTTAACAGCACATGCATGATTCTCTTTGAGACCGTGTCTTATCTTGGACAAGCACTCTACATGTAGCTCTTCATGGAGGAGGTAGTGAGGAGACAGAATCTTTTAGCTTGGAGTAGCATACGAGGGTAGTACATCTAGGCGGAACCTCTCGTCTTCCTCTAGGGATGGAAGTGCATCTCAACTTGGTCTAGTGGTATTGAGGTCTAAAGAGATGATGTTGTGGGGTTGCAATGATGTTGTGGGGTTGCAATAGTCATCAAAAAGGGATAATCTATTAGTTCAAGAGGAAAAACTCCTTATGTACATGTTGCACCTTGTATATATTTTCAAAAAAAAGAAGAAATGAAAAAATGCAGAATCTCCAAAAGTGGACATGCCTAATTGAAAAGTAAAATACTGTCGGAGTGTATATATAAGTAAAAAAAGGAATAAGATATTCAAAGTTAAATTTTTATAAACTTGCAGCGGATGACTTGGCAACATTGGTCAGTCATCCAAGGATAGGTAGCTACACTGGTTACAGTCCATTTTCTTCTCCATCCCTTCTTCTTGAGCTAGTTGTACTTGAACTTAGAAGGGAATATCCACACTCCTCGAGGAAAGAGTTGCTAGACCGTGGAATTAGAGATACCTTGTTGAGAGAGGACATTTCTTTGCTACTTTTGAGATGGGGAGCTATAATTCACTAACACCGTACAAGTAAAGATTCATAGTCATAAGAATTTGTGTATGTAAACTTGTTCTGATCTAAATGTTAAGGAGACCTGAATAGGAGTCTTGTGGAACTTAGAGGCTATTAGGTTTTAAATCCATTTCCCATTAAGGCTCCTTCACACTAATAATATAAAGATCTGACAGAGCTCCATACTATAATTTTATGAATATAAATTTAATACTAAATATTGTCCTAATTTCTTTATTTTTCCTTTCTTTTTCTTTTATCCACTTATTCTTTCAAGCAAGTGTTGGCTAATGGACTAGCAAAGGTAAAGCATATGGGGATGATGAATCTGCATTTCATCAACTTTATTAATTTATTTCAGCTTAAAATCCCTTATAAAACATATGTATGTAATACAAACTCCATATTCTTACTAACTTGCATCTGTGTGTAAGTATTGTACATTTATTACTATTTTAACCTAAAATAAATAAAGAAAGAAATAAAGGGAAAATAAAGAAAAGAATAGAAATAAAAAAAAGAGACTGCATATATGTAATAGATACATGCTGACCTGAACCCCGAGAGAAGGTCAAGATTTGACCTGATCGATCAGGAATAAAGTAGTGGATATGGTCCTTAATCAAAAAATCCAAAAAATGTGTTGTAAATATTTGTATACTCACACTATTTTATTTTTACATAAATTGACCTCAAATTAAATAATTTTTAAATTAAAATTTGTAAATAAAATATTTCCTAAATAATAAAAATATTTGTAAAATAAAATCATATATAAAATAAAAGTAACCACATCTGAAAAAAGCCATAAAATGATAATTGAAAGATAAATTCTTTCTCCATATGAACTAAAATTGAACCAAACCCACTCCACTATATTCTAAATTAAATAATCTTAAAATGGTTGTGGTTTCATAATTTTTGGAGTTACGGTTTGAACGACGGATTTTTGGGGTGGTTTGTGCAATTTGACTATTTATGTGTACATATTGTATTAGTAAATAATTGTAAATATTTTCTAATAATTATTTAAAAATAAAAGTAAATAATAATAATAATTTTAAAACAAAAAATTAAGTTCCTTATTTAAATATGTATATAGTGTACATATGCATATAGTATATGTATATAGTTGATATTTTTAAATAACCACCATAGAATATAAAAAAATTAACATTTATTTCAATTTAATAAAGTGATGTAAATACAAAAAAAATAAAAATTATTTTTCTGTAAATATTTTTTACACTGATTTCTTTCTTTATCTTTATCTCATTTCAAATTCTGTCTTATCTCTTTATCTCCATTCATTTTTTAAAATTCGAATTCAAATTCAATTATCTTTCTATTTAATTGGCTCCTCCTCCCTCATTCTCACTTGATCAATCTTTAGTGAGAGGAGCTCATTCTCCGAAAGCCATCTTGTAACTGAAGGGTGCCTAGCCTCTGAGCTGTCCGGTGACAGTTAGTAGGTCTTCGTTGAGCTGATCACGGTTTCCATACGCTCCCAAGGTGAGATCCACATTTTTCTTCTCTTATTGTTAATCTAGTTTAACCGTAGTCTAATTTTTACGCTTTTAATTTCATCATCATTTTTTCAATTTTAATTCATAGATCTTAATCGTAGTCAATCATTCCTCAAAAATTCTAAATTCGATTCGATTATTTCATCTCAGCTTCTCAATCCACACCGTTCACATTTTATATCGCATAATCGACCAACTCTGGCCACGCATGGTGGCCAGAGGTCCGGATCCATTCCTCATTTTTCGTCGGATCCTCGTTCATGTATTGAGTTTTGATTTTGGGATTGAACCATCGTGCTTGCATTATAATTTGTTTATAAATAAAAAAATAAAAAATACAAAAATTATATAGTTTTTCTTTCTAATATTTTTTTTACAGGAATAAAGAAAATATTAAAAAATTTAAAAAAATAAAAAAATATAAAGATTTCTGTGGTTTTTATTTAAAAAATGTTTTTCATGTCTTATTTCTGATTTTATAAAATAATAATAAAAAATAATAATAAAAAGTTGGGGGCGGCAACACTCCAACCGTCGTCGCCCACCTCTGCCGCATCGTCGGCCGATCGCGACCAGCCATCTTGCATATCTAACCCACTGGCTGTGCGAGATCTGCCCGCCGCCTGCGTGAGCAGCCTGTCGCTAAGCACCGTCGCGACTCCACCTGGGGATGCCACAACACCACTAGCACCCCGCCATTACTCTCACGCCAGGGACCCATGCCGCTCACCATCAGCAAACATCATCGCAACTACCTGGGAGGAGTATCTATGTCCTCTTACACTGCGTGAGCGTCACCATCGTCAACCACCATGCAAAGGAGCCCACCACCGTTTGGAGGAACTCACTGTTGTCCTTTCACCATGGAGGAGACTGCCACCCTCCTTCATCGCCTACCATCGGCTCGCCATCAGCCACAAACCTCCATATCTCAAGTTGCTCTACCACCTGACGCCGAGCATCTCGTACCGTGTTGCTCCTCCTGCAGAGCGGAGTCCCTCCACCATCACCTGGTGCGCGACTCTGCCTAGAGCCATGTTCCCATCAACCGACGACCTTCATGCGCCACTCGCATGACCACCACCGAAGCAGCCACCCATGCTTGCATGAGAAGAAAGAGGGGTGGTGCCCTTCTTGAAAAGAAAGGAATAACACGAGCAGTAAACCCTGGAATAAAAATAGGATTTTGGAAAATTTCATTTTAGCCCCCTAGACATTTCAGAAATTGCGCAAAGCCCCTGCTAGAGCTTCATGCACATACAATGCTCCCCCACCGGGGTAATTTGCAATTTATCATCCTATTGTTATTTCATGTTATCATTCAATGCAAAAACATGGAATATTTACATTTCAGTCCATGTTTCCAGACTTTAAATTTGTCATGATCTTTTCATTGGAATAAATAGGCTTTGTGCTCAATAAATTTGGTAAAAATTAGTGTTATCTATTGCTTAATTGTTATATATGTAGTAATTTTTTCATTGCATTTTATCATTATCTTTTATTACTAAAAACAAAAAATATCACACTTTTTCCTGTTTGTAATTAAAAAATCATAAAAATTCGAATATTGCTTCAAAAATTCTAAAAATTAGATTAATTTCTCGTGTGTTTAATTTCCTATCCAAATTTCGTGCATTAATTATTTATAAAAGCCCAAAAAATGTAAAATAATAAAAATCTTAAAAAATCATATAAAATTGTAGAAAAATCGAAAAATGTGATTTGAGTTCCTATTTGTAGATAATTTTCTTTAGTTTGTAGGAAAAATAATTTTTAAAATTTTTTATTTCATTTCATATATTTATATTACGAAATAAGCATGTGTGCTCATTGTTTAGATTTTCTCTCGTTTTTATTCATTCTAAAATTCCTAAAAATACGAAAATAGTAAAAAACATAAAAAAATTAAAAAAGATTTTATTCGGATTTTTTGAGCATTTTTGTTATATTTGAAAAATAAAAAATGCATTCCTTTTGTGCATTAATTTGTTTTGAAAATCAAAATTTTGAAAATAAAAAAAAGCAAAATTAAAAACCACAAAAAAATTAAAAATAAAAAAACAAAAAATACAAAAAATACAAGAAATCATAAAAATAAAAAAAGATAAAAATTTCACAAAAATCAAGATAGTTAGAGTTTGAGATTCGTTTTTCCTTTAATTAAGTTTTCGATTATTTGAATAACTCTCGGGAATTGTAGCCTCCCTGAGTTCTATCATGTTAGCTATACAGGTTAATTAAATAACAAAATAATTCTCTTGTTCACATTATTCTTTGCAATTATTTTGGTTGAAGAACAAAAATAAAATTATAAAATTTTTGTTGACGCTTGATTGGGTTGCAACGACTTGTTCATAATTAATCTAATTAAATCCCATCCTTGTACACAGGTACATACATCCAGACTTTGAGTGGGTGAGGATGTAACCGTGGATTTGGGAGCTATAAGCGCTCACCTCCAACCATACTCAATGTTTTGGGTATGTCCATCTACTATCTCCTTTAGGGGTGTCATATAACACGGTAGCCCGGGCAAATCCCTCCTTGATTGAGGGGTAGTATAACCACATCTAGGTGTAAGGGCAACTTACTAGTATGTAACAGAGTCAAAGGTTATTTTATCACCAATTTAAAACTGAAAAGATAGTCAGTTGGATTTTCATGGCATGCACTGTGTGAAGTTGGTAAATTTTGGTATTTTCATTGTGTGTTGAATTGCATTGCGTTCAAATCTCATTGCACTTGCATATCTACATCAAGGTCTGTAAATAATTCACCTCCATTCGAATATGTCAGAATATTGGTGTTCATACCCACATTCTGTGGGTCATACTTACATGATCGAATCCCAATGATATTCATCTCCATTCTCATATCAGGAGAACCCTCTCTTTGAGTCGATTCTTCCCCAGCCATCATACGCTCCAACCTCATTCTACCCCACTCCTTCTTTGGTTGAATATTCATGATATATACTGCTCATGGAATCAAATGAGCGTTATTTGGACCCAATGGAACAAGAGATTTTGCATAACCAAATTTGACATTGACATAAGATTTCTAGTTATGATTAAGAATTCATTATTTGAACCATCCCCTACTCGGGATGACTCTCTTTCTGATTACGACCAATTTTCCTTTGACCAGACATTTAAGATTCATAGTCAAGGAAATAGGACTCATGACCTGGCCGCTACCAAAAAATATGACTATTACTCAGCTTAGATTGCATGTCGGAGTCATGGCATGATGAGTATGGTCGTTCATCTTCGAGTCATGAGATGTAACAGATGCTTTATCGGATTCATCAGAGAGTCGATGCGTTGACGAACTACTTGATGATGCCATCCAAATGTATAAAAATATGATGAAATACCAAGGAGAAGTGAGGATTACACAAACTGAATCTAAGACACTTCATGTGCAAAATTTTCAGGCACAAAGACCATAGGCTTCTGACCATTCCACTGACTTTAATAAAAATAGAAAAAAATTTAAAAAACAAAAAATTCAAAAAAATAACAACACCGATATAGAAGCATTTTGTAAAAGTTTGATCTTAGCGTTTCCATTAATCAAGGTTCTAGAGTATGTGCCCAATCTTCAAAGATTTGTGAAGAGTCAAATTATAACCCAAGAAGATGGGCGGAAAGAGATCTAGACCTGAATTTCATTTAATCGCTATGGTCAGTTCAATGGTAATGACCCGAAAGAGCAAAAGCTGTAGAGTCAAACGGTTGGCTAGGTTTACCTCTGAAATTGAGAGCCCTAAGTTTACTCATGTTCTGATAGACGACGACTCGACCCTGAACATTCTCCCGAATTCTGTATTTGACAGACTTGTACTTGACCGCTCAAAAAGACTAAGAGGGATTGTTCAATTTCCTGATTGATCGACAAAAAGACCGAGAGAAAGTATTTATGTCGTCATGAACTTCCAAGGAATCAAACACATACTAGACTTTATTATCCTGAACATTAAGCATCAAGGAGAGTTGTTTGAGTCTCTCATTATTCTGGGAAAGACATTCTTAGCCTCCCCTAAAGGGACTGTCGATTGCGAGACTCAAGACATAAAATTTCCAAATCCGGACCATAATGATCAAACTCTTGAGGAAACACCTGATCCTGAGACAATCAAACATGAAACCAACAGTCGTGACGAAGAGACCCATGATTCAAACCCTTCACAAGAACAAACCTCTCCATAGAATCCAGACATAACCCTAGGAGAGACACATGAGGATCCGATTGTCAAGGCTACCCAGGTTGTTACCAAGGTGAATGATTTTGACCTAGACACATCCAAATAGCCAAACCTAGACACAATTATTTCAGACTTTCTTGATCATTACTGTGATCCAACACCTAAGTTGACAAAGACAAAATTGACTCTGAGCACCATCATATACTCGGGACGTGATTGACCTTACAAGAGATATACAACATACATGGTGATTCATCTGATGAAGAACCAATGGCCAGTACCTCACATACTCGGTACATAAGGGCCACGTCCTCGAGTCTAGTTGCTAGTAGAGGGAATAAGCACTCTAGTCCTTCTCCTCTCCTTGCTTCAGGTTCTTGCAAACAGAATAAGTACATCACCAGAGACGTGAATTATTCAGAGGACTCCATTCCAAGGTGAATTATATGGACTAGGGTTATTAGATATAACCAGACGGATACTGCTTCATCAGAGTACTCACATCATCTGAGGTTGAGTCAGTTGACCAAGTGAGTAAGCAACAACAAAGAAGAATTAGTTAGAGAGCCTCCACCAAACACTACTATTCTGAGGATGACTCCAACGATGGTTGGGAATCTTCATCTTCTTTGTCACATTCTTCATGTCCATATTCCATCCCACTAAATACTTGACTAAAAATCTGTAGGAAAACTCCTTGAACATTAGCATCATCACCCAGATCTCATCGGTTCCCTTGTACTAATTCTTCTTTGTTTAGGCCAAGGTCAACGTATATGGGGGACTGATGAATCCACATTTCATCATCTTTATTCTATCATTTTGGCACCAAAAACCCTAGCAAATGCCTGTAAATAGCATTAAAATCATCATCTTAGCATCCATGCATGTGCATTACATTAGTGTATAAAATACTGTAATTAAGGCCAAAATTATAGAATAAATAAAGAAAAGAAAAAGAATAAAATATTGCAAATATTTTATGACCCAAAACCCCCGAGACCTAGGCATCTTGATGAATAGGTCGACAAGGAATAAAGTAGGGGGAGATAAGGTCAGAACTGCAGTGTAAATACCTGTATCTTCCATTCATTCTTTATTCATTTTGGGACCTATTTTTGGTTCCACTTTTTATACATCAAATAAAGAAACTTTGTACATGAAAGTTATAGATAATTTTATAAAGAAAAATACAAAATTGATTTCACAGAAAAATAATGTGCAGATAAAAAGTTATGGTCTGAATAAGAATCCAGAATCCCAACTTCCCATACCCGTATCTCACAACTGACAACTCCAAATGCAGCATACTCACCTTTAATTGTACATGAAAGTTGAGTTTTGGACCCAAATTGTATACTTGTACATAATAAAATATTCAATTTATTATTTATTCATTATCTTTATATTTTTATATTTTCATAATGTTGTAAATATTACTTATAATAATTATGTACATTAAAAGTGGCCTGGAAACATAAATAAAACCCAAATAAAAATAAATACATATTTGATACATAGGTATACTGCCTTTACCTATACATGTACAAAATACTCTTATATTTTATTAAATATACAAAATAAATCAGAAAAATAAAATAAAAATATATTTGTGTACATAAAACTATCTTAGAATTTTAGAAAAGAATAAACAAAAAATAAATAAATTAAAAAGACAAAAATAAATACTCAAATATGTAGATAATATACCTATATAGGGGTATAAAAGTAACTTGTAAAAATATACTTCAGAAAATAAATTAAAAATCATAATAAAATACTACATAAAATTTTAAACATTTTTATTCTTTAACCAAAAATTAATTCGGCCTTTTTCTATTTTTAAACGAATTAATAAAATAATTTTTTATTCTTTTCCTTGGTTGGTCCACGTGGACCAACCAGGTGCGGTCTAGAGTTGACCTCGGTCAACTCCCTGACCAAGGCCTGCCACTTCTGACGCCCTGATTTTCCCCCGTTTTCAAGAAATTTTGGCGCCCGATCCTTCCATTTTCTCGCCTCGAATCCTTCTTGGAACTTCTTCCCTGATCATCCCTCTCCCACGATGCACCTTCAGATCACGCAAATCCTCATGATGCGAGCGTGGATCTCGCTTGAAGGAGACGCCACCATCTTCTACTTAAACAACCCGCCACCTTTGAGCTCAAGTTTGAACACCTTCGGTCCACCCCTCGCGCCTACTCCTAGCTCCAGAGCTTCCTGGAGGTGACAGCTCCACCGCGAAGCCATCAGCCAAGGCAGCCGAGGTCGGAGGCGCTTCCACTACCTCCCGCAAAGTCGCCGGTCGAGGTACCCTTCTTCCCTCTGGCCCCGGCCATTGAGGGCTCGCCCCGCTCTTTTATTCAGCCCTTTTTACTCCTGTTAGCGTTAGGATTAAAAGCCCTATCAAAAATCCAAGTTCCATCGACTATCTCAACCGATCAAGCACCTTGGCCGGAGCGCAACTCCGACCGTGCAACCACATCTCGATTCACATCTCTCCCCGACCATCCAAGGGTCCAGGCAGTTTGCCCTGGACCCTTTGACCAATTTTGCAGGTCAAAGCCGAAGTGAAGACACCTGGAGGCGAGTTTTGAAGCTCGCCGGAGCTAACGAAGCTCTCCAGCTCCGCCAGCCACCAGCGAGCACCACGGCCACCGCCGTGGCTTTTTGACGCCACCAGGAGAAAGAGGAGGACTAGAGGAGGCTCCAGCCCAATTTTGAACCCCAGAAGCCACCGGAGTCGGCCGGAGGAGCTCGAGGAATCTCGCCCAGCCGGGGCTCCGCCTTGTTCTTCCAGCCGCCCTCGCCACCGTCCGATCAGGGCACCCCCTCCAGATTGCACCGCCGTCGTTGGATCGCGCCACGCCTTGACCGTTGATCTCCCCCGGAGATCTAATCTCAGCCGCGGATCCACGAAGCGTCATCGGCCGTTCGAATCGCGCCACGTGTCAAGTGGCAACTTCATCGCCATCGGATAGCGCGTCGAGGGTATTTTGCATCTCCACCCTCGCGCCTTTTGTATTTATTATTTAGTACTTAAACTTTCGTCTGTAGTGTAAAAACTTTGGGTTATTTGCACAAAGACCCCCGAGCTCTCCATATTTGCATCCAGGTCCTTTGCCACGTCACCTCACGTGACCTGTACACGTGAGGTGTGGGCATTTTGCACTGGGACCCTCGGTCTTTGTTGTATTTTGTTTTAGTACCAAAACTGTGACATCACGTGTTATATTTTTGGATATTTTGCAAGTAAGCCCCCAGGTTTTGGATTATTACATTTTAGTCCCCAGCAACGGCGCCATTTGATGATCACACTTTATCGAGGGTCTAAATACGTCGCTGTGGCTACCCACAATAAAATGTAATTAGTCAACAATGAACCCACAATCAAGTATCAAACAATGAAAAACAAGTGTGGAGTCAAATTTATTTTTAACTCTGCACAAATGGTGTATAGTGACAAGTATGCAGAAAGTTCGAACACAGGGAGCAAGCAGGGTAATTCAAACAAATGTGCGTGAGTGAATGTGGGTGATGTCTACACTAAGCAAGAAAGCAAAGATATTTTTGTGGGTTTTTAATTTTATATTTTTTTATTTAATTTTTAATTTTGTATTTCTGTTTTTAATTTTCTGATTTTTATAATTTTATATTTTATACTTTTTTTAATATTGGAATTTAAAAGCAATGTAATGAAAGGCAAGATAAAATATTTATAAAAATGTGCAAAAATAACCAAAAATTCAGAAATGAAAATGTTTTTGATATTTTCAGGATTTTTTACTATTTTTGTGATTTTTGGGTATTTTTCATGGTGTTTTTGGTATTTTTCATTACTGAAACAAGGCAGAACAGTGGAAAATGGGCTGGCTGTGAGTAAAATGAGAGTTAAAATTATCAAACAACAATCAAAATTTTTCACACTATTTTTCAAATAAAGAGAATAAAATAAAGAACAAACAGGAACTGAGTTTGTATTTTTAGGAGTTTTCTAAGATTTTCTATATTTTTTTGAAGTTTTTGAGTGTTTTTAAATTTTTAGTGTTTTTCTTTTGAGATTTTTAGTGATTTTTGGACTGACACTAAAATAGGTTAAAATAGACACTAGGTAATGTTTTTGGAATTTTTCGAAGTGTTTTAATATTTTTTTTGGTGTTTTCTAAGCTAGACAGTGCACAAAAAGCATGTTTTTGATTTTTAATATAACAGGAGCTAAACCCTATTTTGGTGGAATTTTTGGACTTAAAACGATAGGTTAAATAATTAGAACAAGCATCCAATCATTAAACAGGTCTGGCAGGGGTATTTATGCAATTTCTCAAACATCCAGGGGCATACATGCAAATTTCCACAAAAGTTTGAACTTAATATTCAATTTATAGCACCAAAATCCAATTACAGAACCTGCCTGGGTGTCCTAGCAATTTTCCCACCAGGGCGCGTGACTTGCACGCGCCTGGCGAGGACTAAAATGTAATAATCCAAAACCTGGGGGCTTACTTGCAAAATATCCAAAAATATAACACGTGATGTCACAGTTTTGGTACTAAAACAAAATACAACAAAGACCGAGGGTCCCAGTGCAAAATGCCCACACCTCACGTGTACAGGTCACGTGAGGTGACGTGGCAAAGGACCTGGATGCAAATATGGAGAGCTCGGGGGTCTTTGTGCAAATAACCCAAAGTTTTTACACTACAGACGAAAGTTTAAGTACTAAATAATAAATACAAAAGGCGCGAGGGTGGAGATGCAAAATACCCTCGACGTGCTATCCGACGGCGATGAAGTTGCCACTTGACACGTGGCGCGATTCGAACGGCCGATGACGCTTCGTGGATCCGCGGCTGACCTCAAATTAAATAATTTTTAAATTAAAATTTGTAAATAAAAATATTTCTTAAGGTTTAATTTGAGGTCAATTTATATAAAAATAAAATAGTGTGAGTATACAAATATTTACAACACATTTTTTGGATTTTTTGATTAAGGACCCTATCCACTACTTTATTCCTGATCGATCAGGTCAAATCTTGACCTTCTCTCGGGGTTCAGGTCAGCATGTATCTATTACATATATGCAGTCTCTTTTTTTTTGTTTTCTATTCTTTTCTTTATTTTCCCTTTATTTCTTTCTTTATTTATTTTAGGTTAAAGTAGTAATAAATGTACAATACTTACACACAGATGCAAGTTAGTAAGAATATGGAGTTTGTATTACATACATATGTTTTATAAGGGATTTTAAGCTGAAATAAATTAATAAAGTTGATGAAATGCAGATTCATCATCCCCCTATGCTTTACCTTTGCTAGTCCATTAGCCAACACTTGCTTGAAAGAATAAGTGGATAAAAGAAAAAGAAAGGAAAAATAAAGAAATTAGGATAATATTGAGTATTAAATTTATATTCATAAAATTATAGTATGGAGCTCTGTCAGATCTTTATATTATTAGTGTGGAGGAGCCTTAATGGGAAATGGATTTAAAACCTAACAGCCTCTAAGTTCCACAAGACTCCTATTCAGGTCTCCTTAACAGTTAGATCAGAACAATTTACATACACAAATTCTTATGACTATGAATCTTTACTTGTACGGTGTTAGTGAATTATAGCTCCCCATCTCAGACATGAATCTTTACATACACAAATTCTTATGACTATGAATCTTAGACAGACTTGTACTTGACCGCTCAAAAAGACTAAGAGGGATTGTTCAATTTCCTGATTGATCGACAAAAAGACCGAGAGAAAGTATTTATGTCGTCATGAACTTCCAAGGAATCAAACACATACTAGACTTTATTATCCTGAACATTAAGCATCAAGGAGAGTTGTTTGAGTCTCTCATTATTCTGGGAAAGACGTTCTTAGCCTCCCCTAAAGGGACTGTCGATTGCGAGACTCAAGACATAAAATTTCCAAATCGGGACCATAATGATTAAACTCTTGAGGAAACACCTGATCCTGAGACAATCAAACATGAAACCAACAGTCGTGACAAAGAGACCCATGATTCAAACCCTTCACAAGAACAAACCTCTCCATAGACTCCAGACATAACCCTATGAGAGACACATGAGGATCCGATTGTCAAGGCTACCCAGGTTGTTACCAAGGTGAATGATTTTGACCTAGAAACATCCAAATAGCCAAACCTAGACACAATTATTTCAGACTTTCTTGATCATTACTGTGATCCAACACCTAAGTTGACAAAGACAAAATTGACTCTGAGCACCATCATATACTCGGGACATGATTGACCTTACAAGAGATATACAACATACATGGTGATTCATCTGATGAAGAACCAATGGCCAGTACCTCACATACTCGGTACATAAGGGCCACGTCCTCGAGTCTAGTTGCTACTAGAGGGAATAAGCACTCTAGTCCTTCTTTTCTCCTTGCTTCAGGTTCTTGCAAACAGAATAAGTACATCACCAGAGACGTGAATTATTCAGAGGACTCCATTCCAAGGTGAATTATATGGACTAGGGTTATTAGACATAACCAGACGGATACTGCTTCATCAGAGTACTCACATCATCTGAGGTTGAGTCAGTTGACCAAGTGAGTAAGCAACAACAAAGAAGAATTAGTTAGAGAGCCTCCACCAAACACTACTATTCTGAGGATGACTCCAACGATGGTTGGGAATCTTCATCTTCTTTGTCACATTCTTCATGTCCATATTCCATCCCACTAAATACTTGACTAAAAGTCTGTAGGAAAACTCCTTGAACATTAGCATCATCACCCAGATCTCATCGGTTCCCTTGTACTAATTCTTCTTTGTTTAGGCCAAGGTCAACGTATATGGGGGACCTATACCTGTTTGTATATATTCATCATTCCGTTCTTTTCCCTCGACCAAGAGCCTAAGTATAGGAGGCATCCGACTTCTATACCCCTCCTCCATTTCTTTTGCATCCTTCTATACTTATCATATGCTACGCATAGGGGGAGGGAGTTACATTCGTGTACATATCTTTCATTGCACAACACTATTTGGTATTGTCTTTTCTGTATATAAAACTGACTCAGTGTACGAGTAATTTTTATAAAACTTGAGAAAATTTGTATAATGCATAGAAATTTGTACAATGTAAATAATGTGAATAAAATTCTTCAAAAACTATTTGCATTTCGTGCAGTTGCAGTTCATTCATCATTTTATACATCTGCATTGGTGAAAAGTCCTTGGGTTCTAAACCGAGTTATAGGAAAAACTCGAGAGTGGTCTTGACTTGGTCTTAATCTACCTAATTTTTAGAGGAAAATCACCAAGAAATAGGATTTTAGAAGCTTAGGTTCATAGACTTAATTTTTCGAGTTTCGCATGACAATGTCCAGACTTCGACATTTAGTGTCTAACATGGTTGTCTCATTCTGTATATGACTCTTGAACATGTAATTAATCTGTACTCTAGCACCATGCACTTCTCAACTCAAACGAGGTGTTGGAAGACTATGTGAGACTCTTTTCTAGTAGAGTGGCCAGCGTCCTTTGTCACCACATGCCTCTGCTGTTGACCGTCAGATCACCCCACCTTTGCATCCAAACCGTTTTTGAGTGTTGTCTCCTCAATCGTTCGATTGCACATCTTAGGTCTAATCTAAGTCATTCCTTGGCACTCGATTCTTGACCTTTGGATCGTATAATCCAACGATTGAGGTCCTTCGTCAACTTCCAACAGTTTCCTCATCCTCCTCAACCATCTAACTTCATCAGTTTTTCCTAACACCCTCCGACCACCTTCCAAACTTATGATAGCGCCAACATCTCTGCCAAAATACCATGAGTCACGCCTTGCCCTTAGCCATCTCCAAACCTAACTTCTCTACGAATGTGGCAGATGAAACTTCCGCAAAAACCACTTTAACCATCACCATTCCATCTTCATATACTCCACCGCCACCTTGTGCTGGTCGTTCTCCCTTGAACAGACTTCGGACCAGTGCCTCTTGTTGGCCTTGTGATAGAAGTAGGGTCAATCAACGATGTAAAGATGACCCATAGTCTTGGTGAGACCCTTGGCTGGAATGGCCAAGATATAGAGCCATTAGGCAACTGTTCGAGCCCTAGATCCGACTGACCTACTGGAATGACGACCTTGAAGTCGTTAGAGCTTCAATCCCAAGCTATCCGTCCATCCTACTTCATGCATAGATTAGATACTTAGTTTTTCTTCTTGTTTCTTCAATTTAGTTTCAGACTCACTTAGATCCATATCCTCATCTGAGGTGTTCCTTGTCTTCATTGTGGATCAGTGATACATGTAGATGGCATGGCCTTTGTCTTCTTGTTCCATCGCATTCTCCCACCTCGATCTGCCTTTTCCTTTAGTACCAGAGGAGAATCCATAAGGGTCTCATCTTCTCCGTTTGATATGCCCTCTACTTCATTCAACATTACTCGTAAACACTTTAATGTTGTCTCAGCTATTGTTGTCTAACCATGCTGGTTCAAAAACCCTTCAATGACTTAAGATTTCAAAGAAGATATGATCTGGAGCTTAATCTTTAATACTTCTACATCTTCACCGACTATCAGATGCTCTCATACCTCCACCGACCTAGCATCTCCTTTGTGGACACCTCAGCGACCTTCCTCGAGTATTCGAAGAGGAATATCAATGTGGAGAAGGAATGGTGGTCTTGCTAGAGCCTCGCCTCGTAGCCACCGCTCAAGACGGAGTAGATGAGCCATAGTTTACAGTTACCATTGGATCATGCCTATTTGGGCATGATCTGACGGTTGTAATTAGACCACATCCAAGGTCTGAGCCTTCAGCCTCGTAAACAACCAAGCCCCAGTCGAAGAACGATGAACTACCATGTGGCTCAAGACACTCCTCCTGGCCGAACCTAGACTCACGTGCATCGTTGCATGTGATCTTGGGTTATTTGCAGAGCTACCCCAACCTATTCCACTAATTGCAAAAATACCCATATACAGGGTATTCAATAAATTTCAAGGCTCGTGGAGTCGACAATTTTTGGAGGACCGTGGAGGTAAGGAGCTTTGAGTTCCTTGTTGGAGAGCCCACGAAGCAAATTATTTGGTAGAGAGATAACTTAAATTTATTGAGTACATTATTGTAGTGTTGTAAATATTTGTAACCTAATTGCCTATTTACAGCGGTTCTCGATAGAGATCTCGCGTGTATAAGGAAGGCCTGTGGACTTTATTTTTTCTTTGTAGTAGTTGTGTCGAGAGTGGTTCTTGACTTCAGTGACGTTGTAGAATCAAGCACTACACCAAATTAGACATATTGTAGGTCCTTATTGCTCGATCTATTTCGTAGTTTACAACACACACCACAATGTCATAAGATTCACAAATGCAGAAATCTTAGGAGATTCATAGATGTACGTAGCATGCGTTCAACCTAGTCAAATAAATTGATTTCTTCCTCGCTAATAGAACTACTACTTAGGTGTATCTTTTTTGACCCGCATCATATAAGATAGATTTTATATATTCCGTCTATGCATCCACATGGAGAGTGTCGGGAAGCACTGTAAGTATTTCTAAATGACTTCATGCATCATTGATTTTCGATTGCATTATGTTTTTTGCTTTCTCCATCAGTTTTAACCAACTTAAGGAATGGAAAAAGGGATTAGACGTTAGGCGATGTTTATGGTCACATAATTCAAAGTGATAACCTAACTCTTAAAATTCGGATTGAATTATTACAAGTTAGCCTAATTAATTTATAGTAAAAGTAGCTTTGTATTACATGCAGCAAAACCCTCATTTATTGCATGTATTTACCTCCAAATATAGTGGGTAAGGATGAAGCCCTTAAGGATTATAGCCAAAAATCTCTGGACTTGTGCCCTAAGCGATTGGACTCACTTTTAAGGTCTTCTTATTGTTGCAAGCACTTGCCTCAGACCATTAAGAGAAGTAACCATGTTCTTGTTGGTGTGTTTCGCTGGCTTGAACTTGAATTACCATAAGGGACTACACTTGTGAGATTGTATAAGATCATTTGACTCACTAAACTGAAATTGACAAGATAATAATCCCATCATCACCGGCCTTCAGTTTTGAGTTGGTGAATCTATTGAAAGAGATTTTCAATGATTTTATTGTATGGGTAACTCCACACATTCATGTGCCCAGTAGTACTAGATATTTTTGTATCGAGTGTGCTCTGGTTCCCTATCTCTTGAATTCGAAGATGGATAATTGGTCAGATATTTGCTCGGATTGTGAGCTTGTCGTTGAACCACCCAAATATCATATATTCATCAGTCTAGTTCCCTTCTTCCTATTCTTTAATTGGACCATCCCGATTTAGAAATAACCCTTTTTCCAAACCGATGTATCATGATTCCCTCATTGGGGGTGGTTACATCGCAACCAACCCCTTTTCTTCTCTATACACTAAGGAAGATCATTGCCTTGGTGAGATCGATTCAATTTCGTTATCTTCATCCATATCTCATTCCAATCCTTTCTTTGATGAAGTGATAAAGATACATATAAGAGGCCTCCTAAGAAGCACAATGGAGAGGAGGAAGAACGAGAGGACCCAATGCATGCAGTATTGGTCAGGTTAGTGGAATCAGATCAGAACCAAGCACTCGTGAAAGCACAACTTGGCCAGTTATAGTTGGGTAGAGATAAACCAATGGACACGACATACAAACCTGGGTAATATCAGATGGCTAATTGTTTGCGACCAGTTGAACCTGACGTTGAATACGAATTGAGCCGCAAATTCTTAGTTTGTTGCCATATTTCCATCGGAAAGCACACGAGGAGCCATACTCATTCCTTAAGGACTTTGAGTTGGTGTGTAAAAACATTAAGCATCTTAAGGTTTGCCAAGACTACATTAGGAACAAAGACCTTCCTTTTGCCTTAAAGGATAAGGTGGATTACTGGATGGAAAACATGAGAATAGTTGTAACTACCTTTGTGAAGTTCAAGGACCTCTTCTTGAAGAAGTTCTACCCTTTGAGTAGAACTAACTTGATGCGTTCACGTAACACGAGTTTCTCCCAACTTCCCAACGAATATGATACGTGGAAGAGATTAAAGGATCTCTTACAGAAGTGTCCTTGTCACGACTCAGAGCCTACTATCCTAGTTCAGTTTGTATATTGTGTTCTACACCCTGAGGTGCAGGTTTTGGTTAGTGCTGCTTGTGGAGGCAGCTACACTTCACGAGGAGCGAACACCATATGGAAGGTGTTCGAGCGGATGCCCGAGACGAGTAGACAACATACTATGAGTAGAGCTCAGCTAAAGACCCCCATTCCATTACTATCCAATAGCATGAGGGTACCTGCCATGACTACATCTACTGCTCCAGTTTATTGTGTTCACCATTTTCAAGAGCAGCAGATGTCAAGGTCACCCTGGCCATGGGTAGAGGATTAGCCTCTATCCCATTGTTGCCAACAACAGCCACCGTCTGTAGAGACAATTATTGTGGAGCATTCCCAAGTATGAGAAATAAATTGTGTGTGGTACACCAATGACCCTGCAAGGCATGTGAGTTCTAGGGATCATTTCACCTACCAACATCCCCAGACCATCTACAACACATCATTTACTCCAACACCTCTTCCAGCACCACAGAGCTCTGGAGCCGTTCCTTACCAAGCACAGAGGTAGTAGCAGCAACAGTATGGGCATCAACAGACGTACCAGTCGGGCCAGTAGGGCCCACATGTTCAGCATCACATCCAATAGTAACAATCTTATGGCCATCAGGACCAATCTTCGCATTCTTCTTTGCCTTCTTCTTCACACTCGCAACATTCTTCTTCAGCTCCCATTGATTTCCAGAGACAGATTTTGGAGGAGTTGCGTACCTATAGGAACGGGGTACAAGATTTGAGGGTTGATCTCAATTGTATGTTCCGTCTACATGATGAGCTAACTACACCTGTTACATCCATTCATTCCCTCCTTGGTTCATGCTAATTCTAATAGCCTGACCAGACCTCAGTAGCAGTAGTTAGATCAGGTATACGACTCATATTCTCCCAAATCTGGACACGATATCTTTCTGTTTGATTGTGTTAATCATATGTCTCTTAGGAGTGGACAGACCGTGGTCGTACCTGATCAAGAGAGGGATATGGAGAGGACTGACTCTGAGGTTTAGCCTGAGGAGACTTCATAGGATGATGACGCCATGCATCTTAACATAGATCGCCAAAGAGCGGATACTTCCAGGAGGAAATTGAGGAGGAATACGAGAGCAACCTAACACACATCAAATTTAGAGTCTACGGAGGACTTTGCACCTTCGGTTGAGGAGAATGCACATTCAGCAGGCATTCCCCGACCTGTAGTAGATGATTCAGTTGCTATTCCAATTGTAAAAAGTTTATGTGTGAAAAACTTGGTTTCTATGAATAATAAAGAGCATGTTTCTATTTATGATTCTGCGTCTTCACATCCTTCTTTACATATCCTTTTCCTCCATGTTCTTATTGCAAGAAAGCGCATCATTAATAAGATTCAAAAAGATGATCATGAAATGGTACAATTTTGTAGAGATAATATCATGGTTAAGGTGACATTTCATGAGTATGTGGTCAATCTTCCTGCATTGTAGAAGTACTTGAAGGTGAGATGCACACCTATTATAGTTAGCATGAAAGGAAACCGAACAGCTACATCAAGACCCATGTTCTCTCAGTCACCACTACCTTTTGTCTCAAGAACAAAAAGTTGCCACAGGAGAAGAGAGATTTAGGTGCACATTATGTGGTGAGTCATATCGATGACATATCATTTGCACACGTTCTCCTAGATAATGGTTCTTTGATCAACTTATTACCCTTTGCCTTATATGAGAAACTAAAGTTGGGATCTTTACGCTGATCTACAGCTTTATTTTAGTTTGCAGATAAATCATTGAAGAATGCTAAGGATGAGGTCAAGAACATCATTATCTCAATTGAGCGACAAAACTACAAGGTAGACTTCACTGTCCTTGACATAGATATCCCCAACCATTGGAGAGACGCACATATTATCCTTGGGCATCCCTTCCTTAAGGTTGTTGAAGCTTCATTTGATTATCAAACAGGGATGATGAAGTTTCGCTCTCTAGAGCATTGGATCTACATATGAAGCAGACGAAATGGTAGCGACCTAATTCAAAGTCTAGCACAAATTTCTCTTCCATCTCAAAGGCAGATTGCGATGTGTCATATTTCATTAACTACAGCATTTGGACTTGTCAGTTCCTTCTTATTTGGAACAATCAAGGGAAGTAGACGATGAGTCGGGTGTGGCTTTGGCCGAATTACCGTGTTTCTTTGGCGATCCAACTCCTTATTCTTCAATTCAGTTGGTGGATAGCATTATATATGATTCATATCTATTATGCATCACAGATCCAGATTCAGTGGTACATCAACCTGATGTACTTGACGATTCATTTTTTCTAGAGTTGAAGTCACTATCTCCTACACTCATATATTCTTTCCGTACGGAACCAAAGAATAAGTTTCCTGTCATCATTAGTTCTAGGTTGATTGTAGAGTAGGATACTAGGTTATTAGAAGTATTAGAAAAGAATCATAAGGCTATTGGATGGATGGTGTCAGATCTCGTGGGTATAAACCTCACACTCTTTTTACAACATATTTTTATTGGATAATGATATACCTTCGCGTGAGTTTTAGAGGAGATAATCTAAATGTATTGGAAGAAGTTAAGAAAGAGATTGAGAAATGGTGTGGAGCAGGTTTTATTTACCCAATCTCTGAATCTAAATGGGTGTCATCATTACATGTTGTCCCAAAGAAGTTAGGAATTCAGATGGTCACCAATGAGGAGGGAGTTGAGATTGCGACACGAATACCCACGCCATGGCGCATCTGTGTCAACTACAGGTGCCTGAATGATGCGACCAAGAAAGATCACTTCCCCCTACCTTTTATTGATCATATCTTGTAGATGCTAGCAGGGAAAGAGTTCTTATATTTTCTTGATGGGTATTCGGGATACAATCAAGTATCCATCGCCCCTGAGGACCAGTAAAATACCACTTTTACATGTCCTTTCAGCACATACGCATTTAGGCGCATGCCTTTTGGGCTATGCAATGCCCCAGGTATTTTTCAGAGGTGCATGATTGATGTGTTTGACTAGATGGATCTTCATGGATGACTTCTCGGTCCATGGTGATTCATTTAACTCCTGTTTAGCACATTTGGACTGAGTCCTTCAAAGGTGTAGAGAGGAAAATCCCATACTCTCCTGGGAAAAAAGTCATTTTATGGCTAAGGAGAGTATAGTGTTGGGGCACGTCATCTCCAAGAAGGGAATGGAGGTTGACCCTGCCAAGGTGGATGTGATCAAGAAACTTGATCCACCAACCAACATCAAGTCAGTGAGGTCGTTTCTAAGGCATGTTGGATTCTATAGACAATTTATTCAAGATTTTTCTAAGATTTCCCGACCCATAGCTGAGCTCTTAGGAAAGGATGCAGAGATCTTTGTAGATCACAAGTGTCTTGAGGCCTTTGAGATCCTTCAGAAGAAGATTTCTAACTCGTTATTTTGTAGGCTCCTGATTGGTTTCTTCCCTTTGAGGTCATGATTGATGCTTCCGATTTTACTATAAGAGCTGTATTGGGGCAAAGGAGAGATCAGATTCTGTTCGTTATTCACTACGCAATCAAAGTTTTGGATCCAGCATAGAGAAATTATACAATGACTGAGAAAGAGATGTTTGTTGTAGTCTGGCTTTAGAAAAGTTTAGGTCTGTGATTCTTAGCTCAAAAGTGACAGTTTTTACCCATCATTTAGCCATTAGGTATCTCATGGAAAAGAAGGACGCAAAGGCATGTCTTCTTAGGTGGATATTGTTACTCCAAGAGTTTGATTTGGAAATTAAGGATAAACATGGAGTTAAAAATTTAATGGTTGATCATCTCTCAATGATTGGATTAAAGGATTCCCCTGGTACTGAGCCTATTAGTGGAGCCTTTCTAGATGAGTCTATTTTTCTTGTTGACTTATTCCCATGGTATGCCAACTTGGTGAACTACCTTGTCTCCAAGCAAGTCACCCATGGTTGGACTAGGAGCAGTATAGACCGACTCAAGTGAGATTCGAGGAAATACCATTAGGAGGATCTGTTCCTTTTCTTTGAGGGACCAGATTTTATCTGGAGGAGGTGTATTCTTCATGAGGAATATCAGAGTGTCCTCACATATTGTCATTCACTTAAGGCTGGAGGACACCATTCAGGAAAGCGAACCACTCACAAGGTGTTACAGTGTGGTTTTTTTGGTCGACCTTGTTTAGAGATGCCATGAATTTTGTACAGTCATGCCCTATGTGTTAAAGAATGGGAGGGACTGTTGGTTGTAGAGATGAGATGTCCATGAAGCTTGTGATTTTTTATGATATTTTTGATACTTGAGGCATAGATTTCATGGGTTCCTTCCCTAATAGACAAGGTTTTGAGTACATCTTGTTAGCAGTTGATTACTTATCAAGATGGGTGGAGAATATCCCAACCCGAGTTGCAAATAGTAGGACTATCTGCAAGTTCATAAAGGATCATATCATTTCACGGTTCAGGGTATCTAGAGTTTTGATATCTGATGGGGGTAGCCTCTTTGTGAATAGAATGTGAAATCTTTAGCAAAGGACTATGGATTTAAGCATAGAATAACTAGTCCTTACCACCCACAATCAAACATCATAACAGAAGTTTCGAATAGGGAGGTGAAGAGCATTTATCAAAAGTTAGTCCGTTCAGATAAGAAGAACTGGTCTCAATTGTTAGACCAAATTCTGTGGGCTTACAGAATAGTCTACATGACACCTCTTTATACTTCACCTTTTAGCAAGATTTATGGCAAGCCATGTCATTTACTCAATGAGTTAGTGCACTATTTGAATAGGAAATAAAAAAGATAAATCAGAGCTGTCACTTAGGAAAATTGTATAGAGATCTTGACCTAAATGAACTAGTGAAAATTTGCAATCGAACATATGATAACATCATGATCTACAAGGACAAAGGAAAGAAGTGGTATGAGGCGCATATTAGATGCAAGAACTTTGTCCCGAGGCAATAGGTATGGTTTTTTAATGCTAAGTTAAACATTTTCCATGGAAAACTCAAATCAAAGTGGACGGATCCTTCATTGCTAAGGAAGTGTATGAGAATGGTAGTGTAGAGATTTCAGAGCTTTCACAGAATGCACCCTCCTTTTTGGTTAACAGGCAGTTATTTAAAAAATCTGCAGAATCCAAGGAAAGGTTAACTATCGTTGAGATGATCGACTTCATGCCTACAGAGAAGGCATGATCATCATGATAGATTCACATCACAATATTCAATATCAAAATATTCATATCCATTCCGATTCTATTTTTGTTAATTCCCTTTGATTTTTATTCCTACCTACACTTAGGTTATTCTCAGCCTATATATGGGGGGACTCTGTCCATACCTTCTCCATTACTCACTTTCTTGTTTATTATGAGGTCTTGATGAGCCCTAAAATTCCTCGATACTCGGGTAAGTAATAAACACGGTCGTTGCGACCCGAATAACGAAGCTAAGTCAATCAAGAAGGAATATCAACGAAATAGAAATCAAACAATCAAGCAAAGATAGCGGTCTCGCTAATTTATTTTACCTAGTATAGCTACCAGGGTCGAACACAAGGAGCACGATATGTGAAAGCTACGAAGTAGTCTAGAATCCCAATAAGATTAAAAAGTGGTGGTTTTAATTTTTCAAAAGTTTTTGTAATTTTTAATATTAAGAAAAAGGGTAAAAGAATTCAAAAACTCACAATCAAACAATTATTTGAAGACTAAAAAACACTCAAAAATTCAAACTAATTTTTTTTGGGTTTTTAAAATATTCAGATGTTTTTTTATGGATTTTAGAGGATTTTTCTTATTTTTAATGAATTTTATAAAAATCAAACAAAGCCAAGCAAGACAAACAGTGTACAGCTAGAATCTAAAGGCAATTTAAAATTGCTTAAAATGTTTATAAAATTCAAGCAGCAATTTAATGGAGAACTAGAAATAAAAACCTAACTACAGAAGAAGAAAGTGCATTTTTTATTTTGTATGAATTTTTAATGATTTTTCTAAGGTTTTTAGTATTTTTTAATTTTTATGGTTTTATAAATGAAAATGCAACAAAAATTGGACTGAAACGAGAACAACACAAAACATGCCAACAATATTTTTTTAGAATTATTTAAAGGTTTTTAATAATTTTAGTTTATTTTCTAAAACAAACAGGAGATATTTTTGTGGTTTTTGAATTTTTAAAAATAATGAATAGCAACAAAATAAAACTAAAAATTCACAGAAATTTCTACACCATGGCAGAAGCCATGTGTTGAAATTTTCATGAATTTTGGACAAAATTTTCTACTTATTATAGAAAAATTAAAACACACAGCATATAGGGACTAATCGACAACAAAAACATGTTCTTGGACCAATCAATAACAAGCATAAAAATTCTAGGGTCCTAACTGCAATTTCTCCACGCATTTTAGCCATGTCCCAAATCAATACGCACAGGGGTATAATTGCTAATAATGAAACTATAAATTCAAAACACAACAGAGAATATGCCAGGACAGGAACTGCCATTAACCCACAAACACACGTGACGAAGCACGTGACGCCACACAGGAAGGACTAGAAAGTAAATAAAAAAAACTGCAGGTGAGAAGTGCAAATTACCTACTATATACTTTTTATTTTACAGACTAAATGATAAAAGAAATAAATGCAGAGGTATCTGAGCAAATGACCCAAGCAGTTGTGCATCACGCGTGGGGGAGGACAGGTGGCAGGCTCTGAGTGGAGGCGAGGGGTGCGGCTCTGGTACTAGCAGCTGGCAGATCCAACAAAGGGCGAAGATGTGCGAACGTGGGCGTACATGGGTCGTTAGATGTCAGATCTAACGGCCTGACAACCGTAGGATCCGAACGGCTATGATGGCATCTGGTAGAGGGGCATGATCCAACGACAGGGAGATGCACTAAAAGAATCCGCCTGGGCGAAGTTCACCAGAGCATCGGCGGTGATCCGGCACTCCGATGAACGATTGAACGACATTGAACGACTCGTGAGGCTCCTCCGCATCGGGTGAATGAGTCGGATGGGCTCGCAGACGGTCAGATCTCCGGGAAGGTAGATGGGACATGTGCGAGCTCCAGTGAAGTGGGTCGAAGGCGATATGAGGGGTCTCCACACGAACCAAGACCTGCGGGATAAAGCTCTGACTCAGAGCAAGACTCCGGTCAAGGTTGTTTGAAGGAAAACAAAGGGAAGCGACAATGAATGGGTGGGAGGTCTCCGGCGTACGTGAGGGTCGAAACCTAAGGCCTAATCACGGCTACTCAAGCCAAGATTCGGATGATCATGTTGTGGAAGAAGATGGGCGATGAGTCGGTGTATCGACCGAAATGGCTAGGAGTGGCTGACAAAGCTCCGACCGGTTGGTCGGAGCTGGCAAAGGTGCGACGACAGTGAAAACTAAGGATCGAACCGATAAGGGAGATGAGGACTCTGAGATGGATACTTTAAGGTCCTAAATGAATCCTAAGCTCCAGGGGGCGCTGTCAAAGGGTGTCTTTGCCTCGAACTCGTTGCAGAAGGCAGGGGAGGCTCATCGCAGCGGTGCTGCAGCCACGATTCTTGAGCGTCGGCTGCAGCCGTCCTCTCCGATCACCAAGGCTCTCCTCCGATTGCTGTCACCAAGGGGGAGTGTTCTAGGGTCTTAAGGGAGTGCGCGGCACGAGCTACCGACCTGGGGAATCAAATGAAGGATTTATAGGAAGTCCCAGGTGGTCGGAATAATCGGGTGAGGGCGCATAATCCGAGGAGGATCCGCGACTTCTTAGGGATCCGCGAGGATCACTGATCCACTGGGGAGACGCGAGCACCGCAATCGGGGCATGAGTGGGCAGGATCCGATCGATAAAAATGGGAGAAGACCGGGCGCAAATCGGATCCACGCGCAAGAGGGTTTGGGAGGGCCAGTTGATCGGGGTCAACGTCCCTCCCGGATCAATCAGAAAATAACTTGGTCAAAAAGTTTGGTAAAATAAATTAAAAATAGAAAACAATTTTAAATTAAAAAATGTTCAACATGAAAAATATTTATTAGTTTTCAAGCTATTTTTCTGTGATTTTTATTTATTTTTATGAAAAATAAATTATGGTATGTACAATATATTATATTATGTACATGTATAAAATACCTATGTATTTTATATAATTATTTTTATTTTCTTTTTTTTGCATAAATACCCTAATTTTATATTTTATTTATTAACATAATATTGGGAGTATTTAATAATTTTTTTATTTTTATTAGTTATTTACAAGTGTAAAATATTTATGTATGTGGTAGATATATACATGTATTATGTACAAGGTAAGAGAGAATTTTATTTTGTTTTTATTTTATTTTTCTTATTTTTGTTTTATTTTTATAAGGGGATAAAAATATATTTTTTCTTTTTATTTTTGTAAAAATAAATTATATACATAAGTGAGAAATATATACAAGGTAGAGTGGCCATATCTCTCTCTACTTATTTTATTTAGCGATCAGGCCCATGCTGGACCCTCTCTTGGATACGCACTAAATATTTATTCTAAATATTTCCTTATTATTCTTTTATTCTTTTATTTTTGCACATATACATGCTAATTATTAGATATTAACAAATGCATGCTTATTGGTAATTTATTGTATTTACAATTATACACATGATGTTATGCAAAGATATTTCGCTAAAATAAAAGAATAAAGAGTGATGAATGGGGATTCATCACCCCCCAATACTTTACTTTTGCTAGTCCCTTAGCAGACCCTTATTTGAAAAAGAAGTGAGAAGAGAAAAAAAAAGAAAAAGAAGGGAAATTAAGGTTGATTATTAAACTTGCCTTCATTAAATTGAAGTATGGAGCTCAGTCAGGCCTTTGGATTATTGGTTTGTAAGAACCTTATTTGGACTTAGGTTTAAAACTTAACAGCCTCTAAGTTCCACCAATCTATGGTCAAGACTCCTCAACAATCCAGATCAGAACAAGTCTACATACACAAACTCTAATGACCATGAATCTTTCCTTGTACCGTGTAAGTGATATGTGTCTCCCCACCTCAGAAATGACAAAGTGACAACCCCCCTCAACAAGGTAACTCTAATACTCTCGTATGGCAGCTCCTTCCTCGAGGAGTGGGGTATTCCCTTCTAAGTTCAAGTTGAACCGACTCAAGAAGAGGAGGAAGTAGAGAATGGATCATGACCAGTGTAGCCATGTATCCTTGGGAGCCCAAGCAGTTTAGCTGTCTCCCGCTGCAAGCTTCATGAGATGAGAGTGTGTAACATAAGCTTTGATTTATTTGACTATATACACTCTGATGGGTATTTTATTTTCAATCAGACCCACCACTTTTTTGGAGTTTTTCTTTCTTTGCACATTTTTTGTGTCCATATGTACAACATATCTACATGGTGCAGCATATATACATAAGGTATTTTTCCTCTTGAGCCAGTAGACTATCCCTCTTTTGAAGCTTTATTGCAACCCACAAATCCTGTATTTAGACCTCAACACCACCATACCAAGTTCAGACGCACTTCCTTCACTAAAAGAAGAAGAGAGGTTCCGCCTAGAAGTACTACCCTCATATGCTACCCCAAGCCAAAGGAAACTGCCTCCTCACCACCTCATCTGTGGAGAATTATGTGTAAGGTGCTGGCGCAAGTAAAGCCATTGTCTGTGAGAGTCATGTGTGCGTTGTTAAGTGTTCTACTTAGGCTCATCAAGATGACATATGATCATAGCCTAGTGGACTCCAAGAATTAAGTCCCCATGGACCTGAAAGTCTTAACCCTAAGCCCTATAAGGTTCCTCTTAGAATTAGGTGGATTAAGGTCTTAACCAAGATCCATTTTTCAATTTAATTCTAGGCTAGTTTAAATGTCAACCATGATTCAGAAAAACTGTACAACTATATACAAAAATGTTTTTATGCATGTTTTTTAAAATGTGCAAATTTTTTTGAAAATGTTTGAATGAATGAGTGCATGCATGAATGCAGAAGTTTTGCAAAATATTTAAACACATTCACACAAGGGTTTTTTTGTAAACTTTTATTTTTCAAACATTTTACAAAAATTGTGTACTATATACATAATTTTGATATCAAAATATTTGGCAAACTTTTTACACAAAAGGTTTTTACAGATATGCGTACAAAAATAATTTTTATAAATAGATATGTACGTGCAATAAAGAATTTTATGTTCAAGAAAAATTTTCAATTTTAATGGATTTTAAAGGTTTTTAGCCCTTTTTATTTATTAACACACTCACACAAAGTACGAGTTATGGCTAAAGTATATGTGGAATATATATGACAACCCCCTATACTTAGCTCAAACAATGTCCTCAGAGTGGATCGAGAGCGATGAAGAATACATAACTCGTGCTTAGTATAGGAAAGTAAAAAGGAATGATATACTACAACGATGAATGAAAGAATAGAAATGAAAGGCTCTCGGTGTTTCCCCATGTACTTAGGATTTAGTAATCCTAAGTATAGCATAATGTACACAAAGGGAAATCCGAATGAAAGAATGTACAGAGTCTACCTCCCTTATACTCAGGGCGAAAGGTCCCTAAGTATAGGCAGCAAAGCAGAGGCAAAAAGAATCAAAAGAATACTCAAGAGTCCAACACCCCCTATACTTAGGGTAAAGTATACCCTAATTATAGCATAATCATGGGATGAAGATGGGGTGTTGGACTAAAGAATGGAATGATATGGACATCTGGATCTATACAAGGCGAGAGACAGTGATAATAAGGCATGAGATGCACTAGATGTGAGTCAAAGACCACATCTCACGTAAAATGAATAGGGGCGACGTCAACGACTAGTGGCTCATGATCTAGATATGGTTTGAGCCGCTTCCCATTAACACGAAAGGTAGACTCAGATGACATCTCAGATATGTCAATACTCCCATTTTCATGTACCTTTCAGACCAGGTATGGTCCCTTCCATTTGCTCTGCAACTTCCCTGGAAATAATCTAAGCTTGGCATCAAACAACCATACTCTCTGATCTGGCTCAAATTTTTTGTGGCTGATATGAGAATCATGCCACTCCTTCACTCGCTCCTTCTAATGTAGGCTGCTCGAAAAGGCTTCATCTCTAAGCTCCTCCAGGGCTACCAATTCTGCCCTCCTCTGGTCTCCTATACTCAGTGGATCCAAAAGTATCTCTGTGACAGCCCAAAGTGACTTATGCATAATCTCAACAAGTAAATGGCAGGGATGGCCATAAACGAGGCGAAAGGGAGATGTACCCAAAGGAGTCTTGAAGGGTGTCTGATATGCCCACAAGACCAAGTCCAAAAGCTTTGACTAAAGCTTTCAGTCAGGGCGGACGACCTTCTGCAATATAGTCTTGATCTCCCTATTCGACACTTCAGCAAGACCATTAGTCTGAGGGTGATATGGAGTGGCTACTCGATGGTCAACGTTGAACTCGCTAGCAAGGGCCTTTACCTTGTCGTTGACGAAATGAGACCCCCCGTCAAATATCAAAACTCTAGGCACTCCGAACCGTGAAGTGATATTCTTCCTAAAAAATCTGCATACAGTCCTAGCATCTGTGGTTCGGGCAATGATAGCCTCAACCCAATGACTCACATAATCAACAACCAACAGAATGTACTCGAATCCCTGGCTCATAGGGAATGGACCCATGAAATCAATGCCCCATGCATCAAAAACCTCACAGAAGTGAATCGGCTGCATCGACATCATGTCATGTTGTCCACAAGTGCCCATCCTCTGACATTTAGTACATCTCTTCACGAATTCATCAGAATCCTTGAAGAGAGTAGGCCATCATAGACCGGATTGGAGCACTTTCTGTGTCGTTCTCCTCCCAGAGTGATGTCCTCCTGCCTCCATCTTGTGGCAGTAGGTAAGGATGCTATGGAGCTCCTCTTGATGAATGCACTGTCGCCAAACACTATCCCCTCCTTCATGGTAAAGGATGGGATCCTCCCAATGGTAAGACTTGACCTTTGCTAGGAAGGTCTCAAGTCTCTGTCTGGGCCAACCTTGTGGAACTTTCTTGGCAATAAGATAGTTTACAATGTCAGCGTACCACGGGAGTGAGGCGATAGCAAGGATTGCCTTATCTGGGAAGGTCTCTGTAATAGGATCAATCTGCTCAGAATACTCGAGATGCTATAATCGGGAGAGATGATCCTCCACCACATTCTTGACTCCAGGAATATCTTTAATCTCAATATCAAACTCCTAGAGTAGAAGGATCCATCTAGTCAATCTCTCTTTGGCATACTTCTTTGCCATGAGGTACCTGATGGTGGTATGATCAGTAAATATAGTCACTCTAGATCTAATGATATATGATCTGAACTTATCCAAGGCAAAGACTACGGCAAGCATCTCCTTCTTAGTGACAATGTAGTTCCGTCAGGCAGTATCCAATGTGGCTAGCGTAGTAAATGGCAAATGATACTTCATCCCTCCTCTGTCCCAGCATGGCCCCTACGGCAAAATCAGAGGCATCCGTCATGATCTCGAATGGGAGGGACCAATCAGGTGGCTGGAGGACAGGAGCCTCAACAACTAGACTCTTGAGAGTCTCAAATGATGCAAGACACTTATCATCTACAATGAACTTGGTGTCTTTGGTCAGCAAATCAGTCAATGGTCAAGCAATCCTGCTGAAATCATGAACGAATCATTGCTAGAAACCGACATGCCCCAGAAAAGACCGTAACTGTCGTAAATTGGATGGTGGATTGAGTTTTCTAATGATATCCACCTTGGATGGATCAACCTCTATGCCCATGTTAGAGATGATATGACCAAGCACCGTCCCTTGAGTCACCATGAAGTGACACTTCTCCCAAGATAACACAAGACGGACCTCGATGCATCGCTGAAGGATGCGGTCTAGGCACTCAAGCCAAGCATCAAACCCATCGTCATATACTAAAAAATCATCCATAAAGACCTCTAAGAAATCAACCACCATGTCCGAAAAGATGGACAACATGCACCTCTGGAATGTTGCTGGGGCGTTACATAGACCAAAGGGCATACGTCTGAAAACATACGTCCCAAAGGGACAGGTGAATGTGGTCTTATCCTGGTCTTCTGGCGCAATGGCCACCTGAGTACCCGTCAAGAAAATAGTAATGACTCTTCTCAGCTAGCCTCTTGATGATCTGATCAATAAAAGGCAGTGGAAAATTATCCTTCTTGGTGGCCTGATTCAATCGTATGTAGTCCACACATACCTTCCATGAAGTGGAGACCCGGGTAGCGATCTCCTCTCCAGACTCACTCACAACTGTAGTTATGCCCGTCTTCTTGAGCACCACATGAAATGGACTAACCCACTTGGAGTCAGAGATGGTAGACAAAATCGGTGCTCCACCATTTCGAGATTTCCTTCATGACAACCTCTCGAAGATTTGGGTTCAGTCGCCGCTGGAACTCACGCGATGGCTTGACGTCCTCTTCTAGATAGATATGGTGGGAGCACATGGCTAGACTTATCCCCTGAAGATCGGCTACGCTCCATCCTATCGCCTTGCGGTTCTTTTCAAGAACCTCCGTCAATCGAGATTCTTGCTCTCCAGTCAAATCTGTTGAGATAATGATTGGGTTCATCTCATGCTCACCTGCAAGGAACCTATTCTTCAGCAACTGCAGCAAGAGCTTCCTCTCTGGACAACTGAGAGCTGGCGGATCTGGTCTCTGAAAGGTCTGAGTGAACGCAACCAAATATGCATGGGAGAACTCTCTCTGAACCTGAAAATCTGGTGAAGACTGCTCTGCTGGTGTGTCTATTCTTTGAATAGGATCAATCTCCACCCTAGTTGTTGGCTCTATGGAAATCAGACATGGAATCATATCATCGAACTCTACCCAATCAATATCTGACTCCAAGGGATATGAATCTTAATCTTAAGAAAAATCAACTGCCTCACTATCAGGAATGCAATATGCTGCCTCAAATGTATCCTCTGCCAGGAATGCACTCTCCAAGCTCTCCTCTACTGGAATCTGTGCATCAGTGGGATCTAAAGGTGAGAGGATGGCTCGTGAAACTAGATTTACCCAAACTACCTCATCGTCTGTGATCACAAAATCACACTCCTGGTGGACATCTCGCTCTGCCTCTGTTATCTGCTCTGAATATGTAAACGGCTTTGAGCAAGCTGAATCTCGTGCTCTCATCTCATCAATCGTCTCTATTTGTATACTTTCGCCCTCGACGCGAAAGTATACATTCCCGATATCGTGATCGGACACTGCCTTAGCTATGGCCTAGAACGGGCATCCTAAAATGATGGGGGTATCGGTCACAGACTCAGGGATCTCCATGTCCAACAAAATGAAGTCCACGAGAAATTTCAGGCCTTGAATTGTGACGATTACGTCCTTCAACAACCCCTTCGGCTTCTTGACAGATCGATCAACAAACTGAAGGACCGTTCTTCTCTCTCAAAGAGGGCCATAAATTTGAAATAGTCGAGTAAGACTGCCAGAAGTAGGTTGATAGAAGAACCTTTGTCTAATAGAGTCCAATCGAACCTCTGCTCATGTATGTGGCATCTGACACAGGGGGCTCCTGCATCTGGCCTCTTGGCTGGCAGACGGTTTTCGATGGCGAAGCAGGTGGTACGAGTGAGCACATGGATCTCTGAGTGATGGTTCCTCCTCTTTCTACGAATGGTGGTCCTCTCTCTAAGGTTCCTCTGGAAGAGGGGGATGTGCTCCAAGGCCTCCTGTAGAGTCAGCTATATCTAGAATCTGTCTATCATATGCTGGCTGAACTCTAGCTGTTGTGATTTTTTGGGGTTATCTTTCTTGGTCCCCTTAGCCAAGAAGAATGCTTGGGGAAAGGGGATGGCTGGGTCCTCCCCAGATGGAGGGCTAGGATTGAGTCGCTGCTGCTGTAACAAAGTAGAATCCATACAAACATCTCCAAGCAACACAGATGGACTCACAAATGAAGGAACCTTTCCTTTATTACCAAGATAGTCATGTGATAAAGTAACAGACAGAAATGCAACAGGAATAGAAATGGTGGCCTCAGTACCACCCTCGGCATTTGGACTTGCGGCATTAGTACCGCACTCTGGCTCAACATCGGTGGCATCAGCACCACCTCCTGAATCTGGTGAAGTGACGTCCTCAGTACAATCAGCTGGATCAACATCCTTGGTGGCGTCAGCACCACCGTCATCATCATCACGAGCGGCATTAGCACCGCTCTCCTCCTCATCTGACGCTATTAGATCCTCACGTGGTCATCGCTCAAATGAGGCAGCGTCGGCTGGCATCCTACCGCTCCTAAGTGTAACAAATTCAGCATCAAAATGGTATGCAGAAATATCACCAAGTGAATCACTAGGAGTGGTAACCTCTGTAAACTCTACCTGCTCAGAATTCCTCTTGAGGTTGTTCGGATTCAGCTTGATCTGTGCAGGTATGGCGGCCTTGCCTCTCACTATATCCCTCATCTCTTGTTTAAACTCATCCATCTCCCGTCTGAAGGTTTCATGTTGCTCGGAAACAAGGCGGGCTATATCCTCAAGAGTTGGGTTCTCAAAGGCAAGCCCACGAGAACCAGACGGGTGGCCTCTCTGAAAGTGAGGCTGCTGCTGCTGCTGGGTAGAGGGATACTGGAAATGATACTGCTGCTGACGTTGTTGTTGCTGCCTCCACGATTGTCCCTACTGGCAGGGACGAGGACCTGACTGCTGGTAGTATGGCTGTGGATGTGGCTGTGGCTGTGGGAACTGGGATTGCCGCTTCTGCTGGCTGAACTGGCCACCTTGAACTGGAGGCTGCTGCTGGGAAGAGGCACCTTCGGTCGACCAACGGAATCCGAGATGGTCTCGTCGGAATCCAGGTTGAGGTCGATCATACCAAATCACGTTGACGTCCATCAATGGCTCCTTCTCATAAGTGGGTGGGGGAAGAACTGTCAGGGGCTGATCCGGTTGGTAGACCACCATCTGAGTGTCCTGAGATTGTGGTGGTTGGTAGTAGTGCTGCTGCTGTTGGAACGACTCCGCCTGGACATGGTGAACCTGTTTGAGCTGGCTGGAGTGCTGGGTCGAGATGCTGCTGCTGTGATCCGTCCGTGACCAGAGACGGGGCTGAGAAGCCGTCTGTGCCTCCTGGAGACACATGATCTGGGTCTTCAGGTCACTCAGCCTCTCTGCCATCTAATCTATCTGAGACATGTCCTAGCACTGCTTCTTCTCTATCAACTTGTTCCGGTCCAACTTCTCGTTGATAATCCCCATATCAACGTCCGTCGACTCTGCTTGTGCTGCGGCGACTGATGATGTAGAAGGACTGGCATCAACTCGTGCTATCCTATGATAGGACACATCCTGTGGCTGGGGCTTCTCATGAGTGTAAAATCGGGTCTGGGACATCATTGCATAGTTCTCTGCCATCTCCTCATAGATGGCTCAGACCTAATCCTCATCCTTGGCAAAGTAGGAACCCCCCACAGGATGCATTGACTAGCCCCTGCAACTCCGGTGTAAGCCTGCAAAAGAAACTCTGGACGAGATGGGCTTGGATATATCATGATGGGGACACCGGTCTGTGAGCTCCCTGAATCTATCCCATGCCTCGTGAAATTGCTCGTTGGGGAGCATGGAAAAGTTGCTGATCAGGGCCCTGGGTGCATTGGTCCGGCCGAGTGGATAGTACTTGTTCAAGTACTTGTTCCGGAGTTGTTCCCATGTAGTGACAAATCTCCCTAGGTGCTTCAACCATTTGGTTTCTCTATCTACGAGGGAGAAAGGGAAGTCCATCGTCCGGATGGTATCTACATCCACGAGACGATCGTGGACAGTACCGCCGACCATCTCAAACTTAGTCTGAGGCGGAAACTTGAAATCTCCCGCAATGGTCGGCAACACTATCCATCTGTGGATCAGAGTTGCACCAGGATTGTGTAACTCCCTCATCGGTCGTGCAGGTGTTGCTGATTGTGCGGGCTCCTCATGCTGTCCTCCCTCTGGAATCTCTGATCCTCTGCCTCCACCCTTGGTCTCTGATTTGATGCTGCATGGTCTCCAGAGAGGGTAACAGGGTGTTGTTGATGGCACACTGGTCAAGTACGTAAGTCTGAGTCCCACTGGGTCCATCGGTGCACTCCTCACTGATGGACATGGTCTTTGCAAAGGCAAAAGACCCAAACTCAGGTGTCGATAAATCATCAAGTGTCTACTGCGGTCTCTGCTCGGGCACCTCAAGACTGGTAGAAGGGTAGTCGAGGGGGAACAGGATGGAGTCAAACTCAGGTTCAGAGAGCGGGTCTCGGCTCTCACGAACCAACCTAGATGAACGAGCTAGAGTGCTCGAAAGCGATGCAACCATAGGCTACCTAAGAGATCTCCTGCCCATCATCTTGATGTAGCGAGTAAGGTGGATGAGATAAGGAAACACACAAGATCAGACAGCAAACCCCCAATTCACCTACTCACGCAGAGCTGATTACCGTAAAGGCTCGGTTGTTTATCTTGTCAATTTTATTAGGTGACAAAACAATCTTTCAGAGCACTTAAGCGAGCTCGTAGGAATCCAATGCTCCTAACATACTGTCCCGTATAAAAGGTCGGTAGTCTGTCAAGAGTTTGGGTATGGCTCTATCCTAGTATGCGGGTCACTCTCTCGCTCATCCAAACCATACAATGAGGGTGTGTGTTACTGTCCCAAGATAAAATTTTTAAGTGAGGTGTCTTTTAAGATAAGTTAGTTTAGCAGTCCCAATTTTATAGTTTTTCTGTTTAGGTATTTTTCAAGCAAACAACGCCTAACAAATTTTTCGATTCTCCTGATTATTTTAAGTCCAAAACAGGGGGAGAAAGAGAAAAAGCCGATGCACGATCAAACACGATGATGCATGCAGAGTAAGAAATGCGTACCTGACTCGAATTTTCTACATGCAGGGTGATCCGTGCATAAAATAAAGATTGAAATTAAACTACCTATATGACGTAAGAAGAAATCGGCCTTAGACAAAGCAATTTTTACACACAAGCACAATATCTAGGTAATCAGACTAAGTCCGGAGTCCGATCTTGGGAACCACTCGGTGCCCGCCACAACAGGTCCTGCACGCGTTGTATGTGGTTCCTCATGGCACGTGGACTCGAGCCTAATTAAACTAACTTTTTCTTTGTGATTTAATTAATTAGGTCCAATTATCGATCTATATGAGCAAGCACATAATTAGGGTTGGGCCTTAATTAATTACGTCACAGTCACAGAAAATCCTAAGTCTAAGGACCAAAACCTTCAAAAATCAGATAGACAGTAAAAGTAGTAGAAATCAAAATCGGCGAAAAATCCATGGTGAGGTCCCTCGAGCACACCGGTGCTCGGTGAAACAAACCCCTAAACAATCACCAAGTCTAAGTTCAGTGTCTGTCCTATATTATTTCAATATAGTAGCAGAAAATAAATCTAATCTAAACCACACTAAAGCTCCCAAAACTTCTGCTCCTCCTCTCCTACGCTCTCCTGCGACTCGATGTAGAAATGAGCCACCTCCAAGTCACGCGGGTGCCTCGGCTCTCTACAGATTGCCGCCCTCGCTTGTCGGACCCTCGCAAGAAAGACAGAATAGAAATTGTGTCAGTCCACAGCTTTTAAAGAAAATGTATCAGAAATAGCAAGAAAATCACACAAGGAGACTTACTACTAAGCTGTGTTCCCCGACAACAGCGCCAATCTGATGAGCCCTAAAATTCCTTGATACTTGAGTAAGTAATAAACACGATCGTTGCGACTCGAATAACGAAACTAAGTCAATCAAGAAGAAGGAAGACCACCAAAATAAAAATCAAACAATCAAGCAAAGATAGCGGTCCCGCTAATTTATTTTACCTGGTATAGCTACCAGGGTCGAACACAAGGAGCACGATATGCGAATGCTACGAAGTAGTCCAGAGTTCCAACAAGATTAAAAAGTGATGGTTTTTAATTTTTCAATTTTTTTTAATTTTAATAATAAGAAAAAAGGGTAAAAGAATTCAAAAACTCATAATCAAACAATTATTTGAAGACTCAAAAACACTCAAAAATTCAAACTAAAAATATTTTTGGGTTTTTAAAATATTCGGATGTTTTTGTAGATTTTAGGGGATTTTTCTGATTTTTAATGAATTTTTGAAAAATCAAACAAAGCCAAACAGGACAAACAATGTACAGCTAGCATCTAAAGGCAATTTAAAATGGCTTAAAATGCCTATAAATTTCAAGCGGCAATTTAATGACAAACTAGAAATAAAAACCTAACTACATAAGAAGAAAATGCATTTTTTATGAATTTTTAATGATTTTTCTAAGGTTTTTAGTATTTTTCAATTTCTATGGTTTTTATAAAATGAAAATGCAACCAAAATTAGACTGAAACGAGTACAACACAAAGCATGCGAACAATGATTTTTTTAGAATTTTTTAAAGGTTTTAATATTTTTAGTTGATTTTCTAAAACAGACAAGAGCTATTTTTTGGTTTTTAAATTTTTGAAAATAATGAATGGCAACAAAATAAAACCAAAAATTCATAGAAAATTCTACAGCATGGCAGGAGCCATGTGCCGAAATTTTATGAATTTTGGACAAAATTTTCTATTTATTAAAGAAAAATTAAAACACATAGCATATAGGGACTAATCTATAACAAAAACATGTTCTTGGACCAATCAATAACAAGCATAAAAATTCTAGGGTCCTAACTGTAATTTCTCCACGCAATCTAGCACATGTCCCAAATCAGTACGCATAGGGATATAACTGCAAATAATGAAACTATAAATTCAAAACATAACAAAGAATAAGTCCAGGACAGGAACTGCAATTAACCCACAAACACATGTGACGAAGCACGTGACACCACACAGGAAGGACTGGAAAGTAAATAAAGAAAATAACAGGTGCGAAGTGCAATTACCCTACTATATACTTTTTATTTTACATACTAAATGATAAAAGATATAAACGCAGGGGTATATGAGCAAATTACCCAAGCAGCTCGTGCGTCACGCGTGGGGTTGGATAGGTGGTAGGCTCTGAGTGGAGGCGAGGCGTGCGGCTCTGGTACTAGCAGCTGGCAGATCCAACGATGGGTGAAGAGGTGCGAACGTGGGCGTACGGGGGCCGTTAGATGTCAGATCTAACGGCCTGATAATCACAGGATCTGAATGGTTGTGATGCCATCTGCCTGAGGGGCGTGATCCAATGGCGGGGAGATGCACTAGAAGAACTCTGCATGGGCAAAGTTCACCAGAGCACCGGCGGTGATCCGGCACTCTGATGAACGATCGGATGGCAGCGAACGACTCGTGGGGCTCCTCCACATTTGGTGAACAGGTCGGATGGGTTCGCTAACGGTCAGATTTCCGGGAAGGTAGCTGGGACCTGGGCGAGCTCCGGCGAAGTGGGTCGAAGGCGATATGAGGGGTCTCCACGTGAACCAAGACATGCGGGGTAAAGCTCTGACTCAGAGCAAGACTCTGGTCAAGGTTATTTGGCAGAAAATTAAGGGAAGCGACGGTGAATGGGCGAGAGGTCTCCGGCGTACGTGAGGGTCAAGACCTAAGGCCTAATCATGGCTACTTGAGCCAAGATTCAGATGATCATGTTGTGGAAGAAGAAGGGTGATGAATCTGTGTGTCGATCGAAACGGCTAGGAGTGGCTGACGAAGCTCCGACCGGCTTGTCGGAGCTGGCGGAGGTGCGGCGAAAGTGAAAACTAAGGATCAAAACGATAAGGGAGCTGAGGACTCTGAGATGGATACCTAAAGGTCCTAAATGAATCTTGAGCTTCAAGGGGTGCTGTCAAAGGGTGTTTTTGCCTCGACCTCGTTGAGGAAGGCGGGGGAGGCTCGTCGCGGCGGTGCTCTAGCCACGAGCCTTGAACGTTGGCTGCAGCGGTTCTCTCCGATCACCAATGGCCTTCTCCAATTGTTGTTACCAAGGGGAAGGGTTCTAGGGTCTCAAGGGAGCGTACGGCATGAACTACCTATCTGGGGAATCGAATGAAGGATTTATAGGAAGTCCCAGGTGGTCAGAACAATCGGGCGAGGGCGCGCAATCCGAGGACGATCCGTGGCTTCCTAGGGATCTGCGAGGATCACTGATCCACTGGGGAAACACGAGCACCGCAATCGGGGCATGAGTGGGCAGGATCCGATCAAGAAAAATGGGAGAAGACCGGGCACAAATCAGATCCACATGCAAGAGGGTCTGGGAGGAGCAGTTGATCGGGGTCAACATCCCTCCTATACCAATCAGAAAATAGCTTGGTCAAAAAGATTGGTAGAATAAATTAAAAATAGAAATCAATTTTAAATTAAAAAATGTTCAACATGAAAAGTATTTATTATTTTTCAAACTATTTTCTGTGATTATTTTATTTTTATGAAAAATAAATTATGGTATATACATTATATTATATTATGTACATGTATAAAATATCTATGTATTTTATATAATTATTTCTTATGTTTGCATAAATACCCCAATTTTATAATTTATTTATTTACAACATAATATTAAAAGAATAAAATAAATTTTGTTTTATTTTTTATTAGTCATTTACAAGTGTAAAATAAATATATATATACATGTATTATGTACAAGGTAAGAGAGAATTTTATTTTATTTTTATTTTATTTCATTTTTCTTATTTTTGTTTTATTTTTATAAGGGGATAAAAACATCTTTTCTATTTTATTTTTGTAAAAATAAATTATATACATAAGTGAGAAATACATACAAGGCAGAGTGGCCCTGTCTCTCTCTCTCTACTTATTTTATTTAGCGATCACGCCCATGCTGGACCCTCTCTTGGGTTCAGGTCACTCAATATTTATTCTAAATACTTCCTTCTTTATCTTTTATTCTTTATTCTTTTATTTTTGCACAAATACATAATAATTATTAGATATTAACAAATGCATGCTTATTGGTGATTTATTGTATTTACAATTATATACACGATGTTTTGCCAAGATATTCAGTTAAAATAAAAGAATAAAGAGTGATGAATGGGGATTCATCACCCCCCTATAATTTACTTTTTCTAGTCCCTTAGCAAACACTTATTTGAAAAAGAAGTGAGAAGAGAAAAAAAAAAGAAAAAGAAGGGAAATCAAGGTTGATTATTAAACTTGCCTTCATTAAGTTGAAGTATGGAGCTCAGTTAGGCCTTTGGATTATTGGTTTGTAGGGACCTTATTTGAACTTAGGTTTAAAACTTAATAGCCTTTAAGTTCCACCAATCTATGGTCAAGAGTCCTCAACAATCCAGATCAAAACAAGTCTACATACACAAACTCTAATGATCATGAATCTTTTCTTGTACTGTGTAGCGATATGTAGCTCCCCACCTCAGAAATGACAAAGTGACAACCCCCTCAACAAGGTAACTCTAATGCCCTAGTCTGGAATCTCTTTCCTCGAGGAGTAGGTTATTCCCTTCTAAGTTCAAGTTCAAATGGCTCAAGAAGAGGAGGAAGAAGGGAATGGATCATGTCCAGTGTAGCCATGTATCCTTGGGAGCCCAACCAGTGTAGCTAAGTCTCCCGCTGCAAGCTTCATGAGATGAGAGTGTGTAACATAAGCTTTGATTTATTTGACTATATACACTCCGGTGGGTATTTTATTTTCAATCAGACCCACCACTTTTTTGGAGTTTTTCTTTCTTTGCACATTTTTTTATGTGCATATGTACAACATATCTACATGGTGCAACATATATACATAAGGAATTTTTCCTCCTGAGCCAGTAGACTATCCCTCTTTTGAATCTTTATTGCAACCCACAACTCCTGTTTTTAGGCCTCAACACCACCATACCAAGTTGAGACGCACTTCCTTCACTAAAAGAAGAAGAGAGGTTCCGTCTAGAAGTACTACCCTCATATGCTACCCCAAGCCAAAGGAAACTGCCTCCTCACGACCTCGTCTGTGGAGAGCAATGTGTAAGGTGCTGGTGCAAGTAAAGCCATTGTCTGTGAGAGTCATATGTGCGTTGTTAAGTGTTCTACTTAGGCTCATAAAGATGACATATGATCATAGCCTAGTGGACTCAAAGAATTAAGTCCCCATGGACCTGAAAAGTCAACCCTAAGCCCTATAAGGTTCCTCTTAGAATTAGGTGGATTAAGATCCTAACCAAGCTCCATTTTTGAATTTTATTCCAGGTTAGTTTAAATTTCAACTATGATTCAGAAAAACTGTACAACTATATACAAAAATGTTTTTATGCATGTTTTAAAAATGTGCAAAATTTTTGAAAAATGTTTAATTGAATGAGTGCATGCATGAATGCAGAAGATTTGCAAAATATTTACATACATTTACACATGGGTTTTTTGCAAACTTTTGTTTTTCAAATATTTTACAAAAATTTTGTACTATATACATAATTTTGATATCAAAATATTTACAAACTCTTTACACAAAACGTTTTTACAAACATGTATATAAAAAAATTATAAATTGCTAAGTATGTGCAATAAAGAATTTTATGTTCAAGAAAAATTTTCAATTTTAATCGATTTTTTAAGGTTTTTATCCCTTTTTATTTATTAACACACTCACACAAAGTACGAGTTATGGCTAAAGTATATATGGAATATATATGACATCCCCCTATACTTAGCTCGAACGATGTCCTCAGAGTGGATCGAGAGCGATGAAGAAGACATAACTTGTGCTTAGTATAGGGAAGTGAAAAGGAATGGTATACTACAACGATGAATGAAAGAATAGAAATGAAAGGCTCTTGGTGTTTCCCCCTATACTTAGGATTAAGTAATCCAATGTATGGAAGACTGTACACAAAGGGAAATCCGAGTAGAAGAATGTACAGGGTCTACCTCCCCTATACTCAGGGTGAAAAGTCCCTAAGTATAGGCAGGAAAGAAGAGGTAAAAAGAATCAAAAGAATACTCAAGAGTCCAACACCCCCCCATACGTAGGGTAAAGTACACCCTAAGTACAGCATAATCATAGGATGAAAATGGGGTGTTGGACTAAAGAATGGAATGATATGGACATCTGGATCTATACAAGGCGGAAGACAATGATAATCAGGCATGAGATGCCCTTGATGCGAGTCAAAGAACACATCTCACGCAAAATGAATAGAGGCGACATGAACGACCAGTGGCTCATGATCTAGATATGGTTTGAGCCACTGCCCGTTAACATGAAAGGTAGACTCAGATGACATCTCAGATATGTCAATACTCCCATTGTCATGTACCTTTCGGATGAGGTACGATCCCTTCCATTTACTCTGCAACTTCCCTGGAAATAATCTAAGCCTGCCATCGAACAACCATACTCTCTGATCTCGCTCAAACTGTTTGTGGTTGATATAAGAATCATGCCACTCCTTCACTCGCTCCTTGTAATGCAGGCTGCTCGAAAAGGCTTCATCTCTAAGCTCCTCCAGGGCTGCCAATTCTGCCCTCCTCTGGTCTCCTATATAAACTGGATCCAAAAGTATCTTTGTGACAACCCAAAGTGACTTATGCATAATCTCAATAGGTAAATGGTAGGGCTTGCCATAAACAAAGCGAAAGGGAGATGTACCCAAAGAAGTCTTGAAGGATGTCCGATATGCCCACAAGGCCGAGTCCAAAAGTTGTGACCAATCCTTTCGATCAGGGTGAATGACCTTCTACAATATAGTTTTGATATCCCTATTCGACACTTCAGCAAGACCATTGGTCTGAGGGTAATATGGAGTGGCTACTCGATGGTCAATGTTGAATTCGCTAGCAAGGGCCTTTACCTTTTCGTTGACGAAATGATACCCCCCGTCAGATATCAAAACTCTAGGCACACCGAACCGTGAAATGATATTCTTCCTCAAAATTCTGCATACAATCCTAGCATCTGTGGTTCGGGTGGGGATGACCTCAACCCAACGACTCACATAATCAACAGCCGACAAAATGTACTTGAATCCGTGACTTTTAAGGAATGGACCCATGAAATCAATGCCCATGCATCAAAAACCTCACAAAAGTGAATGGGCTGCATCGGCATCATGTCACGTTGTCCACAAGTGCCCATCCTCTGACCCTCAGTATACCTCTTCACGAATTTATCAGAATCCTTGAAGAGAGTAGGCCACCATAGGCTGGATTGGAGCACTTTCTGTGCCATTCTCCTTCCAGAGTGATGTCCTCCTGCCTCCAGCTTGTGGCAGTTAGTAAGGATGCTATGGTGCTCCTCCTGAGGAATGCACCATCGCCAGACACTATCCCCTCGTTCATGGTAAAGGATGGGATCCTCCCAATGGTAAGATTTGGACTTCGTTAGGAAGGTCTCAAGTCTCTGCCTGGGCCAACCTTGTGGAACTTTCTTGGCAACAAGATAGTTTACAATGTCGGTGTACCATGGGAGTGAGGCGATAGCAAGGATCGCCTCATCTGGGAAGGTCTCTGTAATAGGATCAATATGCTCAGAATCTTCAAGATGCTCTAATCGGGAGAGATGATCCGCCACCACATTCTTGACTCCAGACTTATCTTTAATCTCACTATCAAAGTCCTAGAGTAGAAGGATCCATCTAGTCAATCTCGCTTTGGCGTCCTTCTTTGCCATGAGGTACCTGATGGCGGTATGATTAGTAAAGATAGTCACTCTAGATCCAATGATATATGATCTGAACTTATCCAGGGCAAAGATTACGACTAGCATCTCCTTCTTAGTGACGGTGTAGTTCCATTGGGTGGTATCCAATGTACGGCTAGCGTAGTGAATGGCAAATGGAACTCCATCCCTCCTCTGTCCCTGCACAGGCCCAACAGCAAAATCGGAGGCATATGTCATGATCTCGAATGGGAGAGACCGATCAGGCGGCTGGAGGACAGGAGCCTCAACAACTAGACTCTTGAGAGCTTCAAATGATGCAAGACACTTATCATCTACAATGAACTCAGTGTCTTTGGTCAGAAAATCAGTCAACCATCAGGCAATCCTGTTGAAATCATGAATGAATCGTAGGTACAAACCGATGTGCCTCAGAAAAGACTGTAACTGTCGCAAATTGGACGGTGGATTGAGTTTGCTAATGATATCCACCTTGACCAGATCAACCTCCATGCCCCTGTTGGAGATGATATGACCAAGCACCGTCCCTTGAGTCACCATGAAGTGACTCTTATCCCAAGATAACACAAGATGGACCTTGATGCATCGCTGAAGGACGCGGTCTAGGCACTCAAGACAAGCATCAAACCCATCGCCATAGACCGAAAAATCAGCCACGAAGACCTCTAAGAAATCACCCACCATGTTCGAAAAGATGGACAATATGCACCTCTCGAATGTCGCTAGGGTGTTACATAGACCAAAGGGCATACATCTGAAAGCATACATCCCAAAGGGACAGGTGAATGTGGTCTTGTCCTAGTCTTCTGGCGCAATGGCCACCTGATTGTATCCGGAGTACCCATCAAGAAAATATTAATGACTCTTCTCAGATAGACTCTCGATGATGTGATCAATAAAAGGCAGTGGGAAATTATCCTTCTTGGTGGCCTGATTCAACGTCTGTAGTCCACACAGACCCTCCAAGAAGTTGGCACCCAGGTAGCGATCTGCTACAGACTCACTCACAACTGTAGTGATGTCCGTCTTCTTGGGCACCACATGTAAGGGACTAACCCACCTGGTGTCGGAGATGGGGTAGATAAAATCGGTGCTCCACCATTTCAAGATTTCCTTCATGACAACCTCTCGAAGATTCGGGTTCAGTCGCCGCTGGAACTCACGTGACGGCTTGGCGTCCTCTTCGAGATATATATGGTGGGAGAACATGGTCGGACTTATCCCCTAAAGATCAGCTACGCTCCATCCTATCGCCTTGCGGTTCTTTTTAAGAACCTCCATCAAATGAGATTCTTGCTCTCCATTCAAATCTGTAGAGATAATGACTGACTGCATCTCATGCTCGCCCACAAGGAACCTATATTTCAACGATTGTGGCAAGGGGTTCCGCTCTGGACAACTGGGAGCTGGCGGATCCAGTCTCTGAAAGGTCTGAGTGAACGCAACCAAATCTGCATGGGAGAACTCTCGCTAAATCTAAAAATATGGTGAAGACTGCTTTGCTGGTGTGTCTATGCTCTGAATGGGATCAATCTCCACCCTAGATGTTGGCTCTGTGGAAATCAGACATGGAATCATATCATTGAACTCTGCCCAATCAATATCTGACTCCGAGGGATCTGAATCTGAATCTGAAGAAAAATCAACTGCCTCGCTATCAAGAATGCGATCTGCTGCCTCAAATGTATCCTCTGCCAGGAATGCGCTCTTGAAGCTCTCCTCTACTGGAATCTGTTCATCAACGGGATCTGAAGGTGAGAGGATGGATCGTGAAACTCGGTCTGCCCAAACTGCCTCATCGTTTGTGATCACAAAATCACACTCCTCGTGGATGTCTCGCTTTACCTCTATCATCTATTTTGAATATGTAAGCGGCTCTGAGCAAGCTCAATCTCACGCTCTTGTCTCATCGATCGTCTCTATTTGTATACTTTCGCCCTTGACGCAAAAGTATACCTTCCCTCTATCATGATCGGACACTGCCTTGGTTGTGGCCAAGAATGGGCATCCTAAAATGATGGGGGAATCGGTTACAGACTCAGGGATCTTCATGTCCAACAAAATGAAGTCCACGGGAAATTTCAGGCCCTGAATTGTGAAGACCACGTCCTTCAGCAACCCCTTTGGCCTTTTTACAGATCGATCAGCAAAATGAAGGACCGTCCTACTCTGTCAAAGAGGGCCAAACTCGAAATGGTCGAGTAAGGCTGTCGGAAGTAGGTTGATAGAAGAACCATTGTCTAATAGAGTCCGATCGAACCTATGCTCATGTATGTGGCATCTGACATTGGGGGCTCCTGCATCTGGCCTCTTGGCTGGCAGACGGTTCTGGATGGCGAAGCAGGTGGCACGAGTGAGCACATGGATCTCTAAGTGATGGTTCCTCCTCTTCCGGCGAATGGTAGTCATCTCTCTAAGGTTCCTCTGGAAGAGGGGGATGTGTTCCAAGGACTCCTGTAGATTAACCTGTATCTGGAATCCGTCTATCATCTCCTAGCTAAACTCTAGCTGCTGTGATTTTTTTGGGTTTTCTTTTTTGCTCCCCTTAGCTGAGAGGAGTGCTTGGGGAAAGTGGATGGTTGGTCCCTCCTCAGATGTAGGGCTAGGATGGGTCGCTGTTGCTGTGACAAAGTAGAATCCATACAAACATCTCCAAGAAACACAGATGGACTCACAAATGAAGGACCCTTTCCTTTATTACCAGAATAGTCCTGAGATAAAGTAACAGACAGAAATGCAACAAGAATAGAAATGGTGGCCTCAGTACCACCCTCGGCATCTGGACTTGTGGCATCAGTATCGCACTCTGGCTCAGCATCGTCCCTGGTGGCATCAGCACCACCTCTTGAATCTGGTGAAGTGACGGCCTCAGTATCATCAGTTGGATCAACATCCTTGGTGGCGTCAGCACCACCGTCATCATCATCACGAGTGGCATCAGCACCACTCTCTTCCTCATCTGGCGCTCCTGGATCTCACGTGGTCATCGCTCATATGAGGCGGTGTCGGCTGGCATCCTACAGCTCCTAAGTGTAACAAAGTCAGCATCAAATAGGTATGCAGAAATATCACCAAGTAAATCACTAGGAGTGGTAACCTCTGTATACTCGACCTACTCAGACTTCCTCTTGAGATTGTATGGATTCATCTCGATCTGTGCAGGTATGGCGATCTTGCCTCTCACTATATCTATCATCTCCTATCTGAACTCATCCATCTCTCATCAGAAGGTGGCCTGCTGCTCGGAAACAAGGAGGACTAGATCCTCAAGAGCTGGGTTCTCATAGGCGGGCCCATGAGGACCGGACGGGTGGCCTCTCTGGAAGTGAGGTTGTTGTTGCTAGTAGAGGGATACTATGAATGATACTACTGTTGATGCTGCTGCTGCCTCCACGACTGTCCCTATTGATAGGGACGAGGACCTGACTGCTGGTAGTGTGGCTGCGGATGTGGTTGTGGCTATGGGAACTGGGGTTGTTGCTGGCTGGCCACCTTGAACTGGAGGCTGCTGCTCGGAAGAGGCACCTCTGATCGACCAACGGATTCCGGGATGGTCTCGTCGGATCCTAGGCTGAGATCGGTCATATCAAATACCGTTGATGTCCATCAACGGCTCCTACTCGTAAGTGGGTGGGAGAAGAATTGCCAAGGGCTGATCCAACAGGTAGACCACCATCTGAGTGTCCTGAGATGGTGGTGGTTGGTAGTACTGTTGCTGATGCTAGAACAACTCCGCCTTGACATGGTGAACCTATCTGGGCTGGCTGGAGTGCTGGATCAAGTTGTTGCTGCCGTGATCCGCCCGTGACCGGGGAAGGGGCTGAGAAGCTGACTGTGCCTCCTGGAGACACGTGATCTGGGTCTTCAGGTCACTCAACGTCTGTACCATCTGATCTATCTGAGACATGCCCTGGCACTGCTTCTTCTCTATCAACTCGATCCGGTCCAACTTGTCGCTGATAATCCCCATATCATCGGCTGTCGACTCTACCTGTGCTGCGGCTGCTCATGATGAAGAAGGACCGGCATCAACCTGTGCTATCCTCTGATAGGACACGACCTATGGCTGGGGCTTCCCCTGCGTGTACAATCGAGTCTAAGACATCACTGTGTTGTTCTCTACCATCACCTCATAGATGGCCCAAACCTGATCCTCATCCTTGGCGAAGTAGGAACCCCCACATGATGCATTGACTAGCCCCAGCAACTCCGGTGTAAGCCCGCAGAAGAAACTCTAGACGAGATTGGGATTGGATATATCATGAAGGGAACACCGATCTGTGAGCTCCCTGAGTATGTTCCATGCCTCGTGAAATTGCTCGTTGGGGAGCATGGAAAAGTTGCTGATCAGGGCCCTGGCTGCATTGGTCCGACCGAGTGGATATTACTTGTTCAAGTACTCGTTTCGGAGTTGTTTCCATGTAGTGACAAATCTCCTGAGGTGCTTCAACCAGTTGGATGCTCTGTCAACGAGGGAGAAAGGGAAGGCCGTCATCCGGATGGTATCCTCATCCACGAGGCGATCGTGGACAGTACTGCAGATCATCTCAAACTCCTGGAGATGGAGATGAGGCTCCTCTATGGTGAGTCCGTGGAAGCGGGGTAAAAGCTGTATGGTCTGAGGCGGGAACTTGAAATCTCCGACAATGGACAACAACACTATCCATATGTGGGTTAGAATTGCACCAAGGTTGTGCAACTTCGTCATCGGTCGTGCACGTGATGCTGGCTGTGCGGGATCCTCATGCTGTCCTCCCTCTGGAATCTCTGGTCCTCTGCCTCCACCAGCTCTGGGCTGCTCTCTATTAGCTCTCAGCTGCTCCATCTCTCGGCGCATGTCCACAATGAAAGCCCCCTGGTCTCTGGTCTGACGCTGCATGGTCTCCAGAGAGGCTAACAGGGTGTTGTTGTTGGCACCCCGGTCAAGTACGTAAGTCTGAGTCCCACTGGGTCCATCGATGCGCTCCTCACTGTTGGCCATGGTCTCTACAAAGGCAAAAGACCCAAAGTCAGGTGCCGATCATCAAGTTTCTGCTGCGGTCTCTGCTCGGGCACCTCAGGACTGGTAGAAGGGTGGTCCAGGGGGAACAGGATGGAGTCAAACTCGGGTTCAGAGAGCGGGTCTCGGCTCTCACGAACCAACCTAGATGAACGAGATGGAGTGCTCGAAAGCGGTGCAACAATAGGCTGCCTAATTTATCTCCTTCCCATCATCTTGATGTAGCGATGAGGCGGATGAGATCTGGAAACACACAAGATCGGAAATCAAACCCCCAATTCACCTATTCTCGCAGAGCTGATGACCGTAAAGGCTCGGTCGTTTATCTTGTCAATTTTATTAGGTGATAAAATAGTCTTTTACATCGATTAAGTGAGCTTGTAGGAACCCAATGCTCCTAACCGATTGTTCCGTATAAAAGGCTGGTAGTCTGCCAAGAATTCGCGTATGGCTCTATACTAGTGTGCGGGTCACTCTCTCGCTCATCCAAACCATATAATGAGGGTGTTACTGTCCCAAGATTAAATTTCTAAGTGATGTGTCTTTTAAGATCAAGTGAGTTTAGCAGTACCAATTTTATAGTTTTTCTTTTTAGGTATTTTTCAAGCAAACAACACCTAACGAATTTTTCAGTTCTTCTGATTATTTTAAGTCCAAAAACATGGGGAGAAAGCGAAAAAGCCGATGCGCGATCAAACACGACGATGCATGCGGAGTAAGAAATACATACCTGACTCCAGCTCTTTATATGCAGGGTGATCCACGTATAAAATAAAGACTGAAATTAAACTACCTATATGATGCAAGAAGAAATCGGCCTTAGACGAAGCAATTTCTACACGATAAGCACAATAGCTAGCTAATCAGACTAAGATCGGAGTTCGATATTGGGAACCACTCAGTGCCCGCCACAACGGGTCCTACACGCGTTGTATGTGGTTCCTCACCGTACGTGGACTCGAACCTAATTAAATTAACTTTTTCTTTGTGATTTAATTACTTAGGTCCAATTATCAATATATAGGAGCAGGTAGATAATAAAGATTGGGCCTTAATTAATTATGTCACAGTCATAAAAAATCCTTAGTCTAAGGGATAAAACCTTCGAAAATCAGATAGACAAAAAAAGTGGTAGAAATCAAAATTGACTAAAAATCGGCGGTGAGATCCCCCGAGCACACCAGTGCTCGGCGAAACAGGCCCCTAAACACTCACCAAGTCTAAGTTTAGTGTCTGTCCTGTATTATTACAATAATAGTGACAGAAAATAAATCTAATATAAACTACACTAAAGCTCCCAAAACTTCTTCTCCTCCTCTCCTACGCTCTCTTGCAGCTCGATGCAGAAACGAGCTGCCGCCAAGTCATGCGGGTGCCTTGGCTCTCTGAAAATTGCCGCCCTCGCTTGTCGGGCCCTCGCAAGAAAGACATAACAGAAATTTTGTCAGTCCACAGTTATTAAAGAAAATGTATCAGAAATAGCAAGAAAATCACACAAGGAAACTGACTACTAAGTCGTGCTCCCCAGCAACGACGCCATTCTGATGAGCCCTAAAATTCCTCGATACTTGGGTAAGTAATAAACACGGTCGTTATGACCTGAATAACGAAGCTAAGTCAATCAAGAAGAAGGAAGACCACCAAAATAGAAATCAAACAATCAAGCAAAAATAGCGGTCTTGCTAATTTATTTTACCTGGTATAGCTACCAGGTCGAACAAAAGGATCACGATATGCGAAAGCTACGAAGTAATCCAGAATCCCAATAAGATTAAAAAGCGATGGTTTTTTATTTTTCAATTTTTTTTAATTTTAATATTAATAAAAATGGTAAAAGAATTCAAAAACTCGCAATCAAACAATTATTTGAAGAATTTAAAATATTCAGATGTTTTTGTGGATTTTAGGGGATTTTTAAGATTTTTAATGAATTTCTAAAAATCAAACAAATCCAAACACGACAAATAGTGTACATCTAGAATCTAAAGGCAATTTAAAATTGCTTAAAATGCCTATAAAATTCATGTGGCAATTTTATGACAAACTAGAAATAAAAACCTAACTACAGAAGAAGAAAATGCTTTTTTTGTTTTTTTATAAATCTTTAAGGATTTTTCTAAGGTTTTTAGTATTTTCAATTTTATGGTTTTTATAAATGAAAATGCAACCTATTATTAATTTCTTTATTGATTTTAACGAAATTGGACTGAAACGAGAACAACACAAAACTAGCAAATAATGATTTTTTAGAATTTTTTAAATGTTTTTAATATTTTTAGTTGATTTTTTAAAACAGATAGGATCTATTTTTGTGGTTTTTTGAATTTTTAAAAATAATGAAAGGCAACAAAATAAAACCAAAAAATCACAAAACTCCTGCACCATGACAGGAGCCATGTGTTGAAATTTCATGAACTTTGGACAAAATTTTCTATTTATTACGACAAAAATAAAACACACAGCATACATTTACTAAACTGCAACAAAAATATGTTCCTAGACCAATCAATAACAAGCACAAAATTTCTAGGTTCCTAACTGTAATTTCTCCACGCATTCTGGCACATGTCCCAAATCAATACAAATAGGGGTATAACTGCAAATAATGAAACTATAAATTCAAAACATAACAGAGAATAAGTTCAGGACAAGAACTGCAATTAACCCACAAACACACGTGACGAAGCATGTGACACCACACATGAAGGACTGGAAAGTAAATAAAGAAAACTGCATGTGCGAAATGCAAATTACCCTATTGTACACTTTTTATTTTATAGACTAAATGGTAAAAGAAATAAACACTGGGGTATCTGAGCAAATTACCCAAGCAGCTCGTGTGTCACGCGTGGGGGTGAATAGGTGGCAGGCTCTGAGTGGAGGCGAGGCGTGTGGCTCTGGTACTGGCGGCTGGCAGATCCAACAGTGGGCGAAAAGATGCGAACGTGGGCGTACATGGGTCGTTAGATGTCAGATCTAATGGCCTGACAACTGTAGGATCTGAATGGTTGTGATGGCATCTGGCAGAGGGGAGTGATCCAACGGCGGGGAGATGCACTGGAAGAACTCCGCCTGGGCGAAGTTCACCAGAGCAGTGGCGGTGATCTGGCAATCCGATGAACGATCGGACGGAAGCGAACGGCTCGTGAGGCTCCTCCGCGTCGGGTGAACGGGTCGGATGGGCTCGCTGACGGTCAGATCTCCGGGATGGTAGCTGCGACCTGGGCAAGCTCCGATGAAGTGGGTCGAAGGAGATTTGAGGGGTCTCCACGCGAACCGAGACCTGTGGGGTAAAGCTATGACTCAGAGCAAGACTCCAGTCAAGGTTATTTGACGGAAAACAAAGGGAAGCGGCGGTGAATGGGCGGGAGGTCTCCGGCGTACGTGAGGGCCGAGACCTAAGGGCTAATCGTGGCTACTCGAGCCAAGATTCAAATGATCATGTTGTGGAAGAAGATGTGTGATGAGTCGGTGTGTCGATCGAAATGGCTAGGAGTGGCTGACGGAGCTCTGACCGGCTGGTCGGAGCTGGAGGACGTGCGGTGGAAGTGAAAACTAAGGATGGAACCGCGATAAGGGAGCTGAGGACTCTGAGATGGATACCTGAAGGTCCTAAATGAATACTGAGCTCCAAGGGTTACTGTCGAAGAGTGTCTTTGCCTCGACCTCGCTGCGGAAGGCGGAGGAGGCTCGTCGTGGCGGTGCTCCGGCCACGAGTCTTGAGCGTCGGCTGCAGCGATCCTCTCCTATCACCAAGGACCTCCTCCGATTGCTGTCACCAAGGGGAAGCATTCTAGGGTCTCAAGGAAGTGTGTGGTGCGAGCTAACGACCCGGAGAATCGAATGAAGGATTTATAGGAAGTCCTAGGTGGTCGAAATAATCGAGTGAGGGCACGCAATCCGTGTTGGAAATGCGAGCCCATGGCGAGCCATTATGCAATAAATGTTATTGCAAATATCATTCCCTGATCTGAAATGAAGAATAATTAATTTGCATAATAGGTCCCTTAGTACAATTAGGGTTATGTACCATGGCCATCTTAATAATCATACAGCTGTTGATTCAACTATTGAATCATAGAGGCTGGTTCTTGGATGAATATCTAAAGGGTTAGATTGAGGACTCATCAAGCACGATCAAATGATTATTAAGAGATGATCACCAGCCTGAGTTGGAGATGGCAATCCTTATCTCTGAAGGCTGATATCTGACCGACCTCTTAATGCAGGTCCTCTGCATAGGAATAGAGATTCGGAGGTGTCAAATTAGTTAGGTCAAAGAGTTGACTTAACGAGATCGAGATAACCAAAGTCCTATATCGTACGCTGTCATGATATAGGCACGCATCCTCTGATCGGAGACAGATGTGTTACTGTATGTCTGAGTATGTACATTTGGAAGACCAATAGGTTGATGACCTAACCAAGGTCTATACACCTGTGCGCTGGTGTGCATATAAGGGCATATGAGTAATACGATCTCTCAAAGGAATCATACAGGTTCAGTTACTGAACTGGAAGGCATGAGCTCACTCATGAGATATTGGGAAGAATCAAATTCCATGTGCATGGTCGTCTCGCTTTGGAAGCTTGACTGAATTTGTAGGTTTGATATATACTTTTGGAAAGTATATGATCAAGACCTAGGTATGATATACACTTTTGGAAAGTGTATGATCGATACCAACTCCTAATGATCGAATGAGAAACTTACTGATAAAACCATGAAGTAGACAGTATAAAGTTGATCCAATACTTTGGGTTTAATCTGAGTCTTCCAGTATGCAGGATGTACAGGTATTGGGAATACCTGAGGGTGATGTGATCATAAACGATTGTATAACAATGACGCTTCCATTCCTAGGGAGTGATGAAACGAGTCTGGATTTTAGTGACTCCTCTCAGTAGAGAAGTAATCTGATCTTGATCCAAATGTTGGACATTGATCTGAATGTGATTCAGATGCAATGAGAAGATTAGATTTGCGGTCTTGATTTAATCAAGCATCTATGGGAGGCCCGCGATCTGGATTTGAGATATGATCTCAATATCCATGTCACTATACGTGGAACAATATAATCGCCCTGCCTTATCTCCAAGTATCTGCAGAGAAAGCGCATTATCCTTGAAGGAGTTCATGGATAATTCTATTGTTGATATATATATCCGAGCATTGAGAAAAATGGATAATTAAATGTGATTTAATTATCATGATTAATATGAATTCGATTCATATTATAAAGAGAGTTGTCTTAGATAATTAAATATGATTTGATTATCGAAGATGTAACTAATGTGAATATGATTCATATTATTTGAGAACAAGAGAATATAGATCCAAGATGATTAAATGAGATTTAATTATCATGGATATGAATAATGTGGATAGCAATATCCATATTAGTCATATATATTATAAATGTGATTTATAATATATAAGAGAGAGCTATTTGTAATTTACATTTGTTAATTAAATGTTAATGTGAATTGGATTCACATTGGACATTGAATTGAAAATGTAATTTACATTTTGTTTTGGGTTGTGAATATGATTCACAAAATTTTCAATGGCAAGATTGCAATGTCTACAAAATAATTGTGAATTATTTTTGTAGAATAATTTGAAATAAAAGTTGTTTCATAATCTTGGAGATTATAATATAGAGATGAGAGCCACCTTCCATATATATGGAGTGGACGGCCACCACTCCTATTAGGAATGTGTGGCCATCCCCTCCTTCCAACATGGAAGGACGCACTCTCTCTCCTATGATCTCCAAGAGATCTTGATTTAATTTGGTAATTAAATTATATTTATTATCAATATATATTTAATCTAAATTAAATTAATTGTTGTTGGTTTTACCAACACAAATCTTAGCCATTAAAAGAAACACAATCAATGAGAGCCATTGGATTTGTGTTGTCCCATGGATTGAGATCCATGGATCCCAAAACCCTATAAAAGGAGAGGCACCCCATTGCTCTTCTTTACACCATGCTTGAGAAGCATATCTCTCTCTCTCTCTCTCATTCTCTCTCTCTCCTTTTCATGGTCGTCCACCATGGATGCCCTAGAGAGGTTCTCCATCGCCACAGTGTCGTTGTTGTGCTGCCCGATGGTTTGCTCGTGGAACTCCGTCTACTTCGGCGTGCCTTTCTCGTGAAGAAGACGTCGGATCTCGTGTGTCTAGATCAGGAGATCCGTCGCTTGGATCATCAACATGGATTGCGAGAAGCACGCGGTTCATCCCCACGCTCGCAAGCGTCTCCTCCGTCGGATCGGACTTGAGACAGGAGATCTCTTCGTTTAGAGACTTGATCACAACCACGCTTCAAGAGGTAACCCTAATACTTATTTGTGGTTTAGACGAAACGATCCTAGAAGTGTTCTTGGATCATGTGGTTTCGTCACATGAAAAAAAATTTAATTTCCGCTGCGTAGAACAACTAGTACAACTAGTCGTTCTTCGTCGTATTCGATACGACGCTCACGCTTCCGTGATGCGCTTGAGGATCTAACCATATCCATCAATCCGAGGACGATTTGTGGCTTCTTAAGGATCCGCGAGGATCGCTGATCCACTGGGGAGATGCGGGTGCCACAATCGGGGCATGAGTGGGCAGGATCCGATCGAGAAAATTGAAAGAAGACCGGGCAAAAATTGGATCCACGCGCAAGAGGGTCCGGGAGGGGCAGTTGGTCGGGGTCAACATCCCTCATGTACCAATCAGAAAATAGCTTGGTCAAAAAGATTGGTAAAATAAATTAAAAATAGAAAACGATTTTAAATTAAAAAATATTCGACATGAAAAATATTTATTATTTATCAAACTATTTTTCTGGGATTTTTATTTATTTTTATGAAAAATAAATTATGGTATATACATTATATTATATTATGTACAGGTATAAAATACCTATGTATTTTATATAATTGTTTTTATTTTCTTATTTTTGCATAAATACCATAATTTTATATTTTATTTATTTACAACATAATATTGGAAGTATAAAATAATTTTTGTTTTATTTTTTATTAGTTGTTTACAAGTGTAAAATAAATAGGTATATGGTATATATATACATGTATTATGTACAAGGTACGAGAGAATTTTTTGTTTTTATTTTATTTTTCTTATTTTTATTTTATTTTTATAAGGGGATAGACACATATTTTTTATTTTTATTTTTGTAAAAATAAATTATATACATAAGTGAGAAATATATACAAGGTAGAGTGGCCCTATCACTCTCTACTTATTTTATTTAGCGATCAGGCCCATGCTGGACCCTCTCTTGGGTTCAGGTCACTCAATATTTATTCTAAATATTTCATTCTTTTTCTTTTATTCTTTATTCTATTATTTTTGCACAAATATATGCTAATTATTATATATTAAAAAATGCATGCTTATTGGTAATTTATTGTATTTAAAATTATATACATGATGTTTTGCCAAGATATTTAGCTTAAATAAAAGAATAAAGAGTGATGAATGCGGATTCATCAGGTCTCTTCTATGTATTTATCTCTATCTTAGGTTATTCAAAATCTAAGTATGGGGGAACCATCCCCGTACATTTATTCTGACTCGTTCTTACACTTATCTTATTATCGACTCAGTTCTTGTTCATTCTTCTATGCTTAATTGAGCTTTGGCTTCATATCACTTTGTGCTATGAGGATATATCAAAAGCTAAGTATAGGAGAGTCTACTATATTACACATATACCGTATCCATAGCTCATATTTTTAAAAAGCTTCAAACTCTTGGGGCTACGGGTATCGTACTACATTTTTGAACCGATTTTTGTAAAAATGATCTGAAAACTAATTTTAAAATTATTTACATATTTCAAATGTTTTACATAGTTTGTGATTAACATGTTTTGGAAAATCACCTGTAAAATATTTTGAAAACCTATATCTACTTGATAAGGTTTAGAAAAAAATTTCAAAAATCTTTCTAAAGCTAAGGGTGTGTGGGAATTAACATAACTCTTGTAAATAGTTCCTAATTAAAATTAAAAAAATCATCATTAATACTATTATGTCTCTTTAATTCCCTTTAGTGGTTTAGGTTTCTAAGAGGTCGCGACTGTTCACTAAATGGTGTTGTCTTTATTCTTTATAAGGTTGCATTTCCTTAGAGTCTTTCAGAGTCATACATGGAGGAAAGTATGGTTTCCAACTCTATATTTTGGAAGATCAAGTTGATGGAGAGTTCACTGAAAAGAATGATGCTGATTGAGGAGGATGATTTATTGATAGAAGAATTAGATATGGAGGTGCACTTATCTTTCCTTGAGAATGTTCAGTTTTTAGACTTTTATCTTTCTTGTAAGTTGGTCATCCTTATGTGTCTAGTTTTTCTTTTCAAAGGAAAACCCAAATATTTGTTGCATGATTTCAAGTGTTGATTCGTCTTTTAGTGATTATGAAGAATTTTGAGACTTCCCATGCAGATATAGATTTTACTTTTGAGGAAGAATAGCATCACGCTAGAAGGTTGAAATTCCAAATCAATGAAGATCTTTCTTATTCAAATTCTGAAGTGTTCTCTATTAGAAGGAAGCAGTTAAAACATAAGGTAACATGTGATTTTAAACCTCTAAGAGTCAATCTTGATTTGTAAGTTGCTGAAGTTTGTAGTGTTGTGTTGGGTATCCTAATGTGTCTGTGTGTTATCTTTGTATTGTTTTGACAAGGGTACCCATTCTATTGTTTTTGTTTTACTAAAACTAATAATTCCTTAATTATTTTGTAAATAATTAACTTACTAACTTATTAATTGGTGTCTTTCCCTGACATTTTCACATTGCACTCAAGGCTTGAGATGATCTCTAACATTGGGTTTAAGGAATATCTAGACTTAGAGTTATCTTATCTTAATCATTAGGTTCTTTGACTTAAAAATTCACACTTCCGTAGTTAAAAGATATGAATTCTATATCGCATGCTTAATATCCTCTAAAAGAATTTGACTATCACTCACATGCGCGACTGCATTCATGAATGAGATGAGTCAAGGTATCACTTGAGAAACTGAGATTGGAAGTTTGAGTTTGGACTTGATCTATATGATGTTGTAGGATGGGATAAGATTAATGATGGCTTCATGAAACCTGAGTGTCAGCAATCTAGCCAGTATGGGGCATGTTCTCCTGTTATCTTTTGACTTTGACCTAAAGTGCCATGGTGTGATGACATTAAATTAATAAGTTGATCAGTGTGTGCCAATCCTTGGTAAAAGCAGTAGAGCTAGATAAAAAGAAGGGAAGTTTCCTCAAATAAATTTATGCAAAATGAAAATATGAAAAGAAAAGCTCATCACATTTACAAAGTAACATTACATGAGCTATATTCAAGGCGAGCGCTCCCAACCTTTAAGTGTCAACTTGGACCAAACCATTAGGCTTTCATGAGTCGGGCTAGTGCCTCGAAAAGGGCTCTGCATCGTTAGTACTACAAGTCTGGGTGCAAGTATATTAGATACTTTAAAAAGACACATCCCTATGTATTCCTAAGAAAACAAGTACATACGACTCAATCACTTTTGATGGGCATACTGATTGGCAAACTAAAAATGAAAATGGAGTTGAGTATTGGTAGTTAAGAGAATCATGTTCCAATGAGAGGAAGTGAAAATAAGTGCACAATCATATATCCTCCATAATCTGGCTTTCCATCTATACCTTTGAAGCCTGACGAACTAAATAGAAGGTGGATTGAAGCAAGACTAAATTTATTCTCTGGAGTTGAGGGTTGTGTCCTTAGGAGAGCGTCTAAGATTGAATCTTTTTGGTAAAATCTTGACTCTACCTCTTGTGAATGCAAGCAACACTAAGTTAGACTTCTTATGTGTGTCTGTGTGTGTGTGTGCATGCGCATGTGGGTGTGGGTGTACGTGTGTGTGTGTGTGTGTGTTCTTGAGAGTCTGATAAGTAGAGGAGTTGAATTCCTTTTGATTAATAATTAGATCAACTTAGAGTTTTAAGATTCCTAAAAACTTAATGTTCTTGGTCAAATTGAGCCTTGTATTATCACAAGCACATGTCACAGAATTCGCTAATTAATCTAACCTATTTGTTAATTCTTTGTTTATTAGCTTGAGGAGGAGCTTAACTTAAGTATAAGGGGTGATAAATCCCAGATTTATCATCATTAAATGATATTTTTATCTCTCTTGCTTAAGAAAATCAACAAGATCCATTGATAATTATCTTTAATTATTAATTTGTGTGTTGTATACAATTGACTCTAATTACATTATATAATATAACCCCATTATGGTGTAATATTTTATGTATTTATTTATTATTAAAAATTAAAATAAAATTGTACATAAATAAATTAGTATAAAATAAAATAAAACCCATGAAGATAACAAGAGAAAAATAAGGAAAATTGTTTTATATGATTTTAATTGTATTTAATTTTTATCTTTATACAAATGACCTCTGATCTCTTTAACTTCTACATGAAGTTATAGATCTCGATGAGTTCATGTATGTCACTTTTCCGAATTCTCCCTCTAAATAATTATTTTCTAATTATCTCTGGTTTTCTTATTTCTCTTAAAATTGATTAGTCCACGTGGTGCCTCCTCAGCTGCCTACGTGGCCCGTGTCTTGTGTCACCACATGCCTCTGCTGCTGACCGTCAGATCACCCCCGCCTTTGCACGCAGATCAGCTTTGAGCATCGTCTCCTTAACCATTCAATCGCTCATCTTAGGTGTGCTCATCTTAGGTGTGATCTAAGCCATTCCTTGGTGCTCGATCCTTGACCATCGGATCGTATGATCCAGCGGTAGAGGTCCTTCATCAACCTTCAATAGTTGCCTGATCCTTCTCAACCATCTAACTTCTCTGGTTTTTCCTAATGCCCTCCAACGACCTTTCGAACTGCTGATACCTCCAACATCTCCATCTAACTACTAGGAGTCACGCCATCCCCTTAACCATATCCAAACCCTAACTTCTCCACGATGGTGGTGAGCGAAACTTCCGCAAAAACCATTTGAATTGCTACCATTACCTCTTCCAATACTCCATCATGGACTTGCGAGGTGAATGTTCACCCTTGAACAGACTCCTACCCAGTGTCTCTTGCCCTCTTTTTGAGAGACGTAGGATCAATAAATGATGCAAATATGACCCACGGTCTTGGTGAGACCCTTGCCGGAATGAGCAAGCTACAATGCCATTAGGCATCTGTTCGAGCCCCAGGTCCGGCTGACCTGCTGGAGTGATGACCTCGAAGCCCATAAAGCTTCAATCTCAAGCAATTTGTCTATTCTTCATGCACAGGTTAGATACTTAGTTTTTCTTCATGTTTTTTCAATTTAGTTTTAGCCTCACTTAGATCCATATCCTCATCTGAGGTGTTCCCGGTCTTCACTGTGGACCAGTGATACAAGCGGACATCCATGACCTTTGTCTTCTTGTTCCATCGCATTCTCCCACCTCGATCCTCCTTCTCCTTCATTACTGGAGGAGAATTCATAAGGGTCTCATCTTCTCCATTTGATATGCACTCCACTTCATTCACCATTGCACACAAACACTTCAATTTTGTCTTGGCTAGTGTTATCTAATCATGCTAGTTTAAAAACCCTTCAATGGTCGAAGATCTCGAAGAAGCTCTAATCTGGAGCTTAATCTATAATACTTCTCCATCTTCACCGACTATCAGACACTCACGCGCCTCCATTGACCTAGCATCTCCTTTGCGGAGACCTCGGTGGCTTTCCCCGAGTATCCGAAGAGGAATACTGACACATAGAAGGAATGGGGGTCTCGACAGAGACACGCCTCATAGCCATCGCTCAAGGTGGAGCAGATGAGCCACGTTTTACAGTTATCGTTGGATCATGCCTATTTGTGTGTGATCTAACGGTTGTGATTAGGCCACATCCAAGGTCCAAGCATGCAGCCTCGTAAACAACCAAGCCCCAACCAAAGCATGACAAACTGCCATGTGGCTCGAACCACACTCCTAGCCGAACCTAGAGTCACGTGCAACTCTGCACGTGATCTCGGGTTATTTGCAGAACTACCATGACTTATTCCACTACTTGCAAAAATACCCCCGTACAAGGGGTATTCAATAAATTTAAAGGCCAGTTTTTATTATTTGCGTTTATGTCCCTCCAAAGAGCTAATGGTGATATTTGTGCTAAGTTTTTTTATATTTTTACTACAATTATGCCCCTAGATTGATTGTTGAATATTTTTGTATCTTTATATCCAAATGAAGTGATTTTGGTCTCTTTTAAAAGCTAATTTGTTGTTTTATCTATTGACATGCTTTGCTATTAGTTTTTATTTAACAATCACGCACGATTCATTTCATCTTCTAAGTGCTAATTTAATAATTTAAATGAAGTTGAAAATGACATCTTTGTGATCAATTGAAACCGATATTCACCTTGCCTCTTGATGACTAATTATTAGGTATTTTTAATCCCTTTCGTTAAGTTAATCAATCGTTTAATTGCTTATTGAACTATTTGAGCATCAAAGTGAATTTGAAAGTTAGAATTGTATTGAAATTGCTTTAGAGAGTGATTAATGTTTAAAGCCATCATTGGATTTTTTTTCATACCTTAATTGATATTTAATTAATTCAGAGAGTCTCTGTGATTAACCTAGTTGTTTACTGTGTGTTGAATCATATTGTGACTAACTTATCTCATTTTTTGTTTATTATTATCTTCATATAATTTAGGTGCATACAAAATGTGTTAAAATCATCATTACTATGGATTGTGCATTTGCTCAATATAATCATTCTATAAATTGCTACCTAAAATTTTTTAACCTTAAATTTCATCACTTAATTTTTCGCATCCTTGTGTTCAACCTTGGACTTCCCATGTTATAAATTCAAGTTGAATCCTCCTCGCAAAGATCTTTCATTCGGTTCTGCACGATACGCTAATTACCTGTGCTACAACGGATACATTTTAATACATGTAGCGACTCATCACTTGTATCGTGAGAGCATACAATATAGGTCTTAGTTATCTCAATGTCGTTAAGTCAAATATTTGACGTAACTCATCCGACACCTTTGAAAAACTATTTTTATGTAGAGTACATGTATCAAGAGATTGGTCGAATGTCAGCTTTTGGAGTAAGGATTGTTATCCCCTCCTCAAGCTAGAGATCCGTTCTTTATAATCACTTGATGGTGCAATGGAGTCCTCAATATAACCCCTTAGATATTCAACCCTACGCCAGCCTCTATGATCCAACCTTTGGATCAACATTTGTATGATATCAATATGACCATGGTCTATAATTTTAATTGTACGAAGGTATGCAAACTTTATTATTCTTTATTTTAGATAAAGGAGTGATATGCAATAACTTTTATTGTATAATGGTTCCTCATGGGATCACATGTCCAACAGAGAGTCGATTGGAATTATTAGAAAATTGGATCGTTATACTCGATCACATCTGCACAAAAGGATCGTTATACTCGATCGTTATACTCCAAATCGGTACCTGAGGTGCCGATTGATGTCTAAAATTTTAAATAATTCAATTCCCTACTTATTTAATTAATTAAAAAATAATTGATGATTATTTAAAAAAACTCTTTTTCCTGTGTTGAGATAAATGTAAAGGAACAAATGCTCCTTTGTATTTGAGTTTGTCTCGTACATGAATTTTTAGGGATTTTTGAAAATTTTATGATATTTTTATATTTTGAGCTTAAAACGCAAAATCTTAATGTGATTATTAGATATGTTATAAAATATAATAAAATAAAACAACATCATTGTTTCAATATTTTTATGAGGTGTTTGAAGTTTTTAGGAATTTTCTCCTAAAATGGCTAAAATGAAATTTTGATTTATGAAAAATATTAAACGAAGTCTGAAAAATCCCAAATAAATCATAGAAGTTTCAAAAATGTACTCTACCTCATTATATTTTTTTCTTTTCAAAAATACGGATCATATACCCAAATAATTGAAAGAGTCCAAAACTTACCAAATTAATTCAAGTGTATTTTGCAATTTTAATGAAAATGCTTTATCCAGCTATTAGTATATGATTTAAACTACTAATATGTCAAGTTTCATCCACAAAATAAATTACCATAAATTTCTATAATTAGATGAAGCAAAAAAGATCAAAATTTATTTGAAAAGATCAAAAGTTACAAACTTAATTGCTTCCAAAATGTAGAGTTTGAGTTAAGGATCACATGGATATTTTATTTTCGAAAATTAAGGCGGGAAGAAAATACTATCAAGCACTCTTTATGTGGGTCTAAGTGCAAAATACACAATTAATTACATTATTAAAACAAGTCTTATTTGCAATTACCGAAGACAACAAGGCCTGCCTTACAAAAAGTCCATCGGATGTTGCCCAATGTTGCAAGTACAATGTTGCAAGTAGGGATGTCAATCTGGGTCTACCCATTGGGTACTGGACCTGAACCCTCCCCATTTAAGGACTTGAAACCCGTCTTATTTATTTTTGAACGGGTTTGAGTTTTGAATTGACTACCCATGCGGGTATAGATATGGGTTTGGGATTGCCTTGTGGTCACCCGAACCCGCCCTAAACTCGAATTATATATATAGGAGATATTTCCAATGAGGTGCACCTTTCCTGGGTGCATGGAAAGCCCACCATCCTAACCATCCATAGTCAATCTGATGGTTATCATTAATGGCTCGTTATCTATATTTTTTAAATGTCGAAAAACCCATTATGATCATTTTGGTATATTCTATATTTAGAATGTAACAAAATATCTCCTAAATTATCTCACATCTCTCTCTCACATCTCTCTCTCTCTCGTGTCTCTTTCTCTCGACGACGGCTCTCTCTCTCCTGTCTCTCTCTCGACGACGGCATGTGGGAGGAGGCTGCTCCGATGTCCTCCATCGCCTCCCCAACAGATAACATTCACCTATGTCGTGAAGATCATCGATGACGGCATGTGGGAGGAGGCTGGTCAATTCCACAGGTTCAAACGTCGGAGATCGTGCTGGTGGATGTGAAGGTAAACGGGGAGGGGGGGAAAGGTTGAAGGAGTGCGTGAATGGAGGTGTGTGGGCGGATGAGGATGTGCATGGAGGAGGTGGGTCGTGGAGGAGAAGGGCGGAGGAGGTGCGGGTAGAGAGGATGCTGGAGATGGAGGGCGTGCCCAGGTTTTTACAATATAATGACCTATTTTGCAATCTCGAGTTTTTTTTACAATCCCATATCGTATTTTACAATAGCATATCATCTTTTTACAAATTTCAGACGTTTTTTTTACATTTATACGTGTGGAGGAGGTGGATCATGGAGGAGACGGTTGAAGGAGTGCGTGAATGGAGGTGTGTGGACGGAGGAGGACGTGCATGGAGGAGGTGGGTCGTGGAGGAGAAGGGCCGAGGAGGTGCGGGTAGAGAGGATGCTGGAGATGGAGGGCGTGCCCAGGTTTTTACAATATAATGACATATTTTGCAATCTCGAGTGTTTTTTTACAATCCCAGATCGTATTTTACAATATAAATGACCTATTTTGCAATCTCAGACTGTTTTGCAATCTCGATTTTTTTTACAATCTCAGATCGTATTTTACAATTGCATATCATTTTTTACTAACTGTGATCTTATTATACAATGCAGGATGCGAAATTACAACAGGGATTCGAATTTTACAAAGATGCTTGGCATTTGTGAAAAGCGCACATAATAGGATCTGATGGATTTACAATCTTCATACAGATTTTACAAAACGTCCATGATCTTTTACAATAGTGTTATCAAAATTACAATTATTATAATATAAATATTACTAATTATGATTTTGTTTTACAATGCAGGATGCAGTTTTACAATATCAAGCGGAATTTTACAAAAAAACCTGCTATTCTACATTGCGCGAAAATGCTACCATGTTGGCGAAAATTCAGTAACTAAAAGGCAACAAAAAATACCAAATCAGACACGCTAAAAATGGAAAAATATAAAGACGAAATAAATTTCAAATTTGAAATTAAATTCAAATTTAAAACGAAAATATATGGACTAAAATACCCTTTTGGATGAAGAACCGCTAGATCGAGATCTAACGGATCTCGTGATGGGCTTTCCATACACCCAGGAAAGGTGCACCTCATTGGAAGGGCCCTCTCTCTCTCTCTCTATATATATATATATATATATGGGGGCAGGGAGCCTACACCTAGTGGTGTAGGAAACTCCCTGCACCCACCCCATTTTCTCATTATTTTTTTACTTTTTTTGAATTAAAAGTTGAGGGGATTTTCTTAATATGTTGAGGGGAATAAGTGTTACAAATTTCATGCAAAATAAACATTCATAACATGTTCATCTAAAAGAGATCAATTTTCACAACTCTGAGACCGTTAAAATTTGGTAGTCTTGATGGAGATGATAGAAGTGTCGAATTAAGTTGAATTCCGCATGACAACATGGTGATATATGGTGATCTAAATTCCCCAAAGTTTAATTTTAAAAAAATCAAAAACAATGAAAAATTAGGCCGGGTGTAGGTAATTTCCTGCACCCGTCGGTGTAGGGTCCTTTTTCCCTATATATATATATAAATATTTGTGTTGCATTTTAATCAAATTAGACCCAAATCCATTTCATATCTAATATGTATCGATCTACATGTACAAATATCCAACTCAATTTTCTCCTCTCTGTCTATTTTTTCTTATTTCATTAACTTTTTATATCTTTAATAAATAAAAACTATCAATACAAAAGAGTTAAACACTTAACATATATAAACATTTAATATTCTCTATATATTGCACATTTTTATGAATCCATATTACACGATCTCACTCTATTTCGTCTATCTGTGAAAATCTTGTATACATTTATAAACAACGTAAGATTTACCATGTCAAATATATGGGTACCCATTAGGTATACGGGTATCCGATGGGTATATGGGTACCCGCTAGAAATTACCCATTTAATAAATGGGCAGGTATGGGTAGTGATATTATAAATGGGTATGGGTTTGGAAAATGTAATACCCGCCCCAAACCGTGGTGACAATGGAGATGACATCAGCTGAGCTGAACTGAACTGCCAAAAAGGGGAAAATACCACCGACATGTGGTCTTCAATCGGATCCAACGATATGAAGGTGGTGTTCGAGCTGCCGGTTGAGAAGAAGCCACATTGTGTAGATGTACAATGGCACGTATGGCAGCAACGACAATCATTGATGGAGCTAGGATCTGGCGATTGAGAAACAAGGAAAATGGACAACTAGATGTGTTGTTGGGACCATATCCAACACGAACTGTGCACTTGGCCTCCCATATCTCCTCCTATCTTCTCTTCTTCTTCTTCAGCCGAGATAGGCAAGGAGGAGAGTTGGTGTGTGGGCAAGACTATGACTTTTGGCTCTAGTCACACGCTCAAATGATGCTCCTCCTATGAAAATACCTGCAAGGTAAACTGGTCTCAACTGTGGGGTACGAACAAGGATTAGACAAGATGGCAGTGAATGGGTTCATCCACTGATCGTGGTAGAAGGATGAACTAATCCTTCGCTCATTTCTGTTGGAGTATTTGGTTGTGCGCCATATGAATTGTAGCAGGGTAAATGGATCCTGGAGAGATCCATTTACCCCATCCAGTCTTTTAGTCTCACATCTACCAGTGGTGGGACTTGGAGGCTATGTGGAGGCTATATAAGGAGCCCCAGACCTCCTGTATCCATTGAGAGAAAAAGCAATAAAGCATACGCCCTTTTGAGGGCTTCTCTCGTGGTTTCATCCCGCTCCTTAAGGAGTAGGATTCCACGTTAAATCTCGTTGTTCTTATTCTTCTTTATCTGTGTTACATGTTTCGCTTCTGCATGTTTGTTTTCTAACAATTTCCACTGTAGTGAGATGATGAAGGGTCAAGGGGCTTAGTGGGGTGTGGTGAGTTGATCGATAAGGGGATATGGGACTAAGAGAAAGGAGAGACAACAAAAATTAACACATAAAGCAAGGAAACAGAATAAAAGAGTACAAGCACCTTAAAAAGGATTGATGGTTGAACAACGAATGGGAGATATGACATGGAAGCTCGATCTTAGCCTCAAGACCTCGGCGTGAGCGAATGGAAACGGCCTCCATTGCAACTGTCGAAGTCACTTGGATCGCAACTGCAGAAAGGGATTTGGGGTCACCTTAGCCTCTACCAATCTTCACCCTTGCCACAAGTGGATTAAGGGAAGTTGCAGCTCAGACCCCTTCCTACGGTGAATGGGGCTCAAATTTGGGATTTGGGGTCCTTATATATGAAGTATAAAGCTTTTATTTTGGATTTGGGTATGAAGTTTAGCTATATTCTTAGATATATTGCAATTATTTTTCAAATCATTTGCAAATAGATTTTCAAACCATTTTATTCAAGTAAAGAGAAGAAATTTTTACAAATAAAACATTTTTTTACAAAGGTTGAAAACATTTTACAAAATATTTTCCAAACTATTTTCAAAAGATTGTTCATAAAGATTATATAATTTTTTTCAAATATTTTGCAAAACATTTTGAATTTGATTTATTAATCATAATATACAAAGAATTGGAAGCATGCGTTAATTTTAATTTTTATTAATTATCCATATTATTTGAAAATATGAAAGTATGAGTTATAGCTAAAGTATATACAACGTATATACGACCCATATACTTAGCTTGAGTTATATCCTCATAGATCAAAGAGAAAAAGAGAAGACATAACTCGTACTGAGTATAGGAATGTCTATACTGCAACGACTAAAGAATGAACAAATGAGAAGTTGACCTTCCCTCTATACTTAGATGAAATAGTCCTAAGTATAAAAGGTTGTATCTACATGCAGGAAGGGTTGAGGGTGGGAATGAACATATCACAACTCAATCTATCTCCCCCTGTAATTAGGGTAAGATATCCCTAAGTACAGACAGAAATATCAATAAGATAGAAGATAGTTGAGGGAACCTAAATAAACCAATAAACATGAAAAATATGCTGGATAAATGTACGCATCACTCCCCCTATACTTAGGGAAAAAGAGCCCTAAATATAGATAACAAGAGTGATGAAACAGAATGAAGAATGAACACTCGCTCATCTACCCCCCATATTTAGGAAAGTATGTCCTAAGTAAGGCAAATACACTAAATGAGGTGGATGAGCGAAATTATAGATGGAATGAAGAAAACAAAAGCAGATATACAAATTGGAGGCTATACAGAGATCAAGAAGGTAGAAAGCGTACCTTCATGCGTGACCGCTAAGGAATGGATCTAACAAGGTACAAGTCGATATCGGGGTCATCGTCTAACTCAACCCGATCAGGATCGACATGGGGTAGATTCTCACAAATCTCAAATAAAAAAGGCACAAATTGGTCAGATGAAGTAGTGTGGTCATGTTCGGCCTGGGGAGTCTCAGCTAGGTCAAAACAGAAAGGCACGAACTCATCTATAGAATAGTCAAGTCAAGTCCAGCCTGTGAAGTCTGTACTAAGTCTGCCCTCCGCACTAAGGTGTTTATGGTGTAAATAATGTGGATGTCATCAATACATCAACACACACCGAAAAGGAGAACACCAAGGTCTATGCTTTTCGAATCTTCCTCACTAAAGAGGAATCCTCGGGTCATAGAATCATTCATGATAAAGAAAACCTTTCTGATATCAACATCAAGGTCATAGTCCTCAAATTCGGTTAACATGGCTACACTCTCATCAGATGGGGGTTTCTGGTCTATGGTAGGAGCAGTGATCAAGACAATGCTCTCTTTGGCAGAGCAAAAGCGAGTCTCTCAATATCCACAACCAATAATGACTCTCGCAGAGGTGAGAAAAGGTCTTCCCAGGATGATCGAGGATGATCCACATGGGTGGAGGTCTCCATGGGTAATACAACAAAGTCTATTGTGAAGCTGATGCCTTGGATCTGAATGATGTCGTTCTCTAGAATATCACTCGACATCTTTATTGATCCATCAGCAAATTGACAAATCTTCATGGTTTTCTTAAGAGGCCCAAGATGAAGATATTGTACCAATGAGAAGGGAATTATATTATTCGAAGCACTGTCGTCAAGGAGAGTGTGATCACAAGAATAGTCATAAATGGTGCATCTCACAAGAGGTGTAACAGTGTTCCCTTTCCTAGTGTGTGGATGGTGGGTGATGGCGTGGGTAGTGGCTATTATTAGAATGTGTCGCTCGAATATGTTTCTTCTCTTTCTTTTCTTGGGTTTGGTGTGGATAATTGGTTTATGGCCTTTTGAAGTGGGATCTCGATAATATCATGAATAGTTATCGCCACTTCGGGGTGAATCAATATTTTTTAAGATTTCAATCTCTTCCATACATGGGAATAGATCAGAATTATTATCTACACAAGGATAAATAAGAGTAGTATGTGCAATGCCATCTTTGGGAGCAAAGGTGGGAACTGTGATGAATGTGTGTGCGGGTATAGGATCTGGCATGGGTGCCCTTTCCTCACAAATCGACTCAATTCTGTGTCTGTCGCGTTCTTTTTGGATTTTTAAAATTTTCTCATTTTTCTGCATTTTAGGGGATTGTAAGCTCTCATAGGTGTCCTCAAGTGAATCCATAAATTGAAAAGGTGATGCATCAACACGGCTCTTATTTATACTAGTGAGTCCATCTATCCTCGAGTTCATTTGCTCCACTACCCGGGTCAAGTACTCAATCATGGTGTCCATGAGAGGTGACTCCAACAGCTCAGTCTTGGGTGGGTGAGATGGTGGGATATATGATGGTGGCGATGGGTAAAAAACCAATGCCTGAAATTATGGATGAGGCAGATATGTACCAAAAGAAAGTCTAGAGCAAAGTCCTCCTAAAAAAATGGAGGTGGACTGGCTGGAGAGTAAGAAGTATCCACGAAGTCCAAATAAAAATAACTCCAGTTAGCCATATCTGAAATAAAAGACGGGCATCGGAAGATCACGAAGGTCGAGTCAAGATATGTAATAAAAAATGCAATTACGCAGAGAAGATCAAGTTTGTACACAAATAAACACAAATATAAACTAACAAACCCCTCAATTCACCAACTCAATTCAATGATGATCATGAAGGTTCGGTCCTTTTATCTTGTCACATTTTAGAGTTAGTTGAATTTCAAAAAGTTGTACAAACACACATGTAGGCTTGGGATTGGGGAGCTAATCCTTAGTCTGTATGTGCAAATTATAAAATGATAAATACAATAAGGGGGTTACTCTCCCCAAGATAATGATTTTTCTTTTTGATTTTAGGGTCAAGTAGAGTTAGCAGTCCCAATTTTATTGGTTATCACTTTTTTGGATTTTTAATAAAAATGCATGAGTCCTAATGAGGTATCAATTCCTTTAGTATTCTAAGTGGTCAAAATTAGAGGGAGAGAGTCAAAAAGCAATGCAAGTGTTAATCAATGATGTATGCTAAGATAGAGATGCCCACCTTGTCTCCAGCTCTCTTCGTGCATGATGTTATATAGAATTGAAAACAACTTTATATGCAATGCAATTTGATGAAAGCACCCTAGAACAAGAGTTGCTGTTATCGTGAAGAACAAGAGCTGATTATCTAGAAAAGAAACTAGACTACGATATTGGAGATTCCTCAGTGCTCGCCTCAACGGGTCCTGCAAGCATTGTACAGAATCTCTCACATTGTGCGGTTTCGAATCCAAATAGCCAACAATAAGATTTGACTAGACCCAAGAGAAACTATTGGTACATGCAATTTAATTAGGGTTTTATAACTTAATATATCATCAAGCAAATCGTAAACTAGGGCTCAATCACACAAATCAAATAAAAGAGAGGTGAAAAACTCAAAACTTGTGAAATAAAGAAAAAGAAAGGCGAGGAAAATATGAGAAAATCCGATGAGGTCACCAGGTGAACAGGCATCCAGGCAATGTCCTCGTGAAGTGAAGTGTTCGATGTCCATAATTATTACAATTTAATTTATAAAAATAATTGAGAAAACTCTCTCTCTTACACATAATAAAACAAAAAACTAAAACGGATTGTTCTTCCTTCAGCTCACTCTGCCTCTTCTCCTGCTTGCTCCTAGTTGGCTCAGGTGCGTCGATCTCCTAAGAAGTTACCATTGTCGTCCAATACTTCGTAAGAAAAGTCAACAAAGAAAGAGATGGTCAGGAGCAATCAAATAAATATCAAAAATAAAAAATAAAAATAAAAGAGAAATAATGTACAAAAATGTTATTCCCCATTGCTCCCTGACAATGATGCCATTTAATAAGGGGGTTTTGCAGTTGCCTTCTAATTAGACATGATAAGAAATCATTGTGTGACCAGGTATGCCTCTAATCAACAATCAATTCATAGAAAATTCAAGCGATCAATGTGCTAGAGTTAAAATTTATTATAATTCTACTATAAATTTGTATAGGTGTAAGTATGGTAGAGTATCGAACACATGGAGACAAGTTGGTGTAGGAAGTATATTATTTATAGACAAATAATGAATAAATAATATAGGTGTATTTACAAAATTACTCAATCAAATAATCAATTAATTAGTTAATGAATTTGTGGGTTTAATATTAAATAAAATATATTTTTATATTTTTATATTTATTTTTTAATGTTATAATGTTTATGTTCTTTTTATAATTTTCTGATGTTAGTATCTTTTATTTCTAATAAGATTATAAAAAACTTAAATATATATATATATATAACATAGGGTAAGATAATTATAATTACAATTAAAAAAAACCAAAATTTGTAGAATAAAATGTTTTTATTTTTATATTTTTCTAGTATTTTTGTGATTTTTCAGATATGTTTGCCAAATTTTAGGTATTTTGTAATTCCTAAACACACAACATCAAGGACTTTTTAATTCGACAAAATTGTTTTGGAATTTAAAAATACTAAATAGATTTAAAATTTTCCAAAACTATTTTAATAGATAACACAGACTACAAAGAAAACTAAGAGATAGAAATAAATATTTTTTGATTTCAAAAGATTTTTAATAATTTTTATAGGGATTTTGGTGCTTTTTAATTGTTAGTGGTTTTCATTTTCTATTTTAGGCATTCTTGTTTTGTAGACACTAAATACAATAATAAACAACCATTGTTTTTTTGGAATTTGAAATACAATTTTGTTATTTTTCTGATTTTTAAAGCAAATAGAAAATAAAACATGTTATTTTGATTTGTAATCAATAGAAATATGATAAAAATGCAATCTCAAAAATATGGCATGGAAGATAATTGCATCAGGAACAATACCTTTTTTTTTCATAATTTTTGAAGCACGAATGATATATTTAGAAAATTGAAAACATACACAAAAATTAATTGAACTAGTAGGGGTATATTTGTAAATTAAATAAAAGTCAAGGAATATAATGAAAAATACCCAAAAGTTTACAACTAATATTCATACTTTAAATACTAAACTATAATTAAAAAAACCACAAGGGGTTCGATGCAAAATGCCTAGCACACATGGGGGGCACTTGAGAGGAGTTAGCAAGGACCTAGATGCAATATCAACAAAGCTTAGGAGGCCTTTTGTAAAAAACACAAAAAATACTTAATTGTTCAAAAATATTACACAACTAAATAAAAATAAAATAAAGGATGGATGTTGGATATGCAATTTAACCCCCACGTATGATGGATCGAGAGATGCAGATGACTTCATTTGATGCAAGGCACATTCTCCTTGCATGATGACGGTTGGGCTTCGATGCCTAGGATTATATCCCAGATGGGATCCAACGGTGCGAGCTCGTGTTGATCGTACGTTAACTGTGCAATCTGGGTGGTGATGCTTGATTGAACGGCTCTGGGTGGCGGTGGAAGAACTCGCTTGAGGCAAGTTTGATTTCAATGTCTTACACGTCTCCAGTCACCTGGGAGTCTGCTGAGTAGCTCTATGCGTTCTTTAAGCGTCCCTGAAGTTCCCAGAAGACTCAAAGTTGTCTGGGGACCATTGGTAGGTCCCCAGATCTTGATGTTCTTATAGAAGACATGGGGGCTATTTTTCGAGCAAAATAGCCCTTAAGTGGGATCTTCAACACCTGCACATGAGATAAAATACACGAGCAGGAGAGGGCAAGGGTGCTAGAAATTATTGGTGGCTGGTCATGGGTGGAATGAATGTGGATGGTCAAAGTTCGATGAGGGTGATGGAGTTGGACTTCAAAGACCAGATCTAGTGGAGATCCGGGGAATCGATGAAAGGGATATATGTAGAAATGAGGGGGGATTGAAATGGGGTGGAAATGGAGGTAGGAACTGGATCGAGATGGTGGAGTATAATGGTCGGAGCTCAAGAGCTCCATCGAAACTAAAGTCCTAAATTTAAGCTAAAACGAACGATAAAATCACGAGCTAAAATGCAGAAATGAAACACAAGAATTAAATATACCTAAAAAGAACAGAAAAAGTACCTCGAGCGGCCGGAGACCGTGAGATGCACCTTACAGTGGAGCATCGTCGGAGTTGTGTAGGAACCACCTTTATACCGCATCTCCTCGTTAGAAAAGGGTTGGGCGAGCTCGTTGTCACCAAGCTCAAGCCATAAGACTCATATTGAGGGCTCAAAGCGGAGCAAAAGGGAACCAATGAGCAAAAATGGAGGAGACAGATAATATATACAGTGACGAATGGGATGACTTTTCCTGGTGTTAGCAGGTATCTCGATGATGCTTAGTCGTAGGAGAAGAGTCGACGAGGAGCCTAGATGAATAGTGATCAAATTTTATGAAGTACAAGGCCTCGAGCCTTCTATCATGGAGGATAATTTCGAGAAGCAAGGGGAACCAGCTATCTAACAGGGCTACATCTGGAGTCAGAGGAGTTGACTCCTAATCATCGGGAGAGGGCCTCTCATTGGTCCAGTCATGTCGCAAGAAGACAAAAAGATTTAAAAAATAAATGAAAATAAAATAATAAATGAATTATTAATTGAATAAAAGTTATAACATAAATTTTTTTATTATTTTATGAAGTACTCTAACCCAATTTTTATTTATTTTTATGGATCACTTTATTGTGAGTTTCTTTTTACAAATATAAATATAGGTATATCCCTATATAATATGTTTTTTATTTTTGTTTTGTATTTTTCATTTCATTAGTTAATTTACTTAATTTATATATTTATAAATTGTTTAGATATATATAAATATATTTTATTGTATTATTTTTATTTGATATATACACATAATTAAATATAGGTATAAACTATATAAGTATATGTATAATATATCTATCTATGAATTTTTGTATCTTTATTTGTTTGAGTATATTTTTAATGGTTTCATTGTATTCTAATTAGGTACATATACTATAAATAATATTTACAAAACTATAAAAATATAAAATCATGAAAAATATAAAGAATAAATAAAATGAATATTTTGTTCTGGTGTATTGTACAATAGGGGTCCAAAAACTAACTTTTGCATCTTAACGTCAAATTAAATGAAAATACCTTCATTAAATAGCTAAATAAAAGTTATATACAATTAAAGGTTATTTTGAAATATTTTGAGTTCATATGGAGAAGATATGGGTTTGGAAATTTGGATTTTGGATTTTTATTCTGAGTGTAGAACGCACAATTTGTATTATTTTTGTATGAAATAAACTTTGTATTTTTCTATGTATTTTAACTACAATTTCATGTACAAAGTTTCTTTATTTGATTTACAAAAAATAAAGAATAAAATAGGTACTAAAAAATATAGTATTTTTCATTTATGAATTAGGGTTTATTTTATTTATTGGCCCTTATCCCCCCTACTTTGTTCCTTATCAACTCAGTATCATGATGCCTAGGTCTCGGGGTTTAGGGTCATAAAATACATGTGGCATTTTATTTATTTTTCTTTTATTTTCTTTATTCTTTTATTTTTTGATTTTAAATACAATCTTTTATGTAGTGTATACATAATAAATAATAGATGTTAATTTATGCAAAATAATGTTATTTACATGCATTTATCTAGGCTTTAAAAGAAAAATGAAAGAATAAAAGTGATGAAATGAAGATTCATCACTAAGATAACTGCCTTCTTTTCTCATAGGGGACGGTTGTCGAAGCATCCCTGACAATTGCATCTCATTCGATCAAAGGGGACGTAAAAACGGAGAGTCCCCTATTCATAAAAGGATGAGATGGTTGTCATCGTCCCTTCTGCTCATACTGGATGAGATGATTAATGAACGCCCCTATTAAGCATTGTATGGGGGCACGATCACAAACTATCCCTCTGCAACAGGGCTACTCCGGTTAGAAGAGTTATGGAGACGATTTTTGACCATCACCCCTAGTTCTCCCCAAGTATCGGGTTGTAGGGACATGCACATAAGCTCTATAAAGGCGGTATTAAACATCCCCCTCTCGTCGTGCCCTCAAAAAATGAACCAGTAAGCCCATCTCAACCGGAGAGGATGATCGCGACTATCTCCTATAAAAATTAAAAAGGAAGGTTGTTGACCGTCCCCCTATTTCTCCTCAGGGTATCAAGCTGTAAGAATGGGCACAAAAGCCCTATAGGTATGGCCTTAACCATCCCCCTATCCCCGCACCCCCAAAAAATAGACTAGTAAGCCCACCTCGATCGGAGGGGATGGTTGCGATCGTCCCCTATAAAAATTACAAAGGATGGTTGTTGATCGTCCCCCTACTTCTCCCCAGAGTATCGGGCAACAAGGATGGGCACAAACACCCTATAGGGTGGTCTTTATCGTCCTCATTATGCTCGCACTACCAAAATAATGGACCAGTAAGCCCATCTGGATCAGAGGGGAAGGTCACGACTGTCCCCTATAAAAATTATAAGGGACGGTTGTTGACCATACGCCTAGTTCTCCCCAAGGTATCGGGGTGCAGGGACATACACATAAGCCCTACAGGGATGGTCCTAGCTGTTCCCCCAACCCACACGCCACCAAAAAATAGACTAGTAAGCCCAGCTTGATCGAAGGGGATGGACGTGACCATCCCCTACAAAACATAAAGGGATTGTTGTTGATTGTCCCCCTAGTTTTCCCTGGGGTATCGAGCTGCGGGGGTGGACACAGAAGCTCTATAGGGATGGTCTTAACCACCCCCTGTCCTTGCATCCCCCAAAAAGTGGACCAGTAAGTCCACTTCGATCGGAGGGATGGTCGCGATCGTCCCCTATAAAAATTACAAGAAAAATTATTAATCATCCCCTCTAGACTTCACAAAGAATATAATATCTACTGCACTGGATTCGGTGCCCTTCTATTGAAATGAAATCACAACAAAAATAATATAAAACAAAAAAGTATCTCGTCTCGACAATATATCAAAGTACTTCATGCATAAATTTTAATATGTATTAAAGAAATTCTAAACTGCAAACTAGATTTAAGTGTTCTTAAAAATAAATAGAAATTATATATCAAATATTTTTGTATTATTTATCTCGCTCCAATTAAACAAACTTACATAATCATGCTTGATTCAATTTGTATCCTACCTCCCCATCTTATGTGTCGACTGTAATCCCTTCACACGGTTCGAAATATTTTTCATCGATATCATTTGGTATTACTCCAAATTAGTAAAATTAAGTAATAAATAAATACAAAGTATATTAGATACTACAAACTCCTCACTAGACCAGAAGTTAATTCCAATCTTCCAGAGTCACACACTGAGGAACATTCTGATCTAATTTCTCCTAAGGAAACTGAGGGTTATAATACTGTAGGAATGAAGATATTGTCATAAAAGATGCCATTAAATCACTGATTTAATACGTGTTTAGATTGCACCCTTGGCTTAATGTGTCCTTTATAACGACACAACATATCTACTATCTAACTAAGGATTTGTCCATCAACGATAGGATCCCGATCCCAAGACAATTTTTCTCTATATGCATTACATTTAAACTACAACAAATCTGTAGAGATTTCCATAATGGTAAGTATATAACTTATTTTTTCCAACCTCCTGCTAACTTCTTCTTGTACGTTGTACCTGAACATAATCTACCCATCTTTTCTTGTTCTTTCCGTATCAAGTCTCTGAATTTTTGAATTAAGGTGATTCGACGTCCAAACAATTGGCCATCAAACATGTTGTCATTCTCCTCTATTTTCTATCTATGTTTTACAGGTAAGAAGCATTGATGACCTAAATAACAATGTTTCATATTGATGAATGCGAAATTTGCCTCTTTAATAATAAGGAATTGTCGTAGTATAGGAGTCAAATTCGGTTCAGCAAAAACCACAATCTTTGAATGTTGTGGAGTATTTTTACTTGGCAAGTCTTACCAAGGTCGAACACAGGACACACCCTACTCTATCTATTTATTGAATTTCGATGAAGTTAGTGCAAGTGTGAATCATTTATGAATTACATGCCTTCACGCAGATGTACAAGATGCATTATGCAGATTATAATGCAATAAAATGATGCATGCATTTTTTAGTTGATTTTTATGCAATTATAAAATGATATGAAAGAGAACTGCAAAGATGAATTATATGCAGAATATAAGATTATAAAAATGCCTAAAAAGATTATTTAAATTGAGCAACAGATGATAAATTGAAGTCAGGGTCATTTTGAGTATCATAGTAAAGTAAGTCATAAAATTAGAGCAAGGACAAGTAGAGCATGGTCATCATATAACATTAAAAATGACTTCTTTTAAAATTATATCAGATGAGAAAATTGGACATGCTATGAGATAGATGAAGAAACAAGGATCAAAACGATACTAAAATCATGAAGTTCGGACCTATGATGATCAAGTTATGAAGAAAACAATGCAGGGGCATAATTGTAATTGCAAGAAATAAAAGGATAAATATTACATTTAGGTCCCTAGAGGGACCTAAATGTAAATACCAAAAACCGCCTGGGGTCCTCTGTAATTCGCCATTGCACACAGGGACTTTTCTGCAAATATTGAAAGCTGGATGGGCCTTCCTGTAAATTACCCAGGCGTGCAGATGAAGCATGCGCCTGGGGACCAAAATGCAATTTCCATACCGATGAACGTCGAATTCACCTCTTTAATAGTGACGAATTGTCGTAGCATAGGAGGCAAATTCGGTCCAGCAAAAACCACAGTCCTTTGAATGTTGTGGAATATTTATACTTGGCAAGTCTACCAAGGTCGAACACAGGGACATGACTACCTAATGATTTTATCAAATTTCGATTCATTAAGCACAAGTGTGAATTAATTTCAGTTTGAGGTCCACATGATGGAATATGCAATTTAAAATGCAGTACTAAGATGCATGCAATTTTTAGTCGGTTTTTATGCAATTATAAGGTGATGCATGAATAATTGTGCAAGAATACATGTATGCTAGACAAAGGATTATGATTATACCCTAAAAATATTTAGCATCCTAACAGAAATAGAAATCAGAGTCCATTTAATCCATCATTGAAAATGGTCAGCCAATCATAGCAAGCATGAGTAGAGCAGAGTCATCATCTAACACAAAAATTCACCTCATTTAATATGACGTCGGATGAGAAAATTAAATACGCTAAATGTAGAGGACAAAACAAGGATCAAAATGACACTAAAATCATGCAATTTGGACCTACGATGCTCAAGTTATGCTAAAAACAATGCAGGAGCATAATTGTAATAAAAATGCAAGAAAATAAAAGGATAAATATTATATTTAGGTCCCTGGAAGGACCTAAATGCAATTACCAAAAACCGCCTGGGCCCTTATGTAATTTGTCCATGCGCACGGTGGCATTTCTGCAATTTCAGAAAAGTTTGAGGGCCTCCCTGTAAAATACCCTAGGCACACACATAAGGCACACGCCTGGAGGACCAAAATGCAAATAGCAGTTCTTCCAGGGTCTTTCGTGTAAATTACCTAGCACCCCGCGTGCGCTCCACGTAAGGGACCAGGCTCGGAAGGCAGCCACAGGTTCGGGCACACGTGTCTTTATCTGTTGGTTCAGCTCGAGGTTCGGATGACCAGATCCTGTAGGTTGGGTTGGAGGCTCGGGTCCGCCACGTGTCATCATCTGACCGTCCGATCTGAATGCTCGGACGACACATGTGTCTTCGTGCTCCTCCACCTCCCAATGGAGAAGGCGGGTGTCCGGTAAGGCATGTCGCGCTCCACCGAGCTCAGGAGAATCGCCTGATGGTCGAAAAAGATGGCAGATCTCCTGGCGAAGCTCGTGGGAACCAGACGGAGCTCCGCCGATGTCTGAAGCTGCTCGACGGAGCATGGTCATCGGAGGAGAATTTTGAGATTGACGGGGTGATGCAAGCTCCGACCATTGTTGGTTCCTGCAGGCGTTAGATGTAGCCGAAGCGTGGTGCGTGTGAGTGCGAAGGTTTTGTGAGTGAGTGGAGGTCGTGGAGGCGATGAGAAGTGGTGGCCAAGGGCTTCTTCTCCGACGGTGTTGGAGCAGAAGGGGGTCGGAGTGAGGGGAGGTCCTGCAGAAAAGAAAAGTGGTCGGCGAGGATGACCGAAGGATGGTGAGGGTCGGAGGATGGTCAGGTGAAGTTGGAGGCGAGCGACAAAGCTGGGGAATTTCGGCGAAGTCAGAGGAAAAAGCACCTCGCCGGAGCAAGGTGTGGCGGAGGCAGTGATCTGGGCTGAGGCCCTCATCGGACCTCGGGGGAGTCGTCGTACAATGAGGGCGATCTTCCTCGGTGCTCAGTGGTGGCAGAGCCAACCACGACACGGCCAAAGCGGCCATGGGTTGACACCGGCAGAAACCACCGCCACCATGGAGATCCACCCCTCCGCTGTCACCGGAGGGGCGGGGGAAGGCAGGGCTAAAGCCTAAAATGGTGGACGAGGGTGATAGAGTGGAGGGGTGTGCTTTTATAGATGGAGAAGACAGGACGTTACAGTGAGGGTTGATGGAGGTTTCGAACGGCTGGGGCTTGATTGAGAAGTGAAGACGGAGTGGTGAAGGTGGAGCGAGGAAGGCGGAGGATCAAGCAACGTGGAGAAGCGTTTCAATGTGGGCGAGGTGAACGGGGGAGACAGCTAAAAATGGAAGGGGGTGGCGATCTCATGAGCTAAAACTTCTGGAGTTGGGTGAGCTGGAGGTTGAAGATGGGTTTTGGACCGTTGGATCATGCGATCCAACGGTCCTAACGGGGGCACTGGCGGAGAGACGAGATCAGATCATGGATCTGATCTAATGGATGAGATCGAGACGCTATCGAATGGCTAGGATGTAATCTGTGGGTTTTATCCTACGGTGGTGAAAGTTGATGACGTGGCACGCAGGAGAGCGTGGGATAAGGGGTGATCGGGCAGCTGAAGTAAGGTGAGACGTGGCACAAGAAGGGCCATAGGATAAGGAATTAATCCCACGGCTGCAGATGAAACGAGTCTGTGTGGTTAGGATTAGATATGATAATCAGATCTGACTGCTGAGGAGTGGGGCGGCGATGGAGGCTAAGATGGAGGCGGGGGCGAGTGGATCCGATGGTCCAGGAGGTGTCGCGTGGTGGAAGTGGAGGCGGGCCACGTGGGCGGCCTAGAGGGCGCCACGCGGCCCAATCAGAAAAATTCAAATAAAATTACAAAGGAAATTATAAAAGAAATAGTTAGAGGCAAAATTAGGAAAAGTCAAAACATAAAAGTTGCTTGTCTTGACGAGATCTACAACTTTCATGTTGGTCAAAAAGCCAAAAGAGGTCAATTGTATAAAAGGTATTTTGGGGGTATTTTTAGGGGGATAAAAATACCAATTTTTGTCTTTGAGATGTTTTTGTAATTTTTTTATCTTTTTAATGGTCAGAGAATTATGGACAATTATTCTACCTAATTTTTAGGGGTTTTTGAGGATAAAATAAATATAAGAAAAATAAGGGAAATTAAATACAATAACTTAATGGTAAATTATACACAATATAATACAGGATAAAAATAAAGAATTAAAGGTGATTTTATTTGATTAATTAAGTCAGGGGTTTTAATTAGCGGCTTTTAGCATGATGAATACGAGATTCATCACATACTTCTAGGATCTTTATTGCAATTTATTCAGGCTGTCACGTGGCGTGCACGTGAGGGGCCAAGGTTCGGGGCTCACAGCTGGCTCGGGACATGTGGTAGCACCTGGGGGCTCAGTACTAGGTTAGGTGAACCCGAGGCTGTTGGATTGGATTGAGGCTTGGGCGTCCACGTGTCATCATCACAGTCATCTGATCTAGATGATCGGACGACAACTGTACCGTCTTGTTCCTCTGCAGGCCACCGGAGAAGGCGGGGCTCCGGCGACCTGCAATTAGCTCCTCCGTGCTCTACTCGCTCGCTTGAAGGTCAGGGAAGTTCGCTGGGTAACTGGCAGAGGTGCTGAAGGAGCGGCGAGGCTCCGATGCTGATCAGAGCTTGAGTTCGACGTCACCTCGCCTGAGGGAATCATCTCGAAGGAGCTCCGATGTGGACTCCGACCAATGAAGTTCCTGCATGCGTTAGATATTGCCGAAGCATGTTTTGCGTGCGAGGTGAGTGAGTGATGAGTGAATGGGGGGCGTGGGGCATTGGGAGGTGGTGGCCCAAGTGCCTCTTCTCCGACGAAGTAGAGAAGAAGGGGAGTCGGAGCAGGGAAGCTTCTGGAGAATAGAGGGGTGGTCGGCATGGATAACGGTGGTTTGGCGGAAGTGCTAGGGTGCTCAATGGAGTATGAAAGTGAACGGAGGCAACATGATAAATACGATAAAGTCAAATAAACGAAGGGAAGAAAGGTACCTCATATGATAGGGGAATCTCATGGAGGAGGAGCTTGTGCTGGGCTTTGGGGGAGCCCGATGTCATCGCCTGATCTGGTCAACCACTCTAGAGAGCTCTAGCAACTGCCGGTTAGGTAGAGCTTTCATGGAGGTTGAGCCATGGATCACACCAGGGCTGGGGTCGTCTTCACCTCGATTGATGACCCCTCCGCTGTCACCAGAGGATCGGAGGCTGGGCCGAATCCCCCTAAATGGTGGATGAGGGCCGATGGTGGTTGGAGAGGGCATTTTATAGGTGAAGTCGATGATGGTTTCTGGGGGTTTTGAATGAAGGTTTTAATGGTGGCGCACTGATGGTGGAAGGACGTCGATGTTGCGCGAGGAAGGAGGAGGATATGGCTACGTGGGGGAGGCGTTACGAAGCGGAGCGGGATGGTGGTGGCAGAGCTAAAATGGAAACGGGGTGGCTAGCTCGTGAGGTGAAACGACTAGGGGGAGGGGTTGACGGAGGAGGAAGATGACTTTCTGGCCGTTGAATCCTTAGATCTAATGTCTAGGATGGGAGCGTGGGCGGACGAATGAGATCAGATCAATGATCTGATCATACGATTCGGATTTGGGTGGAGATGAGTGTTTAGATGGGCTTTAGGCTTTAATCCGATGGTAGGGAATGGATGGATGATGTGGTGCAAGGAGGACCATGGGATGGAAGGGAGATCGGATGGTTGGGATTGAGGCGGTGAGGTGTGTCAAAGATTAGATCTGGGAGTCGGATCTGACAGCGGATTGAGCGAAGGATGAATGATTGAGATGGGAGCGGGGAAGAGCAAATCTGATGGCCCACGATGGCACCGGGTGGCAGAGAGGGGATGGACCATGTGGGCGGCCTAGAGGGCGCCACGTGACCCAATTAGAAACTTCGAAAATGTAAATACAAAGAAAAATACAAAAGAAATAGTTAGAGGCAAAATTAGGAAACAGTCAAAACATGAAAGTTGTTCGTCTCGATGAGATCTACAAGTTTCATGTTGGACAAAAAACCAAAAGATGTCATTTGTACAAAAAGTATTTTTATGGGTATTTTTGTAGGGTTTAAAACACCGATTTTTTTATCTTTTGAGTTGTTTTTGTATTTTTAGTCTTTTTAAGGGTTAGTGATGTTATGGACAATTGATCTACCTAATTTTTTTAAGGGTTTTCGATAATAAAATAATTGCAAGGTAAATAATGGTGAATAAATACAATTAGTTATGGTTAATTATACACAATATAATACAAGATAAAAATCAGAAATTATTGGTGTAGTTTATTGGTTTTATTAAGCTAGAGGTTTAATTAATGACTTTTAGCATGATGAATTCGAGATTCATCATACCCCTATACTTAAACCATGCTCGTCCTCGATCATCTAAATAATGAAGGAGTCGAATTAATTCCTGACAATGTGAGTGAAGATTTCAATGCTCAATCTTTCGACGACCTTTAATTTAAGTGATTCTAAAATTTTGAGCTTATCCATACTTTAGTCAGAAGGAATCCAACTTCTCTAGTTATCAGGCTCTCTTTTTGTACATATAATATGAGGATATGAAATTGAGTGTACTGCATTTCATGAAAGTCGAGTCGAGGCATCACCCAAAGTTCCAAGCCAAGAGACTCTCCTCTAGACCTCATCCTCAATACTAGGGAATAAGTATATTCTTTCTTCAATGAACCGTCTCATTAATTCGTTAGACTTGAAATGTAGATGGACGGCCAGAAGATGGAGGGCATAGAATTGTGTCTATTTTTCTCTCCCTCACATTAGAATAAGGGGCCTCTCGAGTGCCTTTTTACCCAACACATGTAAATTTTTAGATTGTTGATCAATGTGTCCGTCAAGAGAGTTAGAGTCGTCTGCCCTTGTTTTTCTGGGAGTACACCAGGCTGTGTCTCTTTTGAGTATCTAAGGTACCTTCGACACCCAGACTTGTAGCACTAACAATGCAGATCCCTTTTTTGGTGTCAGCTCGACTCCTTGGTCCTAATTAGCGCTTGGTCCAAGTGGACACTTTGAAAATGTTTAGGAGTGCTCTCCATTGGTGGAAGCTCATTTATAAATTGACTTTGGATGATAGAGCTTTTTCTTTGACAGTTGTTTGCTTTTGTTGGCTAGCTCCACTGCTTTTACCAAAAGTTGGCGCACATTGATCAACAATTATCATTAGGTTTCATCACACCCTAGCACATAGGTAAATATCAAAGAGATAACTTATGAATCCCCATTCATCACTTTTTATTATTTTATTTTAGCTATTTTTCTTGGAAAAACACCATGTATATGATTGTAAATACAATAAGTTACCAAATAAGCATACTTTTGTAAATATCAATAATTAGCATGTTTTTGTGCAAAAATAAAAGAATAAAGAATAAAAGAAAAAGAAGGAGATATTTAGAATAAATATCGAGTGACCCGAATGGCCTGACCGCAAAATAAAACAAGTAGAGAGAGATAGGGCCATTCATCCATGTGTGTATTCCTTATTACTTGTATATATTTTATTTTCACAAAAATAAAAGTGTGTTTATATTATTTTGTATATATTTCTAAAAATAAAATAAAAATCAGAAAAATAAAATTAAAATAAAAACAAAATAATTTCTCTCCCTACCATGTACATATACCAAGTATATATGTAACATATACCCATTTATTTCACCCTTGTAAATAATCAATAAAAATAAAATAAAAATTATTTTATACTCCAAAATTTATTTTTTAAATAAATAAAATAGGAAATTGGGGTATTTGTACAAAAATAAACAAACTAAAAATTAAAACAAAAATAAATAAGTACTTTATATATGTATATAACATTACATAATCTATATACATAATTTATTTTTCAAAAAAATAAATAAAAATCATTAAAAAATAGTTTGAAAATAAATAGACATTTTCATGTTAAAAATATTTTTAAATAAAATCATTTTCGATTTTTAAATGATTTTACAAATAATTATGACTTTCGATTTTTCTGATTGGTCCACGGGGACTGTTGACCTCGGTCAACTGCCCCCCTGAACCGGTCTGATTTGTGGATCCGGTTTTGTCGCTTGTTTTCTCAAAATTTTCCTGACTTGATCCGTTCACCACTCCTCTCGATTTTATGCTTCGATTATTCAGGAAGGATCCGTGACCCTCGCCCGTCTATTCCCTTAGGTATCCATTCCTCGATCCGCGTGCTCGAGCTCCATCTTTCTCGGACCTCATCGAGTATATAACCTTCATGAGCCACACATTTCATCGCATCTTTGTCCATCCCTCTCATCTCCAAGGACCTCCTCTCTTCGTCTGAGTGACAGCTGACGCGAGAGAGAGTCGCAGCGAGGTTTTGAGTGCTGGAAGCCTCAGATCTGACGTATACTCCGTCGTGTTCCACTGCGAAGTGGGCTCAGCCTATGGATTCATCGCTTCATCAAGGCCATGACCCCCTGAGGTCCCTGACCTCCAGCCTAGACGACAACGCCCATCAGGTAGTTGCATTGTAGTCTTAGTCTCTTTAGATTCGGGTTTGTAGGTTTTGGTCCAACTTCGTCGTTCAGCTCCGTTCACCGTTGTCGACTCTCCTTTCGCTACCCAGACAAACCCACCACCTCCATGAGACTTCTTCCCATCTTCTTCGCCCATTCATTCACCTCGGTTCGCCCCGAAACGAGTTAGTAGCCCTCCGCCGCCACTTCGACGGAGGGCCACGCCCCGCCTCATCCTTCACCCCTCTCGCGCGCTAACGGGTCAAGGAAATTTGCCCTTGACCCAGTAGTTGTCCTCTGCAGGTTTAGAAGACAATGGACCTCATCTGGAGGTTCTGACACTGAAGCAGAGGACGCTCCAGGTCCCTCACATCGTCGGAGCCTTCTAGGAGCTCCCGGCCTCATCGGAGCACAACAGCAGCTGCGGATCGTCATCGACTTCATTTTCCCCATTCCAGCAGCTTCAGAGGACACTCCAGTAGCTTGTATCGATCGGGTGACGCTTGTCGGTGGTGAGTTCTTCGCAGTTCTTCCTGGAGGCACCTCCGTCGTTGGATGGAGCCCCAACGCCAGTTCTGATCGTGACCCTTCATCTCTGGGGAGATCTCGACCGTTGGATCTATCTGAGGATCCTCTGCCAGCCGTCCATCGCTGAAGGGGTATCGCTCAATCACAACCGTTCGATCTTAAGTGAAGCACCTCGTGGCCGTTAGATCTGTAATAAAGGGTAATTTACACTTAGGCCCTCTTTGCTTTTTATATTTCAGTTTAGTCATGTAACTATGTTTAGATGTTGTTTTTGTTCTGGATAAATTGCACTTATGACCTCGTATTTATTTTATTTGCAATTTAGTCCCTCTTTGTGTGTTACACGTGGTTTGTCACGTGCGTTCTGGCATATTTGCACAACTTCTCCTGAACTTCATGGTTGTTACTGTTTGAACTGCTATAAATAGGAATTACATTTATACCCTGCTTGTTTGATTCACGTACCATCCTCGTGCGATTTGGGATATTTTGCATATTTAGCCCCATATTTTTACGTGTGTTACTGTTTGGCCCCTTGAACTTACTTTCTTTACATTTAGGTCCTTGTGTGCTGTTTGCCTTTGATTGGTTAAATAAAATATCAAATCTCATCCAAACTTCATGAAATTTGGACAAGTGGCTCCTGCCACGTTGTAAATATTTGTATGAATTTTTGGGCCCATTTTTTTCATTTTATATTTTTTAAAAATTCAAAAACCTAAAAAATTGCTACTGTCTAAATTGGAAAATCAACTAGAAATATTAAAAACACTCCAAAAATATAAAAAATTTCTGTTGGCTTGTTTTGCTGTCTATCCAAGTTTTGTTGGATTTGAATTTATAAAAACCCTAAAAATTGAAAAAAAAACTAAAAAACTTAGAAAAATCATTAAAAATATTAAAAACAAAAAAAAATATAATTTCTGTTTCTGTAGTTAGTTTTTTATTTCTAGTTTCTCAAAAAATTGTTTTTGAATTTTATAGGCTATTTGGATATTTTTAAATAGTTTTTAGATTCTGGCTGCACAATACCTTTGTTTTTTACTCTTGTTTCATTTTTATAAAATCAACTAAAAATTAGAAAAATCCAAGAAAAATATCTAAACCATCTGAATATTTCTAAAACCTAAAAATATTTTTTTTGAATTTTCTGAGTGTTTTTGAGATAGTTAATAATTGTTTGATTGAGGTTTTCTTAGCATTTTCAACCTTTTTCCTAATATTAAAAATCCAAAAAAATTTTAAAAACTTAAAAATTCACCAAAAATACTCATTTTTGATTTCCGACTACTTCTTAGGCTTTTCCATATCGTGCTCCTTGTGTTCGACCCTGGTAGCTATACTAGGTTAACTAAAATAGCGAGACCGCTATTTATTTGACTTGCTTGATTATTTCCATTTGGTGGTCTTCTTTTTCTTATTCAGTCTGGTCTGAGGGGTTGAGGTCGCAATGACCATTGATACCTCTTTACCTTAGTCGCTCGGGTCGCTCATCAATAGTATATGAACTTATTCACATAGGATTTTGCTGGCACTCAGGTTTTCTGAATCCTTCATTAACTTTATCCCATCCTCAAATATCATTAGATCGGGTTTAAACTCTAATCTCTAGTCCTAGTTCCTCAAGTGATATTTCAACTCATCTCATCAATCATGCAGTTGTGAATGTGATTATGTTAATCATATTTTTTTGAATGTAGAGATGAAGAGTGCAATATAGTGCTTAAATCTTTCAAGCCAGGGAAGTGTGGATATTAAGTTTAAAAACCTAATGACTAAGGCATGTTAATCCAGACTCTCTAGATCACAGAAATCAAGTGTCCTCAAAATCTTCAAGCCTTGAGTGAATGTGAATGTGTCAGGAATACACCAACTCCTTAGTTAGTGATTTCTATGTGATTTTTGTTTTTGCATATTTTTATGGATTTTAAATTTTCAAATTTTTTTGAAGAGACAATGACTAGCCCAGGCTCAAATAAAAGTATCTACTCTCAGCTAGTATGGGTGTAAGTATGGGTTGTTAGACGGACCCGTGTTCCTTAAGAATGGAGCCATATACATTATCCTTGAAACCACCCACTCTACTAAGAGAGACCTGAGTTCCCTCACTGAAAGTATCTACCAAGCCTAGTAGTCAAAGTCTAATTCAAAGAAAGGTTTTCAATTTTTCAATTTTTCATTTTTTTTAAAAGGGGATATTTACACAAATTACTCAATCAATTTTTTTAAAAACTATTTTTAAAAGTTTTTTTTACAAATCTCAGTTCACAGGGATACTAAAACAAGGTCTGAGAAGAATTTTCAAAAGGTTTAAAAATACAAGCTATGGATAAAGTAAATATACAGTAATATACGATATACCCCTGATGAATCTTCATTTCATCATCTTTATTCTATCATTTTGGCCTCAAAAACCCTAGTAAATGCATGTAAATACCCTTAATTCATGCATTTTAGCATTCATGCATGCGTATGTAAATAGTGTAAAAAATACGCTTTTTAAAGCCAAAATTATAGAATAAAAGAAAGAAAAGAAAAAGAATAAAATATTGTAATTATTTTATGACTCGAAACCCTGAGACCTAGGCATCTCGATGACTAGGTCGACAAGGAAAAAAGTAGGGGGAGATAAGGGCCAAAATATAATAAAAATCCCTTTTATTTAATTCATTCTTTATTCATTTTTGAGACCCATTTTAGTTCCACTTTTTATACTTCAAATAAAGAAACTTTGAAACATGAAAGTTGTATATAATTAAATATAGAAAAATACAAAATTCATTTCACCGAAAAATAATGTACAGATAAAAAGTTATGATCTGGATAAAATTCCAGAATCCCAATATCCCAGAATTGTATCTCTCAAATAAAAACTCGAAATATATTAAAATCACCTTTAATTGTATATAATTTTTCATAAGCTATTTAATGAAGGTGGTTTCATATTTTTCAGACTTACGGTTTGAAAGTTGAGTTTTGGGCCCCTATTGTATACTTGTACAGATTAAAATATTCATTTTATGTATCATTCATTATTTTTATGCTTTTATATTTTTATAATTTTGTAAATATTATTTCTAATGTATATTAAAACAAGAAGAAAAATACAAAGAAAACACAAAAATAAAATATTTGTATACAATACATTGAAGAAATACCTATGTCTATACCTACGAAGATTATACATCTATTTATTTACTTATACAAATTACATCAGAAAAATAATATATATATATATATATTCACAAAAATTAACTTGTAAATTTATAAAATGATAAATAAAAAAATTATATGTACAAAATAAAAATAAAATATTAAAATATATAGATAAATATTTTTTATATAAGCTACAAGAGGAAACTTGTAAATTTTAATCTCGAAAAAATAAATAAAAAATAATAAAATATTTCAGAAAATAATAAACAATTTTCATTTTATAACCAAAAATTAATAAATCATTTATTATTTTTTTATAGAATTAATAAATCTTTTTACCAACGAATATTCTAGTTGGTCCACGTGGACCAACCAGAATCCTTCAATGGTTGACCTCGGTCAACTCTCTGACCGAGGTCTGGCACCTGTCAGACCCTCGTTTTTGTTCCATTTCATGGATTTTTCGAGGAAGTTCCTTGTATAATTTCGTAACGATGTCTTCACGACTTTTGTTCATGGGAGATTGAGCATGCACACCTAGGTGAAACTTGATCTTTGGATCAATGACGCACCTACTATGCCTCGATTTTCCCAATCGTTTCGTCAACTCCCTCAAATATGCCCCGACTTTTCCATTTGAATTCGAACCCCTTTTGCACCAGTTTCACTCCCCCTTTCGTGCTCTATCGTGAGAGGAAGGTGACAACTTCTTTCTCCGTGCGTCAGGTCGGTCGAGGAAGCATCGAGGTGGCTCCACCACCTCCGGCAAAGCTCGCCGTCAAGGTTCTTCACCTCAGGTGACTCACACCTTTGAGGTCCATTTTTCTTCATTTCTTTTGTGTTTCCTTTAGTTTCCGCAGTCGTAGTAATAGATCCCCATCGTTATCCTTGCATCTCGTCCACCAGATCACCCAATCACCCCCTTCGCCGGAGTTAGCTCCGGTTGTTCACCATCGTTGCCGTTCCTTGCGTCCATTCGCTTCGCCGACTGTCGAGGCATTTTGTCGTCGATGGTATAACCCTTTTTTCAGGTCCAAGTACATCAAGAAGAGCCTGGGGCTCATTTTGCGCCTTGCCGGAGGCCCCTGGGCACCCATAGCTCCGCTGCCTCCTCGCGAGAGCTCCGACCATCGTCGGAGGATTCTGGAGCTACCAACACCAAAAAGACTGCATGTGGGATCGTTTTGGCCATTATTGGAGCTCGAAGCAGAGTCGGAGGCTTAGATCGAGGGCGTGGAAGGTCGCTTCGCCGACGACTCTTCCCTGTTCTTCGTCCTATCCTTTCTGTCGTCAGATCAAAGGCTGGCGCCCAGGTGTACAACCACCATATGATCTCCACGAGACACCACCGTTCGATCAGCCCTTGGAGATCTAAACCCAGCCGTCCTCGTGCGAATCGTCATCGGGTGTCCCCGTCGTGACACGCCTATTAGTGAAGCGTCACCCACCGTTGGATCGTCTAGGCGTGGATATTTTACACCTTCACCCTCACCATTTTGAGTATTTATTTGTTAGTTAGAAACTTTCATTTTGTTTAATATTTTGTGTAATATTTGCAAAAACACCCATGTAGTTTCTATAATTGCACTTTGGTCCTTGTCCACGTCACCTCACGTGACTTGCGCACGTGCGGTGTGGGAGTTTTACGAAGGGACCCTCATCACTTATGTTATTTCCATTTAGTCTAGGAACTATTTTACCACGTTGTAATATTTTTGGCAAAATTACAATTAAGCCCCCAGGTTTTTGTTATTTGTTCAAATGTTCCTCCCAGTCACGTGCTTGGCGCACGAGACTTTGGAACCTTTGCACTTTTAGACATGTGCTTCTTGGATTTAACATTTAGTCCACAAAGTTTTTATTGCAATATATATTTTTGTGGAAAAATTGCATTTATACCCTTGGATTTGTAGATATTTACATATATGCCCTTGTTAGTAGTATAGTTTCTCTTTGTTGTCTTTAATTATTTCATGCATCAATTAAACCCTAAAAATTCCTAAAAATATCATTTTATGTATGTTGCATTGATCTATTACGTTATATTTTTAATTTTCATTTTTGTTGCATTTTATTATTTATAAAAATTCGAACACATGCATTGTCTTCACTGTTTGCACTAGAAAATACATAAAAATTATAAAAAGTTTTTGAAAAATTCCAAAAAAATTATATTTTATTTGTTTCTATGTGTTTTTACTTCGACCAAAAATCACTAAAAAATTCAAAAGAAAACTTCTATAAATTAGAAAATACCCTAAAATCTTCATAAAAATCTTAAACATTCCTAAAAAATCAAAAAAAAATCCAATTTCTATTTCTAAATTTTCCTTACTGTATTATCTTAAGTTTAAAATTGATTTAAAGAATTTTTGACACTGTTTGATATTTTTCATCTCCATTTTAATTTCGACCATTAATTTTGTTCGTTGTTTTCAATATTTTTTATTTTAAAAATACCAAAAAAATTGGAAAATTTTATAAAAATCACAAAAACACTATAAAAATATAAAAAGGCAAAAACACTTTATTTGTTGTATTTTGAGTATTTTTACCTATTTTTATCTCTCTCTTCTCTCTTGTATATATACATATATCCTATATAGCTTTATCTCTTTATTCAAAAAAATATAAAAAGAAAAAAAATATAAAAAGAAAATAAAAAATTAGTAAATTTAAAAATAAAAATATAAAATCAACATATATATAATTAAAAACCCACAAAAATATCACTTGTATAGACATTTGATCACCGCCTCTCTTGAGCATTTATTTTGATGATCTACTTGCTTGTTCCCTGTGTTCAACCTCTACATGCTTGCACACTATACACATTCATTGTAGAGTTATAATAAATTTTAACTCCACATCTTGCTTTACCTTGTTTAATTATTATTGTGGGTTAATTGTTGACTGAATTTTGAATTTCTGATCGGTCAACTCATCGATTGTGTTCCCACCTTGTGTGGAATACACGACCGCTTGATTTTTGAGTTCATCAAATGGCGTCGTTGTCGTCGAGCAACATTGTATAGATTGTATTCATTGCTGGGGAGCAGCAGAATTTGCAGCCTTGGAGGAACTGAGAGATACAACCTTTTCGAGTATCCTACAGTACAAGGAAAAAGTGAAGATATGACACGATTTTCATATCAGCCATAAATAGTTTGAGCTAGATCACCATGTATGGTTATTTGATTCTAGGCTAAAGTTATTTCAAGGGAAATTACAGAGTAAATGGAAAGGTCCATATGTGGTCAGAAAGGTACATGACAATGGCAATATTGATATATCCGAATTATCATCTTCCTCTACCTCTGGAGTTAATGGTTAGTGCCTGAAACTATATCTAGATCATGATCCGCCGACCGTTGACGTTGCCCCTATTCATCGGGTATGAGATGTGCTCTTTGACTCACATCACCTGCATCTCATACATGATTATCACTTTAATCTTCCATTGCATAGATCCATTTGTCTATATCATTTATTCATTCATTCGTTATGTCTTCCACCCCGTCGTCATCTTATGATTTTGCTATACTTAGGATACCCTTTGTCCTAAGTATAGGGGGGTGCATACTGAGCTGTGATATGTTTATTCTCTTTTCTTCTTTTCTTCTTTTCCTTTTCCATATTCTTTATCTATCAGAAATGTGTCGCCCCTATTTGTCAGTCTTCTATACTTAGGACGTACTTTTCCTAAGTATAGGGGCTGTGCACCCCGAGTTGATTCTATTCTTTGATCCTCTCCATTATATACTCTTCTTGTCTATACTTAGGGATATCTTATCCTAAGTGTAGGGGGAGACAGTCTGAGTACGATCTGTTCATTCACACCCTTGACCCTCCCTGCTTTGTGTACAATCTGCTATACTTAGGATTATTTGATCCTAAGTATAGGGGGACGGTCAACTTCTCGTTCATTCATTCATTCCTTCATTTATTCTTTGGACTCAGTATGAGTTATGTCTTCTCTTTTCTCTCTGATCTATGAGGACATAGCTCAAGCTAAGTATAGGGGGGTCGTATATACTACATATATACTTAACCGTAACTCATACTTTCGTATTTTATTAATAATAATTATGGCCAATTATACTTATAAAATTCATTAAAAACCTTAATAAAAGATGTGATTATTCCTCAAATTCTTTTTGTACTTACTGATTAATAAATTAGGTGAAAATATTTTTTTGCAAAATGTTTGAAAAATAGTTTGAAAATCCTTTTGAAAATCTTTTGAAAACTATTTTGAAAATGTTTTATTACATGTTTTCAACCTTTGTAAAATGAGTTTGTTTGTAAAATTTATTTTCTTTGTGTGAAATAAAATGCTTGAAAAATGATTTGCAAATGGTTTGAAAAATCTATATATACTCTTTTGAAAACCTTTGCAACATAATTTTCAAATGTGTGTACATGTTTGTAAAAATATTTGTAAAAATTATCTTGGACTATTGTTATCAAATTTGTTTGTAAAATGATATTTCAAATAAGTTTGAGGAATATAAACATCATCCTAAAATTCGTTATGTATATATCTATAAAATTGAGCCCTTTGTGAATTCTTAAAATTTTAATTCTTGTAAATAAAAGATGCATACCCGTGTAAATATTTGTACCTACTTTTTAGCCAAAATATTTTGTTTTCAAAAATCCCAAAAGCATTTGCAAAATTAAAATACCAAAAACATTTGAAAAGCCTTTTTGAAAACAAAAAATGCATATGCATCATCTTTTCAAAAATCCATAAAAAGTTCAAAATCTTTGAAAATTGCATCACAAAAATATTTTCTGCATAGCATTTGCATAGCATTCACATTTTTCGGATTGAGCTTGATAGATGAACAAGTCTAAGTAAATACGAAGATTAGAGCTTGTTTGGACCTTCAAATCTACCTAAATAACAAAACCTCATAGGAGCTGGAATTGAGGTACTTCAGGTCTAGTTGACTTAATTCTTTGAGGATCACAAGACTTGGTTCAATGGATTCTTGACTACCTAAGTAAAGTATTTCAGAGCACACACACGACTCTTATTGATAATGACCTAACTTGGACACCTGCACCTATCACTTGTCTCAACTCAGTTGGAGTGGTGAGGGGGTTGGATTTGCCGGTATGAGACGCACACAGATGGAAACACTTGTCCTCCTCTAGGGAGGGAAGTGCACCCCAACCCGTCCGGTGATGATGAGTTTTGAGGACAGGAGAGTGTGGGTTGCAATAAAGCTTCAAAAGAGGGATAGTCTACAGGTTCAAGAGGAAAACTCCTTATGTAAATGCTGTTGTGAATAGTATTTAAAAAAAAGATAAAAGCAAAAAGCAAAAACTCCACAAAAAAAGTGGACAGGCTTGTACAAAAATAAAAATGCATGTCGGAGTGTATATATTTGTATAGTCAATAAGCAAGCTTGAGCTTCAAAGTCAAATCATGTGAGCCTGCAGCTGGATGACTTGACTGCACTGGTTTTGCTCATAGGATAGGTAGCTACACTGGCTACCGTCCATTCTTCTCTTCACCCCCTCCTCTTGAGCTGGTTGCCACTTGAACTTAGAAGGGAATACCCTGCTCCTCGAGGAATGAGTTATTGGATTGGGGAATCATTGGGTTGTCACATTGGAGAAGTCAGTCTCTTTGTCACTTCAATTGAGGAGAACTGCCATCACTTACACTGTACGAGTCAGATTCATAGTCATAAGAGTTTGCGTATGAGATGAAGTATTCTGACCTGGCTATTGAGGAGACTTGAACATGGTTTTGGGATTCTCGAAGGCTGTTGTATTTCAAATCCGGTTCTCATTAAGGTTCCACCCGCACTTAAATTTCAAAGGTCCGACTTGAGCTCCAAACTTTGATTTTGTGAAGACAAGTTTGACAATTAAACTAAATCCAATTTTCTTCTTTTTCTTTTCTTTGTTCTTCTTTTTCTGCACTTATTGCATAAGTGTTTGCTAGGGACTAGTAAAGGCAAGTATAGGGGATGATGAACCTCCATTTCATCATTTTTATTCTATCATTTTAGCCTCAAAGACCCTAGTAAATGTATGTAAATACCCTTAATTCATGCATTTTAGCATTCATGCATGAGTATGTAAATAGTGTATAAAATACGGTTTTAAAGCCAAAATTATAGAATAAAGAAAAGAAAAGAAAAAGAATAAAATATTGTAAATATTTTATGACCCGAAACCCTGAGACCTAGGCAACTCGATGACTAGGTCGACAAGGAATAAAGTAGGGGGGATAAGGGCCAAAATACAATAAAAATCCCTTTTATTTAATTCATTTTTATTCATTTTTGGACCCATTTTTAGTTCCACTTTTTATACTTCAAATAAAGAAACTTTGAACATGAAAGTTGTATATAATTAAATATAGAAAATACAAAATTGATTTCATCGAAAAATAATGTAGAGAAAAAAGTTATGATCTGAGTAAAATTCCAGAATCCCAACTTCCCAAACCATTATCTCTCAAATAAAGTCTCAAAATAGATTAAAATTACCTTTAATTATATATAATTTTTCATAAGCTATTTAATGAAGGTGGTTTCATATTTTTCGGAATTACATTTTGAAAGTTGAGTTTTGGGCCCCTATTGTATACTTGTACATATTAAAATATTCATTTTATGTATTATTCATTATTTTTATGCTTTTATATTTTTATAATTTTGTAAATATTATTTCTGATGTATATGTATATTAAAACATGAAGAAAAATACAAATAAAACACAAAAATAAAATATTTGTATACAATACATAGAAGAAATACCTATGTCTATACCTATGGAGATTATATATCTATTTATTTACTTGTACAAATTACATCAGAAAAATTATATATATATATATATATGTTCATAAAAATAAGTTATAAATTTATATAATGATAAAAAAATAATAAAATTATATATATGTACAAAAAAAAAATTATTAAAATATATACATAAATATACCTGTATATAAGCTACAAAAGGAAACTTGTAATTTTAAATCTCGAAAAAATAAATAAAATTCATAATAAAATATTTCGGAAAATAATAAACATTTTTCATTTTATAACCAAAAATTAATAAAATCATTTATTATTTTTTATAGAATTAATAAATCTTTTTTCCAACGAATTTTCTGGTACCAACCAGAATCCTTCGTTGGTTGATCTCGATCAACTCTTTGACCGACGTTTGGCACCTGTCAGACGCTCGTTTTTGTCCCATTCATGGATTTTTCGAGGAAGTTCCTTGCATAATTTCGTAACGAAGTCTTCACGACTTTTGTTCATGGGAGATTGAGCATACACGCCCAGGTGAAACTTTGGTCTTTAGATCAATGACGCACCCGCTACGCCTCGATCTTCCCAGTCGTTTGTCAACTCCCTTAAATATGCCCCGAATTTTCCATTCGAACCCCTTCTGCACCAGCTCCGCTCCCCCTTTCATGCTCTATCATGAGAGGAAGGTGACAACTTCTTTCTCCGCGCGTCAGGTCGGTCGAGGAAGCATCGAGGCGGCTCCACCACCTCCGGCAAAGCTCGCCGTTGAGGTTCTTCACCTCAGGTGACTCACAACTTTGAGGTCCATTTTTCTTCATTTCTTTTGCATTTCCTTTAGTTCTCGCATTCGTAGGAATAGATCCCCGTCATTATCCTTGCATCTCGTCACCCAGATCACCCAATCACCCCATTCGCCGGAGTTAGCTCTGTCCGTTCACCATCGTCGTTGTTCCCCACATCCATTTGCTTTGCCGGCTGTCAAGGCATTTCGCCCTCGATGGTCTAACTGTTTTTGCAGGTCCATGGACATCAAGAAGAGCTTGGGGCTTATTTTGCGCCTTGTTGGAGGCACCTGGGCACCCCCAGCTCTGCCTTCTCCTCGCGAGAGCTCCGGCCGTCGCTGGAGGATTCTGGAGCCACCAGCACCAAGAAGACTGCACGTGGGATCATTATGGCCATTTTGGGACCTCGAAGCAACGTCGGAGGCCGAGATCGTGGGAGTGGAAGGTCGCTTCGCCGACGACTCTTCCCTGTTCTTCGTCCTAGCCTTTCTGTCGTCAGATCAAAGGCCGGCGCCCAGGTGTACATCCACTGTCCGATCTCCTCTAGCAATCACCATTTGATCAGCCCTTGGAGATCTAATCCCAGCCATCCCCGCGCGAACCATCATCGGGCGTCCTCGTCGTGACACGTGTGTTAGTGAAGCGTCGCCCACCGTTAAATCGTATAGGCATGGGTATTTTGCACCTTAACCCTTATCATTTTGAGTATTTATTTAGTATTCAGAAACTTTCTTTTGTAGCTTAATGTTTTGTGTAATATTTGCAAAAATACCCGTGTAGTTTCTATAATTGCACTTTGGTCCCTCTCCACGTCACCTCACGTGACTTGCGTACGTGGGGTGTGGGAATTTTACGAAGGGTCCCTCGTCACTTATGTTATTTCCATTTAGTCCAAAAACTATTTTACCATGTTGTAATATTTTTGGCAAAATTGCTATTAAGCCCCCAGGTTTTTGTTATTTGCTGAAAGGTCCCTCCCAGTCACGTGCCTGGCGTACGAGACTTTGGAACCTTTGCACTTTTAGCCCTGTAGTTCTTGGATTTAACATTTAGTCCACAAAGTTTTTATTGCGATATATATTTTTGTGGAAAAAATGCATCTGTACTCCTGGATTTCTGGAAAACACATATGCCCCTGCTAGTAGTGTAGTTTCTCTTTGTTGTCTCTAATTATTTCATGCATCTATTGAACCCTAAAAAATCCTAAAAAATATCATTGCGTGTCTATTGCATTGATATATCAGGATATATTTTTTTTGCATTTTTCCTGCATTTTATTATTTATAAAAATTCAAGAACATGCATTTTCTTCAACTTTTGCACTAGAAAATACATAAAAATTATAAAAGTTTTTGAAAAATTCCAAAAAAATTTATTTTGTTTGTTTCTGTACGTTTTAACTTCAGACCAAAAATCACTAAAAATTTCAAAAGGAAACTCCTTAAAATTTGAAAAACCATAAATTCTTCATAAAAATCTTAAACATTCTTAAAAAATCATAAAAATATAATTTCTATTTATAAATTTTCCTTACTATATTATCTTTTTTGAAATTAATTTGGAGAACTTTTAAGACTGTTTGATATTTTTCATCTCCATTTTAATTTCAACTATTAATTTTGTTCATTGTCTTCAGCATTTTTTTTTAAAAACATCAAAATAAATTAGGAAAATTTATAAAAATCACAAAAACACAATAAAAATATAAAATACACAAAAACACTTTATTTCTTGTATTTTGAGTATTTTTACCTATTTTTATCTCTCTCTCTTCTCTCTTGTATATATACATATATCCTATATAGTTTTATCTCCTTATTCAAAAAAATATAAAAATAAAAAAAATATAAAAAGAAAATACAAAATCAGTAAAATTAAAAAGTCAAAATAAAAAAATATAAAATATATATATATAAATAAATATATAAGTATAATTAGTTACCCACAAAAATATCACTTGTATAAACATTTGATCACCGTCAATCTTGAGTATTTATTTTGCCGATCTATCTTCTTATTCCCTATGTTTGACCTATACATGCTTGCATACTATACACATTCATTGTAGAGTTATATTAAATTTTAACTTCACATCTTGCTTTACCTTGTTTAATCATTATTGTGGGTTAATTGTTGCCTAACTTCCGAATTTCTGAGCGGTCAACGCATCGACTGTATTCCCGCCTTGTGTGGAATAAACGACCGCTTGATTTTCGGGTTCATCAACCCCCCTATGCTTAAAATTTGTTATGTCCTCATAGCACAAGTGACATGAAGCCATGGCTCGATCAAATATAGGGTGATATAGTTGAACTGAGGAGGAGGGCCCCCCTATACTTAGGCCAAAAACTGACCTAAGTATAAGAAGACAACGCGAGGGATGAATGACTAGGCTGATCCCCCCTATACTTAGGCTACAATAGCCTAAGTATGGTCCTGAGTTAGGGGGGGTCTGTATTGGGAGGAGTATTTACACTACGGAGGGGGGGTTTATTTTTACAGAAGAGGGCGATCAGGGAGAGAGCGAGAGAGAGTGATTGTGAAATATATTAAGAGAGAAGGGGGAAAGGGGTGGGTGTATATGTGAAAGTGTGCGTGTGGGGGTGGGGGTAGATCATCAAGTGATATATTGTTTTCTTTTTTTTACAACATGAAAGCCCTCTAATGAGGACTGTTAAAATAAATATGCACATGCCAATTTTTTACAGTATGCAAATGCAGGCAGACTACTAAAAATTCCTAAAAATTCTCCACTTGCGGTCTCTTCTGCGGGAGCTACCCACTCCACGCCTCCATGGAGATCAAGCGTCCTCGATCTTTGTGGGACGTGCCACAAAAGAGAAATGTTAGAAAAATAGAGAGGAATTAAATTAGCAGAAATGATGAAAAATTAATGCATAAAAGGAAGGCTTCTCAATCTTGAAAATATTCAAAATAAATGAAAATTCAATAAATAAATAAAATTGAGTTGTGCCCCCGGCAACAACGCCATTTGATGAGCGTGAAATTTGCCTCTTTAATAATCAAGATTGTCGTAGTATAGGAGGAAAATTCGGTTTAGCAAAAACCACAATCTTTGAATGTTATGGAGTATTTTTACTTGGCAAGTTTACCAAGGTCGAACACAGGGACACACGCTACTCTATCTATTTATTAAATTTTCGTTAGATAGTGCATGTGTGAATCATTTCTCAATTAAAGGCCTTCATGCAGATGTACAAGATGCATTATGCAGATTACAATGCAATAAATTGATGCATGCATTTTTCAGTTGATTTTTATGCAATTATAAAATGGTACGGAAGAGAATTGCAAAAATTAATTATATGCAGAATATAAGAGTGCAAAAATGCCTAAAAAGATTATTTGAATTGACCAATAGATGATGAATTGAAGTCAGGGTCATTTTGAGTACAATAGTAAAGTAAGTCATCAAATCAGAGAAAGGACAAGTAGAGCATGGTCTTCATCTAACATTAAAATTCACTTATTTTAAAATTATATCAGATGAGAAAATTAGACATGCTATGAGATAGATGAGGAAACAAGGATCAAAATGACACTAAAATCATGCAGTTCAGACCTATGATGCTCAAGTTATGAAGAAAGCGATGTAGGGTCATAATTGAAAATAAAATGCAAGAAATAAAAGGATAAATATTACATTTAGGTCCCTAGAAGGACCTAAATGTAAATACCAAAAACCTCCTGGGGTCCTCTATAATTTTCCATTGTGTGCATGGACTTTTGTGCAAATATTGAAAACTGGTTGAGCCTTCTTGTAAATTACCCAAGCACGCACCTGAAGCATGCGCCTGGGACCAAAATGCAATTTCCATATTTCTAGGGTCTTCATCGCAATTTACCCAGGCCATCACATGGCGTGCACGTGAGGGGCCCAAGCTTGGGGCGCGCAGCTGGCTCGGGACACGTGGTAGCACTTGGGGGCTCGGTACAAGGTTAGGTGAACCCGAGGCTACTAGACCAGATTGTGGCTTGGGCATCCACGTGTCATCATCACAGCCGCCCGATCGTGATGATCGGACAACAACTGTACCATCTTGTTCCTCCACAGGTCACCGGAGAAGGCGGGGCTCCAGCGACCTGCAATTAGCTCCTCCGTGCTCTACTCGCTCGCCTAAAGGTCGAGGAAGTTCGTTGGGAAACTGGAGGAGGTGCTGAAGGAGCATTGAGGCTTCGATGCTGATCAAAGTTTAAGTTCTACGTTGCCTCGCTGGAGGGAATCAGCTTAAAGGAGCTCCGATGTGGACTCCGGCCAATGAAGTTCCTACATAAGTTACATATAGCCGAAGTGTGTCATGCGTGCGAGGTGAGTGAGTGATAGTGAATGGGGGCTGTGGGGCGTCGGGAGGTGGTGGCCCAAGTGCCTCTTCTCCGACAAAGTGGAGAAGAAGGGGAGCCGGAGCAGGGAAGATTCTGGAGAAGAGAGGGGTGGTCGACGTGGATGAGGGTGGTTTGGAGAAAGTGTTAGGGTGCTCAATGGAGGATGAAAGTGAACGGAGGAAACAAAATAAATACGAGAAAATCAAAGAAATGAAGGGAAGAAAGGTACCTCATCGGAGAAAGGAATCCGGTGGAGGAGAAGCTTATGCTGGGCTTTGGGGGAGCCCAGGGTCATCTCCCGGTCTGGTCAGCCACTCCAGAGAGCTCTAGCAACCTCCGGTGAGGTGGAGCTTTCATGGCGGTTGAGCCATGGATCACACTAGGGCTGGGGTTGTCTTCACCTCGATTGATAGCCCCTCCGCTGTCACCGGAGGACCGGAGGCTGGGCCGAAGCCTCCTGACTGGTGGATGAGGACTGACGGTGATCGGAGAGGGTATTTTATAGGTGGAGGTTGATGACGATTTCAAGGGGTTTTGAATGAAGGTTTTAATGGTGGCGCACTGATGGCAGAAGGACGTGGATGTTGCGCGAGGAAGGAGGAGGCCATGGCTACGTGGGGGAGGCGTTACGAAGCGGAGCGGGATGGTGGTGGCAAAACTAAAATGGAAAGGGGGTGTCTAGCTCGCGAGGTGAAACGGCTGGGGGGAGGGGGTTATGGAGGAGGAAGATGACTTTCTTGTTGTTGGATCCTTAGATCCAACGGCTAGGAGGGGAGCATGGGCGGACGAATGAGATCAGATCAAAGATCTGATCATACGGTTCGGATTTGGGTGGAGATGAGTGGTTTGATGGGTTTCAGGATGGATGGCGTGGCGCAAGGAGGATCATGGGATGGAAGGGAGATCATATGGTTGGGATTGAGGCGATGAGATGGGGCTAAGATTAGATCTGGGAGTCGGATTTGACGGCAGGGATTGAGGGAAGGATGAACGATTGAGATGGGAGAGGAGAAGAGCAAATTCGATGGCCTAGGATGGTGCCGGTGGCGGAGAGGGGATGGGCCATGTGGGCAGCCCAGAGGGTGCCACGTGGCCCAATCAGAAACTTCTAGAATGTAAATACAAAGAAAAACACAAAAGAAATAGTTAGAGGCAAAGTAGGGAAATGTCAAAACATGAAAGTTGTTCATCTCAATGAGATCTACAAGTTTCATGTTGGATGAAAAAACATAGAGGTCATGTGTACAAAAAGTATTTTTGGGGGTATTTTTGAGGGGGTAAAAACACCGATTTTTTTATCTTTTGAGTTGTTTTTGTATTTTTAGTCTTTTTAAGGGTTAGTGACGTTATGGACAATTGATCTACCTAATTTTTTAAGGGTTTTAATAATAAAATAATTGCAAGGTAAATAATAATGAATAAATACAATTAGTTACGGTTAATTATACACAATATAATACAATATAAAAATGAGAAATTATTGGTGTATTTTATTGGTTTGATTAAGCTAGGGGTTTAATTAGTGACTTTTAGCATGATAAATTCGAGATTCATCACATACCCACCGATAACCATGTGGATTGTGTGTTTTCATACAAATCGGGCAAGTGAGATTTCTTTTTGTACTCCAACTCAAGAAATTTGCATATGTCGTAAAATCATTAATGGTCCACATTAGTGAGAAACACATCGTAAAATTTTCTTTCTTCACAGCATCATAAGTCTGCACACCGGTACTCCATAAGATTTTAAGCTCTTCTATCAAAGGCTATAAGTAAACATCTATTGCATTTCCTACTCCTTTTGGTCCGGGTATTAACAAGGACATCATCATAAATGATGAGTTCAACAACATCCAATGTGGTAGGTTATATATAACTAGTATTACAGGATAAATTGATTAACTTGTACTCATATTTCCGAATAGACTAAAACCATCAGAAGCAAGCTTTAACCTTATATTCTAACTTCCTCGATAAATGAAGGACATCTTTCATCGAATTTCATCCACTTCTTGGAATATGAAGGATGTCTAATAATACCATTGCATCTTTATTTTTGATGTTACTGTGTCATATCATCCATTTTTTATTCTAATTTATGAATACAGACATTGAAATCGGGGTATAAGAGGGAAGAAGCGTAAAATCTTCTCAAGTTTTTTTTACATAGATACATCATTATTCTTCTTAAATATGGAAACATTACATTTAGGGAAAACCTCTAATGTAGAATTCTCCTTCCAATATAAAATGCAACCATTTGGGCATGCATCACTTTTTTATAATTTAATACAAGAGATCCTAACCATGGTTTTTGCATCCTTCCAATCTTTTGAAAAATTGGCAGGATTACTTAATATCCTTCGTATTCAATGTAAAACATCAGACATCATCACCGATGTGTTCTTGACTTTCATCTTATATAACTCTAACATAAATCTTAGATGAGATATTTCAACTCTCGACGCCATACAAGTTTCTGCATCTATTAACTTTTCACAAAAATCATTCTGCACTGATTCTGTATTTTCATCTAAAATAGGTCTTCGAATGCCATCTAACATGTCGAATATACCATCACCAACATCTGTCTGCATTTGATTTTCATCATAAATTCCATTGTTTCTGGAACATGTTGAAGACCTTCTCTGTGGTAAGTCCAATTTGTGTAATGTGCCCAAATCCTATTCAATATAAGATTCTCGTAAACTCCTCTTCGATTATCAAACAAAGTATTTTTACATCTTACATGTGGACATTGAATCTTATCTTCTTCATCTCCAATAATATTGATAGTAATTCACAGCAAAAAGTCCAATCTAAGAAGTCATTAACACCTTTCCTATAAGTCCCATTAAATATTTTATTCATCGAACTCTTGTCCATTTTCTTGTACCATAAAAATTAGTAGATATATCTTAATTACTCTTTGAAGGTTATGATGATCAAGGTAATGATCAAATCGAAGGACTCCAATAAGTAAACTCCTATAAATAATGACGTACTGTAGATCTATTGTGTCTCAAGTAATCTCAACAATTATCTCGGATTTAATCGATGGCTCTAATAAGTATCGATGTAATGTCTTTATTATATTAAAAAACTCACTCTACATATATATATATATATATGTATATATATGGTAGTGTAGTGACATAGTTATCACAAGAATTAACCACAACCTTAAAACTATTTATGAATTTCTTAATACAAGAGAAAATATTACAAACTTATTGATAATGCAAATCACAAACTTATCATTCTTGCATCCAACTCATGTATAATTTCCTAAGCATCAACTCATCAACTAGAACTAATTGGAAATATGTTTTTTCTCCTCTCCTCAACATATAAGTACTTACAACCAAGTTGATTAAACTAATTGAATGCTTACAAACATCTATTTCTAACTTGAAAAAAAACTACTACATAACTTGAACATTAATACTAAAAACAATATATCAAACATACTTTATGTCACCAAACATCTATTGGAATGATTCAAAATTTTAATCATATAATTGATACAAGATTAATGTTTAGGAAAAATGATTTAGATATCATAAGGTACCAGATTCGTCTCAAAATAGATTGGCAAGAGATCGAAGAAGAAGAGGGAGCGTGATCGAAGAGGATGAAGGAGGTTGAGATCTCGATGAGGGAGGGTGACTTCTCGAGAAGGAGGAGGGCTGGGATGTGGCGGGGGTGGGAGGGCATCATCGAAGGTGGGAGGGTGACGTATGTCGACGGTGGGAGGTAGTCAGGGAGAATGATAAGGAAACTTGCTCATTCAGTAGTATAAAACCATTGGGGATGGTCGAACTACCATCCTCTATTGTGATGATCGGGGATGGTCTACATAAGATTGTCCCTTCTAAGCTCCGAATTTCCACATACTTCTAACAAAAGAGGATGTGATGGTGGTAAAATGACCGTCCCATTTATCTAATCGGAGGGGACGGTCGTGACTGTCCCCTCCATTTGCCTAGGTCCCAGTGGTAATCACCTGATGGAGACATTCACAAGGAGTAAAGGATACGATCCTAACCGTCCCATTTATCTAATCGGAGGGGACGATCGTGAGACTGTCTCCTCTACGATTTAAAGGGGCAGTCATTTAGTTGATTGTCTCCTATGATTTGTGAATAGGGATGGCTGCTTGTAAATGTCCCTCGTGGTCGTCAAGGGGGATGAGCATTGATCAACCGTCCCCTTTGAAAGTATAGTGGACATTTGTCTATTGATCGTCCCCTACCATTATCCCCAAAGAACAGTCTGTTTGTAGTGAAGGCTAGTAACTAGATTAGATAATGTTAATCATGGATTAGCTAATGTTAATTGTAATTAAGAATAAGTAATCATGACTAATTCCAATTAACCATTATTAATGCTAGGATTCTCTTAGACATGGGAAATCATGGGGGTGGATAACCTATGGTTTTGGCGATGACATGGTTGTTGACAATGATCGTCCTGCTCAACAAATGAATGATGATTCACTAGTCACTATGACTAGGTGCGAGCTGGGATGACACATATGCGAGATGGGGGCATAAAAATACAGCATCCACACCTTCATTCTCTACTTATCCATTTTATACACTAGCCCTAGGGTTATCATTGAGAGGCTGAGAGAAGGAGATGGAGGTAGGGAAGAAGCACGAGCAAAGCACTGTAAACAATCACAAAATTATCCGTTGTTATGAGTATCGTTTTGTTGTAATCAAATAATTAATGATAAATCAAAAATCATATAATTGTATGAAATTAATGTGAGTGGTGTATTTACTTGTTTATTTTACTTGGGTATTCCTAGGAATGAATTCAAGGATGCAGTGTTGTTTTAGTGAATATCCAGGTTCAATTCAGTGCACTCAATTCAGTGTAGATTGAGACCAACTGTGTCCAAGTGCAACACAACTCTTTTGGTGATTTTTAAAGACTTTGCATAATTTTATAATAAAATTTTGATGATATAAATGCAATACAAACAAAGCATACAATAGACACAAAAGCAAGTTACAAAATTGGTTTTTAAAGGAAAATAGCAACCTCAATTAATCTAGTATTAATCCAAAATATGCTGAAATTATCAAACGACTATTTTTCCTGCAATCCTTAATGAGAAATCTAGAACACTTTTTTTAAATTTTTCTGATCAATGGAAAATTAAATATGCAATGTAGAATTTTTGGTGTCTTTTTCAAATTAAGTGAGCAAAAAGCAAAATCTTTTCGAAACAAAAATTCATAAAGATGCATGCTAATGAAAGTGACCTGGTGTTATTTTTTTAGATTTTTTTAGATTAAGATGAGTAAACAAACAATACAACAAATTCATGATTTATTGTTGTTAATTTTTAAACATATTCAATAATCACAAAAAAATCTAAGATAATCAGAACATGTAAATCTAGTCGTGACCAATCAAGAGTACTTTTACTTATGAAACTATTTTAAAATCTACCTTAGAAAAATCAAATAATAAAATACAAAATAAATTATAATGGGTATAAGACTCAATGGATTTCAATAAATAAGAACCAAAAAGTTATTGGACATGTGAGAGCACGGCAAGCTATTATGTAATAAATGTTATCGCAATTCACTCCTTAATCTAAAATGAAGAATAACTAATATGCATTATAAGTCCCTTAGTACAATTAGGGTTATGTACCATTTCCAACTTAATAATCATACAGTTGTTGAATCATAGAAGCTTGTGCTTGGATTATATCTAAAGAGTTAGATTGAGGACTCATCAAGCACCATCAAGTGATTGTTAAAAAATGATCTCCAACTTGAGAAGGAGATGGAAATCCATCTCTATAGGTTGATATCTGATCGACCTCTTGATGTAGGTCCTCTTCATAGGAATAGCAGTTCAGAGGTGTTAGATAAGTTATATCAAAGAGTTGACTTAACGAGATCGAGATAACCAAGACCTATGTCGTATATTGTCACAATATAGGCACGCGTCCTCCGGCCGGAAACATATGTGTTATTATATGTCTGAGTATATACATTGTGCAGACTAATAGGTTGATGACCTATTCAATGGCTATACAACAACAAGCTAGTGTGCATACAAGGGCATATGAGTAAATGATTTCTCGAAGGGATCATATCAGTTCATTACTGAACAATAAGACATGAGCTCACTCATGAGATGTTGGGATCAAATTTTGTGCACAATTGTCTAGCTTTGGAAGCTTGACTGAATTTGTAGATATGATATATACTTTTTAAAAGTATATGATCAATAAAACAGTATGTAATATGTTTTTGGAAAGTATATGATCGATACCAACTCCCAATGATCAAATGAGATACTTAGTGATAAAACTCTAAAGGAGACATATCAAATGTGATCTAAAATTTCAGGTTTATTCTACGACTTCTAGTATGCAGATGTAGGGTATTAGGAATACTCGAGGGTGATGTGATCGCAAACGACTGTATAATTATGACACTTCCATTTTGAGGGAGTGATGAAACATGTTAGATTTTAGTGACTCCTCTCAGTAGATTAGTAAATTAATCTTAGTCTAAATATTGGACATTGATCTGAATGTGATTAAGATACAATGAGAAGATAAGATTTACAGTTTGATTTCATCTAACATCTACGAGAGGACCCCGAGATCTGGATTTGAGATATGATCTCAATATCTAAATCATTATACATAAAATGTAAAATCACAATGTCCTTGTCTCCAGGTATCCACAAAAAATACATTATTCTTGAAAGAGTTCAAGAATAATTCTATTGTTGATAATATATATGATCATTGAGAAAATTGATAATTAAATATGATTTAATTATTATGAATAATGTGGATATTATTCATATTATTTGGAAACATATGATAGTCATCTAAGATAATTACATATGATTTAATTATCAATGATATGATTAATGTGGATATCACTATCCATAATAATCATGAATGTTATAAATATGATTTACAATATGTTGGAGAGATGTAATTGTAAAAAATAATTACAAACTAAATATTGATGTGAAATGGATTCACATTGGATAATTAAATTGTAAATACAATTCACATTTTATTTTGGATATGCAAATATGATTTACAATTTATCAATAACATGATTGAAAATATCATAAAATAATTTGGATTTTTTGTGACTAATTATACAACAAATGTTGTTGCACTTGTGGAATTTTGGAGAGATATGATATCTCACCAATTAGGAATAGGAAAGATGCCTTCCCCTTTTGTAGGGTGGTTGGCCATGGAGTCTTACTCCATGTATGGTCATCCACCCTATTAAGGGAAGGAGGCTTTTCCTCTTTCCTTTATTTCCACATGAGATTCATTTGAATTAAGTTGAATGTATTTAAATTAAATTGAATGTGTTGTAAATTATTTGTAATAAATTTAATTTATTTTAAATTGATTAGTTGTTGTTGCAAATTAATGCAACAAAATCATGGCCATTGATTTAAAGTAGAAAATCATCTATACCATTGATTTTTTAAGCATGTGGATTGAGATTCATGGACATCCAATTTAGTATAAAAGAAAGGGTAGCCCTAGCATTTCTTTTTACAACAATAATTACAAGAGCATTAATATCTCCATAATTCACATACATGCCCCATCTCTATCTCAACATTTTGGACATACATTTTGTTGACCTAGAAATCCTCTCAATCGTCGCGACATCATTGTGTTGTCCGATCGACTGCATGAAAATCTCCTCCTCCTTCGGTGCTTCTTGATCATGAAGAAGGCATCAGATTTTGTGAGAAGAAATCAAGAGACTCCTCGCTCGGATCATCAAGTTGGATTGCGGGAAGCACACATCTCATCTGCGTACCCACAAGTGCGACCTTCGTTGGATCGAACTTGAGACAGGATGTCTCTTCATTTAGAGATACGATCACAAACATGCTTCAAGAGGTAATCCTTGTACATGTTTGTGTTGTTGATGAAATGATTTGAGAAGTGTTCTCAAACCATGTGATTTCATCTATTTAATTGTTTTAAATTACTTTGCCTGATGCAACTAGTATGACTAGTTGCCCTAGGCCGTATGTGATGCGACCTACATGCTTATATGATGCGTTAAGACCTAAACTCTAGCCTTAAAGTGGTATTAGAGCCTTGGTCAAGTGTCTTGGATATGATCCAAATCCTAAGGGAATAAGGTTTTGCATATCAGTTGCATGAGGACTCGTGGTTTATGCATATGATGTATGTTTCAAATTATTTTTTGTTAAAATGAAAATACACAATTTATGATCTATTAGGAATACGTTTTTGGATAATAAAATGAATTTAGAAAGTTTAAATATGTCACCAAAATAGTAGCTATTTTTTGGCACTAAAAGTGCATGAATTAAAATTCGAAAAGTTCTTGCGATGAAATTGTTTTTGCATGTATTCACAAATCTATAAGAAATTAATTTTTTCTTACTATTTCCCCATCATAAATAGGGAAATTATAACTTTAATTAAGTATAGAATTAAATTATTAAACCTCTCAAATTTGTTTTGTGTGATCCCGACTCCGTTTGCCCTAAATATTCCATATTTAGTGGAGACGGGTCGGATGATAATTAGATCATCAAGATCACTTTCTTAATGTGTTTATCATTCAATTAAAATCAAAGAGATTATGAATTTCTCTGATTAATTTGATACCTGGTATTTTATGAAAATATTTGATTAAACATCAACAACTATTGAATGAGAGTTTCATGATAAAAGTCCTAGTTTATCCTACAATAGTTGTAGGACAACTTTTACATGCAAAATAAGAACATGTTTGCTTGATATGACTAGAAATTCACGATATTTAAATTTATTTTTAAAATGCCTAAGATTTCTGAGTGATTACTATATATGTATCATGCCGGTCACCAAGAGCATGTGATCGATAAAACCTCTTAGTACAATTTGTACCAATTATGTTGTCTTTAATTGATTCGGTGATGGTGACTATGCCATGGATACGTTAATGGGTTACTTAATTTGCACCCTACATCATAGTGGAAGCGCTCCTTGTTAGCATAATATGTCTGACATGGTTTGATCCTTTTCAAGGATGGATAGCATGAGAAGTCTCTATGTACTTTAATCAAATAACTGGAATAATATAACAGTACAAATGTGAGGGTGTATACTATATAGTAATATCAAGCAAACCCTATTTGTTCATTGGTTGAATTGGATCATTGATTAATTTAATATAACTAAATCAATTAATTCCAATTAAAATAAAGACTCAATTATGAATGGAGATGTAATTCACTTGAAAGAATTAATTGTAATGAATACGATTGATAATGATTAATTAAAATTTGAATGGGATATGGAGGATCATATAAATGTCATCAATGGTCACCCGTCAAGGTGAAGGGTTCTGTCTCCATAGATTGTATGTTAGAGACGCCCATCCGAAGTGATAAATCATGCATACAATCACACATGAATCGGCTCTTTGCTTCTCAAAATAGTAAGTTCGTATACATAGTGATCGCAATATTGGTTCCCCGTATTGTTGAGGCGATATTATATTGCATATAGAGAGTTATATTCCTATTGACGGTTTGTCCAATTAAAAACGGGTCAACATCACCCTAGGGGTGGTCAGCCCCGGGTGTTAAAGATCGAATTAGGAAATTCAAGTCGAACTTGTAAGGTGGAATGAATTTCTGCTTCTTTTTATCTGAGTTGTGGTTCCTCATATTATTGGGAGGTAACACAGGTATAAAGTAGATCTCAGATCTTGCTAGAGAGATATCTGTGTATGTGTGTGTGTATCTTGCTTTGAAAGTTTAATAAGGGAAAGGACTTTCAGAGTTTTAAAGGAGAGACAACTTTGCTTTAAAACATTAATAACCTTATTCAAAGTTATATATATTGATATTTATGCAAATTATCTTATTTCATATAACCTTCATTAAATCCACCCAAATCTATACCTAATCATAACCATTTTAATGTCATGGTTTGGATCTATGATTAAGATGTAGTACTTGTAGTTGGACACATAATGTATGTGTTTGTAATATGCAAGTTTTCCTCATGATTATGATTATTGACAATTAAATAGACAATATGACAATAACCTAGGGTTTATGTACCTCTAAAGTCTTAATCTCTAATCGAGTGTTCTTTGGAAGTAACATGTCGGTGATGATTGTAATTGTCAAGATATTTCTTAAAAACTGAAGAAGATGTTTTGGAGAACATTTGTGCACCCAGCATTAATCATGAATGACATGGTTCACCGCATTATGCAGAATGGCAACTCGATAAGAGATCGTGTACTAAAAAATATTTGGGTACATGCATGAACCTAAGTTTTTTTAGTCAAGATGAATGTGGATATGATGAATGTCATCATTCTACTATCTCTACTTAAGTCTTTCATGATGCATCATATTATTCATATTGTATGAATAGAATGAAGCGAGAATAAATGTTGAAATACTCTTATATTGAAGTCCCTTGAGGACATGTTCAATCTCAAAGATCCTTTATCTTAAGCAATAGTTGTTTTAGTGTTAAGGAAGCACAATGGAAACATGGGTCTGACCCATGTAATAAGGAGAGTCAAAGAGTTGGTTGTACTTATGTGACTTCCATATAAATGGCATTAAAGAGTTGGATGAATGCCAATACTGCATAAAGTTGATGTATTGATAATATGCTTATCTAGACTATGTAAAATCCTTAGAGAAGGATCTGGATAGTGCATCGGGATATTCTGCATCTACATATCATCATTGAAATCAACTTACTTATTAAATAAGATCAAAATCTAATAATTGTATCTCGTTCTTTTACTATCACTTGCAACTGGTTGCATATGTTTTAGAAGACTAGAAAATTTGATCCTAAGGTTTAACATGCATCCGCATGGGAGTTGATGCAATTGTTGCAACAATCTCCATTGGATAGAAAGACTACATATTTTTAGTGGGAGAGCCCTTAGTCTTAGAGAATGACTATATGACATAGATATTAGAATATAATAAATGTTTTTTCTAATTTTGTTGGAAATAAACCTATTATAAAGAGTTATGATAAATATATTTCAGATAGTAATGTAACATCTAGAGGAGTCTACTAAATTAGAAATATTAATGAATGGCTCATTAACATTTCTAAATACTAGAAACTAAAACTTAAAGGATCGAAAGGAGGATAAAGATCATTTGATAGTGATCTGTCATCAATTTTTGGACATATGTCTATTGATAAGATCAACAGAATAGCAAGAGATGGAACTTTAGAATATCTAAAAGTTCAAATTTTACATACTTCTGAATATTGTATTCAAAATTAAAATGCCTGATGCACCCTTCTCTGGGAATGGGGTAAGATGCTGAGGCATTCAAGACCTCATACATATTGATGTATATGGACCCTTGAAAAGCGGAAAAATGAAAGTCGCTAAAATGAACTGCAAATCAATTTCAATGTCGCTACTGCGACTACACAAATCTCTCGATTATTTCAACAATTAACCCATACAGACAATTAATCAATTAACAACAAGGGTTAAAATTTATTATATCTTACTAAAGATGTATAATGACAAGAAAGTAGGGGTTGAACATAGGAAACAATGGTGTAGAGCAATGTGAGATAAAGAAAATCAAACACAACATGTCTCTCAAAGATTTAGCCAAAATACGGTTTTTGTGGGTTATATATATTCTTTTTGTTTTTATAATTTTATATTTTGTTTTCAAATTATATTTTTATATTTTTTTAGATTTTTAGTTTCTTTTTGTAAAAAGATAATCTAGATATATAGGGTGATATATCTATACTATATGTGATATATAGATAAAATATACAATAATTAGTCAAAAATCAGGAAATGAAGTGTTTTGGGGGGGTTTAATATTTTTATACTATTTTGTAATTTTTAGATAATTTTTTGCAAAATTTTAAGGATTTTTAGTGGGAATATAAGATCCAAACTGTAAAAAACAAACAAATAGGAGTATTTTTTATTTTAAAAATATCAAATCCTTACAAAAAATCCCAAAACTATTTTTGATTCAAAATGTACCCCAAAATACAAAATTCGTAATAGAGAAAAATATTTTTGGATATTTTATAAAATTTTGAGAAATTTTATACAATTTTGAGTATTTTGAGATTTTTAGGATTTTGTGTTACATTTTTGTTTGATTTTTCATCAGATGATAAAATAGAGTAAAGCACTTAGAATCTAATTTTTTAGATTTTTTAATTGTTTTGGATTTTCCGAGACAAACAGTGAAAAATAGTGTTGTTTTTTATTTTTTTTCAAAAATAGAAAACTAATTTAAATCACTCCACAAAAATATGATTAATTAAATGGAAGTGCATTTAAATATTTTTTCTTAAGATTTTAGACACTTGGAGATAATTTTCAAAAAATAAAGACAACGAATGGAAAATGCATACTGGCAGGGGTATGTTTGTAAGAAAAACAAAATTCCTAGATCAATATCGAACCACAAAATAAACTGCAGGGGCTTAACGTTCAAAATACCCAAATAATACAAGTATTCAACTCTTGGCAGGGGTACAAATATGATTACCAAAACGTACAAGGGCTAAGTTGTTATTTGTCCACAAAATATAACACTATATATGTGATTCTAAGGACTGAATGTAAATACAACAACTTGTGAAGGCCCCTCCGCAAAATTCCCACACCTCACACATACATACACGTGAGGTGACATGGCGAGGGACTTGTTGGTAATAGTAATGAAGCTAGGGGTTTGACTGTAAATTATACAAAAGGTTTTACGCTAAAAATGATAAACAAAACAAAGGGGTGGCGATGCAAAATACCCCTCCAAATATGCGCTCGTCAATGGTTGGATGGCTACCACTAATCCATGCATCGACTCAACAGTGCAAGATGACGCTTCATCGTCCATGGCTAGGATTAGATCTCTTACGGGAGATCAATGATGGAGATGCGATGCGATCCTACGATGGTTGCTACGTACGAAGAACGAGGCATGATCAAATGGCTTGGAGATGATATAAAAGAATGCCTGAAGAACATGGCCCAGTTGAACTTTGATCGACCAACTCCAGCGGCTCTGACCTCCAACCTCACTTCTGATGGATGCAAAATCTCACCGGCGCTATTTCACGATGAAAGAGTGCTTCCACTAAGGCTGGGACCTCACAAAGAGCTCCAACGAATTCCGACACATGGGGCTTCCACTTGAGCTTTAATGAGTCTCGATGAGACCCTTACTTTGGTTTTTCCTACAGGAACTAGTCATCGGCCAAAAAAAGACGCTCTGAAGAGGTTCAGATCGAGAAAAAGGTGCGAGGTGAGCCGGGTGGGGGTCCTCCGATGATGCGGTGAAGTGGAGGACGTGTTGTCCAGATCTATGCAAGATATGGTTGGAAGAGGTGGTGTGGAGTGATGAAAAGTGAAGGGGAAAGAGGAGGGAGATGGTTAAGCGAGGTGGAGCAGATCAGAGGTAGTTGGAACACGGTGGCGGAGCAGGAGCTCCGCCTTGTGATGAAAAGGGAAGGTACGAGTAATACGATGGATTCAACCCAAAATAGGACCTAAACTAGATTATTGCTCCCCTCTATCAGGTAGGATCTGATTGATAAGGATGCGAGGCGAGGGGGATAGTTTTCGGTGTAATATAAGGTCTCAGGGTGAAATTGAATCCCGTAATATATAGTATAGTCAAGGGAGAACAATAAACCTGGTAATCTCATCAACCCTAAGAAACCAAAAAAACATGAAGAGCATATAAGTTTACTGGGGTTGCGACGCCTGGAGGGGGGCTTCGGGGGCACACGTCGGTGAGCAGCGAATCTAACTCGATTCGACGCCAATCCTCACAAAAGTGGGACCCGACAGCTCTTGTTGTCACTAGAAGAATGGATCGATCCTTGGATTTAGGGTTTAGTGGTGGAATAGTGATCAATGATGAAGGGAAGCCCAAGACTATAATATATGGGGGTGACTTTCGATGGAGAAGATCTCTCGAATTGACCAAAGCCCAAGGAATCAAGTGCGCGTGTAAGTTCATAGATCGAGGTTTGAAAGCCTAGAAGGCATCAAGCTTAGAAAATGCAAGGATCTGTGTGAAAAAAAATCAAGAATCTCATGGTCAAACTGATTAACCGCTGGCGTGCTCTTTTTAATTTGAAAAGTGTTAGTGTCTCATTGTTGTAGTCAGGTAATCGGGATCGATCAGAAATTTACCGCACGAATAGAATAATCGATGAATTAATGAATACGCAGTTTGATGTATTTTTAACCTGGGCAAGCCCCAGGGTCAACTCAAGGAGGCAAAGGAACAACTTCGGATCAAGTTAGAGGAATTATCTCAAGATTTTCCAAGCATACTTTTTTGTATTTTTTTATGTGATAAAAATGCAGATGCACAAATGCGTATGAATTAGGTTATTAAGAAAAAGATCCACTTAGCCAAATTTAATTTTAATGTGAAATTAATCCAATTAAATCAAGTTTTATTTTTCTTAAAAACTTAATCCAATGATGAATGTAAAATGTATTTTCTTAGAATTTTTGGGATTAAGACACAATAATGAAAAATGCAAACTTTCTAGGGGTTTTATGCAATTTTTCATGCGAACGATATGCAAAAATTATGAAAATTTTACTAGAACTAAAATATAATGAAAAGAAACTACATTATTTTTTTTGGAATTTTCTGATAATTTGTGATGTTTTATGAACAGTTTACCGAAAATAGAGTGACTGTGAACTTTTAATTTCTAATAAATCCACAAAATCAAATTATATATTGTGCGATTTATCTTAAGTAGATATTTTAATAAGCTATCCAGGAGAGTTGAAATTTCGTAAAATATCATTCGTGGATTTAATTAAAAATCAATTACAGATATCAATCTATAATTTATTTTATGCACAATACAACCTTAATTTAGATGAAATTTGGATAGCAATTAAAGTACAACAAGATGCATCATTTTTGAATTTTTCACAATTTCTGGAGCAATATTTAAGTATGTGAGAATTTTAGAGCAAAAATATGTAAAATATCACTGAATTTCAAACTCTAATTTTTAATAAATTATCCAATGCTCATAAAAATGCAAATAAACATCTAAATGATAAAGAATTAGTTGCTCAACAATATATTATTTTTCATTAAAATAAATGATGAAATAAAGATGTCCAAATTATCATGCAAAGCTAGGGTGTTTTTGCAATACAGAAATTGAAATAAACAAACTAGAATGCACATAGGGGCACGTTTGAAATTCCAAAAACAAGAAGGAACGAAAATGCAATTTGTCCCAAAAATAATAAAAATAAAATGACCTTGCCACTTCCCACGTTAGGGCAACAAACAGACATGGTGTAACGGCGGGGCGGGGAAGGCGATTGAGGCGCGAGGGGCGGCTTGGCGACGACGTGCAGCTACGCTCGGGAGGTGCGACGGTAGCGTGAGAAGGCACGGACGAAGGGCACGACTGGGTCTAGCGGTAGTGTCATGCTCCGATGCGTGGTGCACGAATGGCGACGGGGGTAGCCACTACAGGCGCGGCTGTGGCGGACAGAGCATCGCGTGTGGCGGTCGGCTATGGGCAAAGGAGGTCGCACGGGCTGGCAGCCTGGCAGCCGGCGGCGGTGTAGCCTGGAGCACCGCAGGGGTGGAACGGAGAAGCAACATGCAACGTCAGCTTGTTGGGGAAGTTGGTCAGGAGTGCAAAATAGTCACCGCGCGAGGGAGGAGGGCTTGAAGGTGTTGGTGTGGCGGCACAGGGCTGGTCTTCACGCAGCCTCGAGCAGGGGAGGTCGGTGGGCCGGCCGCGATTGGTGTACGGCTGGCGTGGGGGCACGCGTTGGTGGCAGGGGACACATGCTGCGGGTCTGCGTTGGATGTCCGTGAGAGAAAGGGGGGTATCAGCGGTTGCAGCTTGCTTCCAGTTATGAAGGAACGAAAATGCAATTTGTCTAAAAAATAATAAAAAATAAAATCACCTTATCACTTACCATGCTAGGGTAACAAACAAACGTGGGGTAGTGGCGGGGCGGGGAAGGTGACTGGGGTGTGAGCAATGGCTTGGCGGTGACGAACGACCACACACGGGAGGTGCGATGGTAACGCGAGAAGGCACAAGCTGAGGGCACGGCTGGGGCTAGCGACGGTGGCATGCTCCACCGCGGGGTGAGTGAACGGTGGCGGGGGCAATCACTACAGGTGTGGCGGTCGGCTACAGGTGGAGGAGGTCGCGTGGGCTAGCGGCTTGGAGGTCAGTGGCGGTGCGTCCTGGAGCACCGTAGGGGATGGCACAGAGAAACGGCAAGCAGTGTCGACCTGCTGGGGAAGTCTACAAGGAGCGCACGGCAGTCACCGCACGAGGTATGAGGGCCTGGATGTGTTGGCGTGGCGGTGCTGCACTGGTCGTCGTGCGGCCTGGAGAAGGGGAGGCTGGTGGGCCGAACGCGGCTGGTGCACGACTGGCATGGGGCACGCGTCAGTAGCGGGGACATACGTTGAGTTCTGGCGGAGGGCGCGGTAGGGCCACGTAGGACAGCGGTGTCGAACGATCGTGAGGGAAGGGGGGCATCGGCGGTTGCTGCTTGCTTCCCCTGTTCCTCCTTTCTTTTTTTAATTTTTTGTATTTTTTTTTTTGATTTTTTCTTATAAATAGGAAATAACAAATGCGGGAATAAAGATATGGTGTGTGTGATGGATGGTGATGAGAATAAATTGAGGAAATGATCGAATATGAATATATAATACCAAACAAGAACATTGTCAGATAAAAAATAGGAGAATTAGAATGATAAAGAATTTACCTGCAGTGTGCGGCCTCCGTTGTGGCCTCAATCAGCTTGGCGAAAAGCTAAGAAGCTACGCAATTCCCTTGTGGAGAGATGCTACACGAACAAGGCTCGCGGATCTCGCAAATAGCCGAAGATGGTTGGAACTCGTCGTCGCTCAATGTAATAAGGACGTGTCGTTGTCACCTTGACCTCTCTGGAGCTGGAATTCTTCTCACGAAATTGGCGGATGGGGATGAATGAAGGGGATGAGGGGAAGAAAAAGAAGAGATGGAGGTTAGAAAAGAGGTGGGGAAAGTGGGAAGAATGGGGGGTTATGACTTGGAGTGAGGAACAAGTAAAGGGAGAAGAAGTAAAAAGGGGATAAAAATAAAATAAAATAAAATAAGCACGCTACTAAAATAAAGAAGAGAAAATAAATACAATAATAAATAAATATAATTAATTAATTAAAATATAATAAATAACAAATATAATAAATAAAATAAAATAAAATATGAAATTAATAAATAAAATAATAATAATTAGGTGACACGTGGCTGCTCCAGGAGCCGCCATGCGTCGTACCTAGAAAAATAAAAAAATAAATGTAAAGAAAAAAAGAAATAAGAAAAGGAGTCAAATCAAAAAGTAATCAACATGGAAGTTCTTGTCTCGACGAGATCTACAACTTTCATGAAGGAACAAAAATCAAATAAAATCATATGTACAAAGTGTATTTTTGGGTGGTATATTATAGGTATAAAGTATTGTATTTTTATGTTTTGCAATTTTTTATTTTTAAATAAGATAAAAGTTAAAATAAAGTTACAAAAAATATGAAGTAATTATTTACAACTTAATCATTTTTTTGGATTTTAATTAAGAAAATAAAATGATAAAAATGGAGGGTATTATGGTCAATATGTACAATATACAATAGGGGCCCAAAACCAAAGTTTCGTATATGATCTCCGATTTTTATGAAATTAGTCTTGTTTTAAAGGTCTTTGAATGTATATTACTTTAAAAGTAAGTAGACCTAAATCAGACACTATATGAGAGAGATGTATGCGTTTTAAGGTTCATAGTTTCAAACTTGGATTTGGGTTTTATTAGACAATTTTACAAGTTAGTATATTTTGATATTTTTCTTTTACTAGTGTTAGTAATATATACATTATAGAGTTGATTTTATTAGATTTGAAGTTAATACAAATTATATACAAATAGGTTATTTTATCTAATATACAAGTGAATATTTACGAGTGAATTTGGCTCCTTATTTAATGCAAATATGAATGCTAAAATGCAAATATTATTTACACATGCACGAATGCTAATTATGTAATATAAGTGGAGATATGCATCTAATTAGTCGGGAACAAAGCTCTATTTTCAACTTTTAGAGTGATGAATCACATATTCATCAACCCCCTATACTTAAACCTTGCTCGTCCCCGAGCAACTAAATGAAATGAAAGAGTGAAATGATTTTGGTTTCCATACCAAGGTCGTGAACAAAAGGTGAAAATAGAGCTTGACTTGACCTTTGGATTAATAATGTAGCAAAACCTTATTGGGATATGAATTTAAGACCTAACAACCTTTAAGTTCCACAAGTCTTCTATTCAAGATGCCTCACAGTCAGGTCAGAACAAATCCTCGTACGCAAATTCTGATTACCATGAATCTTATTTGTATTGTGTGAGTGAAATATAGCTCTCCACATCAGAAATGGTAAAGAACCAGCATCCTCTAACAATGTAACTCTAATTCCCTGGTCCAATAACTCTTTCCTCGAAGAGAGGGGTATTCCCTTCTATGTTTAAATGCAACCAGCTCAAGAAGAAGGGGTGGAGAAGAATGGGTGGTAGCTAGTGTAGCTACCTATCCTAGGATGCTTGACCAGTGTAGCCAAGTCATCCAGCTATAGGCTTTGAAGCTCTTATTTTTCTATCCTTGTATATACACTCCGGCATGCATGTTACTTTTCAATCAGGCCTGCCCAGCTATGGAGATTCTGTATTTTTTCTTTTTTTGAAATATATACAAGGCGCAACATGTAAATAAGGAGTTTTTCTCCTTGAGCTAGTAGACTATCCCTCTTTTGAAGCTTTATTGCAACTCACAGCATTCCGTCTTTAGACGTGAACACCGCCAGACTAGGTTGAGATTCACTACCCTCCCCAGAGGGGGACGAATGTTTCCACCAGTATGCTACTTTCCAAGCCAAAGGATTCTACCTCCTCACCACCTCATCAATGAAGAGCTACTTTGCATGGTGCTTGTCCAAGCCAGGTCATTGTCTAAAAGAATCATGCATGTGTATGAAATATTCTAATTAGACCAGTCAAGATGACATGTGAACATAGACTTGCGAACTTAAAGAATTAAGTCACTCGACTCGGAAAAATATTAACACTAGTTCCTATAAGGTTCCTCTGAAATTTGGTAGATTAAGGTCAAATCAACTCCATCCTCAACATCTACTCATAATTTGGTTCAGAAAACACTAACTTTTCACTTTGCATATGATAGATATGCAGATAATATGTAGATGACATGTTATAGATGAATGAAGTGCAAGACCTTTTTTTCATTGCAATGCAGAGTAAATAAGAAGCCTATTTTTTATATAATTTACAAAACTTTTAAAAGAGTATTTTACAACAATTTTTAGTTTATATAATATACATATTTTACAACTTATACATAATATACAAATTATACAAGTATACATGCAGAATGTTTTTTGGTATATGTCCTATCTTACAACAAATTTTCAAAAGTATTATTTACAAGAATTTTACAAATTTATACATAAGTATTATACAAATTTTACTTGTATTATACAATATACATATTATACAAGTAATTTTTTTTTCAATTTTTACCCACCCTGTAATTATTGCATAATATATACAAAAATACGAGAAAGTACGAGCTATGGGTAAAGTATATATGTAATATAGACACGCCCCCCTATACTTAGTGTGTGCTATGTCCTCAAGGCAAGAAAAGCGAGGAAAAAGACATATCTCGTGCTAAGCGTAGTAGAGCTAAAATAACAAAAAATATAGAAGTTGTTCCGCCCCCCAATACTTAGGATTTTGCAGCCGAAGTGTAGAAGATAAAAAATGGGTCGGACGAGGTCAAGAGGGAAAATGGATGAGTATATATACATGGTGGGCATCGGTCCCCCCTATACTTAAGCTCTTGTTCTCCTAAGTATAATATAGGAATGGGTATGAGGACCGATGAGATCTAGAGGATGTACAAAGAATGGTTAAGATGAAGGATATGGTTAGATCCTCAAGCGCATCATGGAAGCATGAGCATCGTATCGAATACGATGAAGAATGACTAGTCGAACTAGTTGTTCTTTACAGCGGAAATTTAAAAATTTTCATGTGACGAAACCACATGATCCAAGAACACTTCTCGTATCGTTTCGTCTAAACCACAAACAAGTAATAGGATTACCTCTTGAAGCGTGGTTGCGATCAAGTCTCTAAATGAAGAGACCCCCTGTCTCAAGTCCGATCCGATATAGGAGATGCTTGCGAGCGCGAGGATGAATCGTGTGCTTCTCGCAATCCATGTTGATGATCCAAGAAACGGATCTCATGATCTCGACACACGAGATCTGATGTCTTCTTCACGAGCGAGGCACACCGAAGGAGACGAAGATCCACGAAAAAATGATCGGGCATCATAACGATGACGCTGCGGCTATGGATACTCCCTCTAGGGCATCCACGGTGGAAAGCCATGAGAGAGGAAGAGAGAGGGCTGAAGTGTAGAGAGAAAGAGAGAGAGAGAGAGAGAGAGATGTTCTCTAGTGTGTCAAGAAGAGCAATGGGGTGCCTCTCCTTTTATAATATTTTGGGATCCATGAATCTCAATCCATGCACAACACAAATTCAATGGCTCTCATTGATTTGTATTTCTTTCAATGGCTAAGATTTTGTTGGTAAAAAACTAACAACAATTAATTTAATAAAAATCAAATATATATTAAATATAATTTTATTTATATCAAATCAATCTTCATTGGAGAAAATAGGAATTAGACAATCCTATTTCCATAAGGAGGGTGGACGACCACCACATTCCTTATAGGAATTATGGCCGTCCACTCTTCCTATATGGAAGGTGGATGTCTCTCTCCTATTACATGAGATTACATTATCTCATGATTCTCTTCAATATTTGCAACAACTTTTGTTGTAAATTATTTCACAAAAATAAATCCAATTTATTTTATTGCAATCATGCCATTGGAAATTTGTGAATCACATTCACAACCCAAAATAAAATGTAAATTACATTTTCAATTAATTGTTCAATGTGAATCCAATTCACATTAACATTTAATTAACAAATGTAAATTACAAATAGCTCTTTCGTATATATTATAAATGACACTTATAATATATTTGACTAATATGGATATTGCTATCCACATTATTCATATCCATGATAATTAAATCACATTTAATCATCTTGAATCTCTATTCTCATATGCCCAAATAATATGAATCACAATCACATTATTTTCATCTTTAATAATCAAATCACATTTAATTATCTAAGATAGCTCTCTTTATAATATGAATCGAATTCATGATAATTAAATCACATTTAATTATCCATTTTCTCAATGCTTGGATATATAATATCAACAATGAAATTATCCTGAACCCTTTCAAGGATAATGCACTTTCTCCACGAACACTTGGAGATAAGGACAAGACGATTGTATTGTTCCACGTATAGTGACTTGGATATTGAGATCATATCTCAAATCCATATCGCGAGCCTCTCATAGATGCTTGATTAAATCAAGACCGCAAATCTAATCTTCTCATTGCATCTGAATCACATTCAGATCAATGTCCAACATTTGGACCAAGATCAGATTACTTCTCTACTGAGAGGAGTCACTAAAATCCAGACTCGTTTCATCACTTCCTAGGAATGGAAGCATCATGGTTATACAATCGTTTATGATCACATCACCCTCAGGTATTCTCAATACATGTACATCCTGCATACTGGAAGACTCAGAACAAACCCAAAGTATTGGATCAACTTTATACTGTCTACTTCATGGTTTTATCAGTAAGTTTCTCATTCGATCATTGGGAGTTGGTATCAACTATATACTTTCCAAAAGAATATATCATACCTAGGTCTTGATCATATACTTTCCAAAAGTATATATCGAACCTACAAATTCAGTCAAGCTTCCAAAGCAAGATGACCGTCCAGGGAATTTGATTTTTCTCAATATCTCATGAGTGAGCTCATGCCTTCCAGTTCAGTAAATGAACATGTCTGATCCCTTTGAGAGATCGTATTACTCATATGCCCTTATATGCACACCAACGTGCTGGTGTATAGACCTTGGTTAGGTCATCAACCTATTGGTCTGTCAAATGTACATACTTAGACATATAGTAACACATCTGTCTCCGGTCAGAGGATGTGTGCCTGTATCATGACAACATATGATATAGGACTTTGGTTATCTCGATCTCGTGTCAACTCTTTGACCTAACTAATCTGACACCTCTGAATCTCTATTCCTATGCAGAGGACCTGTGTCAAGAGTTCGGTCAGATATCAGCCTAATTGAGAAAGGATTGCCATCTCCTACTCAGGCTGGAGATCATCTCTTAACAATCATTTGACGGTGCTTGATGAGTCCTCAATCTAACTCTTTAGATATTCATCCAAGCACCGGCCTCTATGATTCAATTATTGAATCAACAACAGTATGATCATTAAGATGGCCATGGTACATAACCCTAATTGTACTAAGGGACCTATTATGCAAATTATTTATTCTTCATTTCAGATCAGGGATGAAATTTGTAATAACATTTATTGCATAACGGCTCGCCGTGGGCTTGCATGTCCAACAATCTCCCACTAGCCTAAAGAGCCATTAATGGGCTAATCATTTAAACCCACACTCATGTGACAATCATAGGCTATTTAGAAAATAGCTAGGTAAGCTGATCAGTCACTCTATTCCCGCGAGACTACGCCAAGTCCTTTACGACACTTGCATATCTCCCAGTAACAGTGCTCGCATCCAATGCGAATGTTGCATCTTATGCAACCAATACTCAATCTAGTCAGTTATAGTGTCCTTGACACTATAGCTTAATAATTATCATAACCGGTATTTTCATAATCCTTATCAGAATACCCTTATTCCTGGAGATCTCTATCTCCTAAGATATCTACAATTAAGACCTTTTAGATCATTATCTATAAAGTCTTAAACTTTTGATGATAAGACTTTGAGATCACTATCTCAAAAATCTTGTCATCTATAAAGATTTTATTATTACTACAATCAAGTGTTTTCTCTCCATAGTAGGACTAGCAACACTTTACTATTCCCACTTCATGCAAGATATCTGGCTTTTGTACACATCTAGCATACACTCAGCTTCTCATAACTGATGCACAAGTGCAAGCAGTTCTAGCATTCACTTCCTCAACTCTTTAAGGTGTTATCCCTTTAGATAGGTCAGTACCATATCTTAAGGGATGGAAGCCTTTCTTGGAATTTCTAAGAATAGAATATGTCCAAGGTGTACTACAAATGTGACAGTCCCAATATCCTCTTCTCTTCACTTCTGAACAACTTCAGAACTAAGATCTAAGAGGTATCCTTGAAATCATATTTCAAGATATGGGATAGCCAGTCTATAAAACACTTATTATCATCCTTATATCATTCCAAATGATTAGGATATTATCTACATTTAGCATGATGAACACAAATGGCACTCTCACTAAGCTTCATATGGTTCATCAAGATTCTATCCAAAATCATAACATTTATAATTTCATCAAATCTTATGTTCCAGCTACAAGAAGCTTATTTGAGTCCATAGATGGATTTTTTAGCTTGCACATCTTGCTTTCCTTAACCATGAAGCCCTGGGGCTACTTCATGTAAATATCCTCAGAGAGGAATGCAATCTTGACTTCTTTCTCTTGAAGATCCATTTACACCTTTATTGGTCTTACCCATATAGGTGGGTCCTTGAGGGTCCATATACAACACTTGTATATGAAGTCTACTTTATACTTTCATTGCTAAAATCCATCTTTCCATGTTATGATTCTCAGGATTTTCATCACATGAAATCCGATCACTGATACATGGAATACATCCTCAAACTCATTTGAAGAAGTATTAGTGTTTCATCTTTAATTGTCCATTTAGTTCCCTATTTCAGGAGCCTCGTTATCTTCTCAAGATTAAATGAGTTCCTACACTTCATTTTCTTCTTGATTCTCAATAGAGTCATCCTCTAAGAATCATATCCTCAGAGATGAGACCTTTTAAGAATCTCAAGGTTATAAAGTAGGTATCTAATACCATCCCTTATTTTCCTAATGAAGTATCACTCTCTAGTGCTAGATTCCAACTTATATGCATGGAACCTTATTAATGATATACGTTGTAGTCTCTACTACATATATACCTAGAAACTAAGGGATAAGTATGCTAAAATTCATCATTGATAAGATCATGTCACACATGATCCAATTGTATCTCCCTATAACTCTATTGAATTAAGGTGTGTTAGGAGGATCGAGATAGAAATGATATTCATATCTCCAAAAGGCATTCTTTGAATTTATCTAACAGGTACTTGCTACCTAGATTAGATCAAATTCATTTTATCTTCCTTCAAGCTTTGGTTGTAAACCAAAATAATGAAATCATTGAACAATTCAAAGGTTTCATTAGGTGAAGAGAAGAAATCTCATATCATACATAATCATCAATAGATATCACATATCTATAATGTTTACTATGATATAGATGATCCGCATACATCGATATGTATGAGATCCTGAATACCTTCATGTCTTACACCTTTCCCAAGGAAGGTATATTGGACATTTTACTTTGAATACAATATTCATAAGTATGTAAGTTTTGAAATTTTAGACATTCTAAAGTTTCATCTCTTACTAATGTATTAATCTCATCAACAGACATATGTCCAAGGCTTGATGCCAGATCATTGTCAAATGATCTTCATCCTCCTATCGATCTTTAAAAGTTCAATATTCAATATTAGAAATCTTAATGAACCATTCATCAATTTTCTAATTTAGTAGAGTCCACTTAATATCAGATTACTATCTGAATTATATATCCATCATAACTCTTTATGATAGATAAATTCCAGAATTCATGTTTATCTCCAACATTTAGAAATAAATAATAAGTATATTCTAATATCTAGATCATAGAGACATTTTCTAAGACTAAGGGCTCCCACTGAAATTGAGAAGTCTATCAATCCAACAGAGATTGTTGCAACAATTGCATCAATATCCATGTAGAAGACTATAAACCTTAAGATCAAATTTTTCACTCTTCTAAAACATATGCAACCCATTGCAAGTGTTGTTAGAAGACTGAGATACAATTATTGGACTTTATCTTATCAAATAAGAAGTTAATTTCAATGATTTATGTATATTATTTTTGATGCTCTATCCGAGTCCTTCTCTAAGGATTCTAGACAGACTTGATAGTCAAACTATCACCACATCAATTTATTGCAGTATTAGCATTCATCCAACTCTTTGGATATCATATGGAAGTCACAGAAGTATGGTCAACTCTTTGACTATCCTTCTCATCTTGGGTCTAACCCATGCTTCCATTGCGCTCCCTTTATCTATAAACAACCATTGTTCAAGACTAAGGATCTCTTATGTTAAATTCAAAAGAATTCAAAGTAAGAATATTTCAACATTTATACATGCTTCATTAAATTCATACAATATGAATATTACGAAGCTTCATGAATGACTAGAGTATAGACAGTAGAATGATGACACTCATCTTGTCTACATCCATCTAGACTCTTAAAACATTGATTCAGGTAGGTATTCAAACATTTTGAATACATCATCTCTTATAGAGCTACCATTCTGCTTGATGCGGTGAATCTTTTCATTCATGATAAATGTCAAGAGCACATACGTATGCCAGAATATCTTCTTAGATTTTTATAAGTATTATTTGACAATTACGATCATCATCGATATGCCACTTCCAAAGTACATCTGATGAGAGATCAAGACTATACAAACATACAAACCCTAGGGTTATAGTCCTATTGTCTATTTAGTTGTCATTCCTCATTATTACGAGGAAACTTGCACATTGCAACCACATACATTATGTATCCAACTGCAAGTATAATATCTGGATCATGAGTCCAATCCATGATATTTTACTGGTTATTATTGAGTATATTATTGAGTGGATTTAATGAAGGATTATCTTAAATAAGAAAATTTCATAAATATATAAATATATTTTACTTTGATTTAGGATTTTTCATATCAAAGTTGTCTTGCCTTGTCAACACTGAAAGTTCATTCCCTTAATCACTTTCAATGTAAGAGATATACTTATCATCATATATCAACAAGATCTGGGATCTCCTTCCTTATCTTTGTTATATAAGAATCTGCAACTCGGATAAAAAGAAGCGGGAACACATTCTACCTTGCAAGTCCAACTTGCATTTCCCAATTCGGTCTTTAATACCCGGGCCCACCACCCCTAAGGTGATGTTGACCTGTCATTAATTGAACCAACCATCAACAGGAATAGTACTCGCTATGCGCAATCCAATATCGCCCCAATAATATGAGGATCCGGTATTGGGGTCACTACGCATATGACCTTACTCTTTCGAGAAGCAAAGAGTCCAATCCAGATGCGCTTGCATACAGGAGCTATCACTTCAGACATGTGTCTCCTACATACAATCCCTGGCGACAGAACCCTCCGCCTTGACGGGAGACCATGGATGTCACTTATGTAATCCTCCATATCATATTCAAATTCTAATTAATCATTATGAATCATATTCATTATGATTAGTTCTTCCAAGGGAAATAACATCTCTATTCATAATAGAGTGTTTTAATTTTAATTGGATTCCAATTAATCTAATCATATTAAATTAACGATCCAATTAATATCCAACAAACATTTTTTTATTGTTACTTGAATCATGGTATTATCTCAAATACGTATTATTTCGAATTTTAATAATTAGAAATACATCATGATTTCTTAAGCATTACACTAACCCTACCTGCTGTCATGACCAGTACCGACGAGAGTGGGACGGACCGCATACGTTGCAACCCGCTACCCCAATGCTCTCCGACTAGACACCATATCCACTCGGGAAAGGACAATGCAAAATATATCACTTTGTACTTGAGATGATCATCGATTTTTCAACCAAAATTATACCATATAATAATAATCAAAACAATTTTGATTAACATTATAATGAGATTTGCTAAACAAATCCCAAATCCTCTTCAAGCAACATGTTTGTTGGAATGTAGATCATGTAGATCAAGTAATCAATTAGCGATCTAGATCACATCTAATCAAATATTGGTTAAGGCAATGTCATTTAAGGATATAATTATCATCAAATATTTCACAAATATTTATGCACAATTATTCCAAGAAATTAAACAATTTAATTTCACTAATTGATTAAATGACAATCACTAGGTTCTTGAATAGGAAAGTATTTCCAGTAGTGACCCTCACTTACTAAAAATAACAAATCTCAATCAATTTAAATCCAAATTAAGCAAAGTAAGTTCCTAAAGTTTTCTAATTTGATTTACAATAGAACCTAAGTGATTTGCATGATTTTAAGGCGTTTCAAATCCGCAATTAACACTTTAATTACGTTAAGATTCGCAGGCCCCGAAACTGTGGATACATGTTCACTAAAATGAGCATAACTTGAGCAAACGGAATCGAAATCATGTAAATTCAGATTCTACGGTTTCCTTATTTAATGGAAAACAAAATAAAATTATTATTTTCATATTTAAATAATTTAAACAGTACCGAAAATAATCTCAAAATAGAGATGCGAAAATGAAATGCATGAAAACTTTCGCAAACCCTAATGAACCCAAGTCGTCCTCGATTCATGGATCGCATCCAAAACCTTCGACCTAAGGCTTTGATACCAATTGAAGGATATGGTTAAATCCTCAAGCACATCACGGAAGCATGAGCATCGTATCGAATATGATGAAGAACCACTAGTCATACTAGTTGTTCTTTGCAGCGGAAATTAAAAAAATTTCATGTGACGAAACCACATGATCCAAGAACACTTCTCGGATCATTTTGTCTAAACCACAAAAAAGTAATAGGATTACCTCTTGAAGCGTGGTTGCGATCGAGTATTTAAACGAAGAGACATCCTGTCTCAAGTCCGACATGTCGGAGGAGACACTTGCGAGCACGGGGATGAAACGCGTGCTTCTCACAATCCATGTTGATGATCTAAGCGACGGAACTCATGATCTCAACTCACGAGATCGGATGTCTTCTTCACGAGTGAGACATACTGAAGGAGACGAAGCTCCACGAGTAAACGATCGGGCATCATAACGACGATGCTGCGGTGATGGATACTCCCTCTAGGGCATCCATGGTGGACGACCATGAGAGAGGAAGAGAGAGGGATAACGTGTAGAGAGAACGAGAGAGAGAGAGAGACTTATGTTCTCTTGTGTGTCAAGAAGAGCAATGGGGTGCCTCTCCTTTTGTAATATTTTGGGATCCATGGATCTTAATCCATGGACAACACAAATCCAATGGATCTCATTGATTTGTGTTTCTTTCAATAGCTAAGATTTTATTGGTAAAAAACCAACAACAATTAATTTAATAAAAATCAAATATATATTAAATATAATTTGATTTATATCAAATCAATCTCCGTTGGAGAAAATAGGAAGGAGACAATCCTCTTTCCATAAGGAGGGTGGACGGCCACCACATTCCTTATAGGAATTGTGGTCATCCACTCTTCCTATTTGGAAGGTGGATGTATCTCTCCTATTACATGAGATTACATTATCTCATGATTCTCTCCAATATTTGCAATAACTTTTGTTGCAAATTATCCCACAAAAATAAATCAATTTATTTTGTGCACATTGCAATCATGTCATTGGAAATTTGTGAATCACATTCACAACCCAAAATAAAATGTAAATTACATTTTCAATTAATTGTTCAATGTGAATCTAATTCACATTAACATTTAATTAACAAATGTAAATTACAAACAACTCTCTCTTATATATTATAAATCACATTTATAATATATTTGACTAATATGGTATTGCTATCGACATTATTCATATCCATGATAATTAAATCACATTTAATCATCTTGAATCTCTATTCTCATGTGCCCAAATAATATGAATCACATTCACATTATTTTCATCTTTAATAATCAAATCACATTTAATTATCTAAGATAGCTCTCTTTATAATATGAATCGAATTCATGATAATTAAATCACATTTAATTATCCATTTTCTCAATGCTTGGATACATAATATCAACAATGAAATTATCCTGAACCCTTTCAAGGATAATGCGCTTTCTCCACGAACACTTGGAGATAAACACAAGGCGATTGTATTGTTCCACGTATAGTGACTTGGATAATGATATCATATCTCAAATCCATATTGCGGGCCTCCCATAGATGCTTGATTAAATCGAAACCAAAAATCTAATCTTCTCATTGTATCTGAACCACATTCAGATCAATGTCCAACATTTGGACCAAGATCAGATTACTTCTCTACTGAGAGGAGTCACTGCAATTCAGACCCGTTTCATCACTCCCTAGGAATGGAAGCATCATGGTTATACAATCGTTTATGATCACATCACCCTCGGGTATTCTCAATACCTGTACATCCTGCATACTGGAAGACTCAGAACAAACCCAAAGTATTGGATCAACTTTATACTGTCTACTTCATGGTTTTATCAGCAAGTTTCTCATTCGATCATTGGGAGTTGGTATCGATCATATACTTTCCAAAAGCATATATCATACCTAGGTCTTGATCATATCCTTTCCAAAAGTATATATCAAACCTACAAATTCAGTCAAGCTTCCAAAGCGGGATGACCGTGCACGGAATTATATTCTTCCCAATATCTCATGAGTGAGCTCATGCCTTCCGATTCAGTAAATGAACCTGTATGATCCCTTTGAGAGATCGTATTACTCATATGCCCTTATATGCACACCAACGTGCCGGTGTATAGACCTTGGTTAGGTCATCAACCTATTGGTCTGCCAAATTTACATACTTAGACATATAGTTACACATCTGTCTCCGGTCATAGGATGCGTGCCTTTATCGTTACAGCATACGATATAGGACTTTGGTTATATCGATCTTGTTAAGTCAACTCTTTGACCTAACTAATCTGACACCTCCGAATCTCAATTCCTATACATAGGACCTGCATCAAGAGGTCGGTCAGATATCATCCTAATTGAGAAAGGATTGCCATCTCCTACTCAGGCTGGAGATCATCTCTTAACAATCATTTGACGGTGCTCGATGAGTCCTCAATCTAACTCTTTAGATATTGATCCAAGCACCAGCCTCTATGATCCAATTATTGAATCAACAATTGTATGATCATTAAGATGGCCATGGTACATAACCCTAATTGTACTAAGGGACCTATTATGCAAATTATTTATTTTTCATTTCAGATCAGGGAATGAAATTCGCAATAACATTTATTGTATAATGGCTCGTCGTGGGCTCGCATGTTCAACAGAAGAGACTCGGGTCACTCTCCCCCCTATACTTAGGATCTCGTCATCCTAAGTATAGCCATAAAATGAAACGATATAGAGCCAGAGCGAGTGATTCAAATCACTGGGGAGGGGGGGGGAGAAAATATATATAAGGAGGATTGAGAATATACAAGGATCAAGAAGGTTTGTGATGAACCTTCTTGCAAGATTGAGGAGGTGGATAATATACATATGTGTCGATGTCAGAATCATCCTTAAATGAATAGTAGTGAGGTGTAGGAGTCATCCAACGAGGTTCGACACACAGCCGCTTGCTTAGATACAGCTTAAGAACGGTCGAACTGAGCTCACTCATATAAACTACCTCATCCGGACCCGATACGGATTCCTCCGAAAGTTCCTTTTCCGATATGTTGAAGGAAACTTTCTTAGTCGGTTTTCTAGAACCTGAATCGTTAAGAGGGAGTGGAGAGCGACACGCCTTGAGGGGTTCAGGGAAACACCTTGAGGAATCAATTCTCGACTTACTCTCACTAGATAACTGACTAGAGGTGGGAGCAACCGTATTTTTGGGCGGGGTCAATTCAGTTCTGGTTGTCTGCTTTGAAGGTCTGAGATGTGGTGTGGTGCTGACCATGGGTTCCTCATCAGACGAGTCACCGTATAGATTGTAATATTCCTGAAGGGTCAACACACGTCTCAGCAAGGTGTAGTGACCTCAGCTGGCTTGGCATCATTGGGATCTTATGTTGGATCATAAAAATGGTCAAGGAAATCAGCAAAAGTCATTTCCGACTCAATGATAGCTTCAGGTCGTGAGTCCTCCTTAGAAGTTGTCACGGTGGTGGTGCAAGTAGTTGATGAAGTGGAGGTATGGGGAGTCTCTGAACTAACAATCGTCCGGACAGTCGGTAACTCAGGTGTACTAGAGAGACGAGACTCATCTGTCTCTCAGTGGTAATGATGTCTGTGAATATGCAGGTCATCTTGGAGTAAAGTGTATCAAAGAATGGGTGAGGACGAAGTGCTCCCAATGTTGTAAAATCAATTTCTCGAGTCTTACAATTTATAGTCGCCTTAGCCAAGGCTAAGAACGGCTTCTCGAGAGTAATAGAAGACTGGATAGACTCTCCTTAGTGCTCAATGTCAATGATCATGAAGTCTACCTGGAGTAGAGTACCTTGGAAAGTGATGCTGACTGGAATGATTCCTCTCGCTCATTTTATGTATCGATCAGCCAGCTGAACAATCTCTTTCAACTTTCTGATTGGCTTGAGTTTGAGATTATCAAGCACAGAGGTCGGGAGAATATTTATCGGTGACTCTCATTGATTCTTGCATGGGTAAAGGTAGTGTCTTTGATTTCACATTCAACCCTATGCAACCGCTTCACTCTACGACTCATGGTCTTTCTCCCCATCACCAAGGAGGTGTCTATAGACACTATGTGTCTCTCAGTCCTTGTCCTCTTATTTCCCGACCTCTTAGGTATCAATTTACTTCTCACAAATCGTTTGAGGTCGGGGAGGTGATCTATGGCCTTTATTAAGGAAAGGTTGAAAATCAATTCTTCATCGAGTGTTTCCCTTAGGGTAGGATCCACTTTTTTAAGTCCTTTTCATTTTCTATTTTATGAGATATTCTGGTTTTTCAAATTTTTAGGTCTTTTTGAGATTTTCAATTTTTCTGGTCTTTTTGATGGACGAATGGTCAGACTCTGGATTAAATGGTAAGTGGTTAGTAGTAGAGGGATGTAGAATGGACTCCAGTTGTACAGATTGTGTGTTTTTCCTTGTTTTTGATTTTGAACATCAAAATCCACTTATTTCCTTTTCCACTTTCATTCCTAAGCTGACAGAAATTGATTGCAATATTTTTGTGACATCTCTCAAGTTGTTACCAAATTATTCATTCTTCTCAATAAGTCTAGGATGTCATCCTACAAAAGATTCTCGTGCCAAATCATGGGAGAAGTCTATTCAGTTGGAGGATACTGCTGAGAACTTGGGGTTTCATACTCAACATACCTAGACTCTGGCATGTAATGCTGGATCGAGTATGAACCATTCGAATGGCAAATATTGGTCGCAACCTCATATTATGGAGTCAATAAAGAGGGGGTTCCTAGATTGAATCCATGAGTCCAATCCTGCGAATGTGTAGGCTCTCCAAATGTGTGATATGAAGGCTGGTCAATGTAGGCTAAATTACTCGGGTCAACTAAGTTTGGAAGATCATAAGGTGCATGCCTCTCCATTCGGTATGTTCGATAGACCATGTTATGCCCTAAGGTCAAGTCAGGATGTGTATATGTAAATTGTTGTACGATACCTACTTGAGGTGAGAATGAAGTATGTGAGGGAACATAATTATGCCGATCATCTGTCTCAGCAGTGGCTTGCTCTTCATTCGGTTCATTGATTCCAGCAAGCTCTCATGTATAAGGACAATCAGCCCAAGATGGAAGTGGATCTGGAGTGTTAGAATATGGAGTATGTGAGAAATACAAAGAAGTAGAGAAGTCAGTCGAATATGTGACTCCATAATCCGGGTGATGTGGTACCGACCACGGGTAAGGATCTCCCGTGGATGGCGGAGGATACATGGAAGAAGGAGAAGACGAAGATGAACAATATATGGTCGAGGAGGAATGGCCATAGGTCTCAAGGTATGGGAACCAGCATCCCGACATCTTGAAGAGGAAAGGATGAACGTAAGTAGATCGAGGTAGAAAACGTGTAATTACACAGAATAACGCACACGGACAAACACAAAGACAAACACAAGAGCAAACCCTGAGTTCACACTCAACACGGTGAAGGATCCAAAGCTGGGTCCGATTAATCTAGTTGATTATAAGTGTAACTTTCAAGAAAATAACTAGGATTACGTGATAGCCTAAAGGGAAGTTGGCTCAAAGCTGGATGCATCTCCTATTTAACTTGTCGTCTAAGATACCAACGCCCTTTCTTTCTTCGCTCCTGTCACCAGCCAATAAAGTTTAAGGACCTTCCCCTATCTACCTACGAAAGTAGGCAGAGTCTGACAAGGCTTATAGCTTCACCCCGGAGGGTTACTAGCAACTTGTCGCGGTGCACCTCTGCTTCACCCCTATCTACCTGTCGATGCAAGCGGAGGCTACTTGGTGCTGGTCAGTTGAACCTCAAGTAGTTCAACCTATGATATTTGCTAGGATCTGGGTACGCGATATGGAAGGCGAGGATTTTGGATCTATCTTAGGGTGTGCACACACACTCTGTACCCCTACTCAACCTGAAATCAAGGTAGGGGTTATTCTCCCACAAATAGAATTTCCAGTTTTAAGTTAATTTTTTTGGTCAATTCGTTTAGCAGTCTTGATTTTAAGTTAGATGACCACTTGATTAGTCCAACACAGAAGACACACTTATCATCTAGTCCAAATTTCCTTTAACCATAAGTTGTAAAACCAAGGGGGAGGGAGTCGAGAAGAGACGATGCACGATAAAACGATGATGTATGTCAAGTTCAGAAGACTTACAGTGATCTTCGCGCTCTACATGTAGGATGCAAAATACGAAAAGTCGCTCCTAGACAAGCAGTTCTATTAGTGAGTGAAGAACAAGTTAAATTTGGCTAAGTTATGCGGTCTAAGTATGCGTTTTAATGGTGAAGTGTGGTCCTAGATATTATGAGCACAAACAGTCTTAAGAGAGCTTTAAGAGTCGTGAGTGCTGGTCCTATCTTACGTCAATAAACCACACAACATGAAGAGTCTTTTTATTATTTCAGTTACACATGTGAAAACCCAAACGGGAACCACTTTAAATATGTAATTATTACAAGTTAATGAAAATTAAAATCTCTCTTCAAAGATCTCCTTGATGTCTCAACAGGCGACTCGATCCACGAATCATGGGCCTCTGATGCTCTTCGAGATGCATCAACTTCAAGAAAGCCGCTCCAAGTCCACCGAGCCCTCGCACAAAAAGATAAAAATTATGTCAGAGAAAGATATCAAAATATATACAGAAATGATCAGAAAAATAATTAAGAGAAAAGTGGATAATTACAAGGTGGCTCGGGGGTCAAACTACCCGAGTGAATAGAAAATGTAAATCTAATTTTCGAAAGTGATCCTAAGCTATTTGCCTCCCCGACAATGGCATCATTTGATTGACTGCTGACATGCCCTTTTTAATTTGAAAAGTATGTGTGTCGCGTTGTTGTAGTCGGGCAATCAGGATCGATAAAAAATTGATCGTATGAATCGAATAATCGTTAAAATTAATGAATGTGTGGTTTGATGTATTTTTAACCAGAGCAAGCCGCGGAGTCGACTCAAGGAGGCAAAAGAACAACTTCGGATCAAGTTAGAGGAATTAGCTCAAGGTTTTCCAAGCGGATTTTTTGTATTTTTTTATGCGATAAAATTACAGATGCATAAATGCGGATGAATTAGGTTATTAAGAAAACAAGCCACTTAGCCAAATTTAATGTGAAATTAATACAATTAAATCAAGTTTTATTTTCCTAAAAACTTAATACAATGAGGAATGCAAAATGTTGTTTTTTAGAATTTTAGGATTAAAACACAATAGTGAAAAATGCAAACTTTTTAGGAGATTTTATGCAATTTTCGTGCAAACGATATGCAAAAATCATGAAAACGTTACTAGAACCAAAATATGATGAAATAAAACTACACTAATGGTTTTAAATTTTTTTGATAATTTATGATTTTTTATGGATATTTTATTAAAAAAGTGATTGTGAGTTTTAAATTTCTAATAAATCCACAAAATCAATGTACATAGAGTGAAATTTATCACAAATATATATTTTAATGAGCAATCCAAGAGAGTTGAAAATTCATGAAAATATCATTTGTAGAGTTAATTAAAAATCAATTACAGAAATCAATCTATAATTTATTTTATGCACAAGACAACTCCAATTTAGATGAAATTTGGACAGCAATTAAAGCACAATAAGAGACATCATTTTTGAATTTTTCACAATTTTTCAAGAAATATTTAAGTATGTGCGAATTTTAGAGTAAAATAGGTAAAATATCACTAAATTGCAATCTCTAACTTTTAATAAATCATCCAATACTCATTAAAATGCAAATAAACATCCAAATGATAAATAATTAATTGCTTATCAATGTACTATTTTTTACATTAAAATAAATGATGAAAGAAAGATGTCCAAATTATTATGCAAAGCTAGGGTTGTTTTTGCAATACAGAAATTGAAATAAACAAACTAGCTTGCACACAGGGGCACATTTGAAATTCAAAAACAGTAAGGAATGAAAATGCAATTCGTCCAAAAATAATAAAAAAATAAAATGACCTTGTCACTTTCCACGTTAGGGCAACAAACAGACGTGGGGTAGCGGCGGGGCAGGGAAGGCGACTGGGGTGCGAGAAGTGGCTTGACAGTGACGTACGGCCACACGCGAGAGGTGCGGCGGTAGCACGAGAAGGCACAGGCGGAGGGCACGGCTGGGGCTGGCAGCTATGGCACGTTCCACCGTGGGGTGCGCGAACGATGGCGAGGGCAATCACTACAGGCGCGACGATCGGCTACAGGCATAGGAGGTCGCGCAAGCTAGCAGCTTAGAGGTCGATGGCGGTGCGGCCTGAGCACCGTAGGGGGTGGCACGGAGAAGCGACAGGAGGCATCGGCCTGTTCGCAGCAGTCACCGCGCGAGGTATGAAGGCCTGGACGTGTTGGCGTGGCGGTGCTGCACCGGTCGTTGCGCGGTCTGGAGAAGGGGAGGCTGGTGGGCCGACCGCGGCTGGTGTACGGCTGGCGTGGGGGCACACGTCGGTGGTGGGGGACACGTGCTGAGTTCTGCGGAGGGCGCGGTGGGGTCGCGTTGGACGGCAACGCCGGACGATTCTGAGGGAAAGGGGGGCATAGGTGGTTGCTGCTTGCTTCCCCTGTTCCTTCTTTCTTTTTTTAGTATTTTTGTATTTTTTGATTTTTTTTCTTACAAACAAGAAATAAAAAATGTGAGAATGAAGATGTGGTGTGTGTGATGGGTGGTGATGAAAATAAATTGAGGAAATGATCGAATATGATTATAGAACACCAAACAAGAAAAGTGTTAGATAAAAAATAGGATAATGAGAATGATAGAGAATTTACCTGTGATTTGCCGAAGGGTGGGGCTGCGGTGTACAACCTCCGTCGTGACATCAATAAGCTTGGCGAAAAGCTAAGAAGCAAGGCAATTCCCTTGTGGAGGTATGCTACACGAACGAGGCTCGCAAATCTCGCCAATAGTCAAAGATGGCTGGAACTCGTCGTCTCTCAATAGAAGAAGGTTGTCCTCGACCTCTCTGGAGCTAGAATTCTTCTCACGAAATTGGCGGATGGAGATAAATGAAGGGGATGAGGGGAATAAAAAGAGGAGATGGAAGTTAGAAAAGAGTTGGGGAAAGTGGGAAGAATGAGGGATTGTGACTTGGAGTGACGAACAAGTAGGGGGAGAAGAAGTAAAAAGGAAATAAAAATTAAATTAAATTAAATTAAAATAAGTAGGCTACTGAAATAAAGAAGAGAAAATAAATACAATAATAAATAAATATACATAATAAATTAATTAAAATAGAATAAATAATAAATAAAATAAATAATAAATAAAATAAAATAAAAGATGAAATTAATAAATAAAATAATAATAATGAAATAGGGAGACACGTGGCGGTTGTAGGAGCGACCACATGTCGCACCTAGAAAAATCAAAAATTAAATGTAAAAAAAATCAAAAAATAACAAAAATGGTCAAATCAAAAAGTGATCAACATAAAATTGCTCGTCTCGATTAGATCTACAACTTTAATGAAGGATCAAAAATCAAATGAAATCATATGTATAAAGTGTATTTTTGGGTGGTATCTTATAGGTATAAAATACTGTATTTTTATTTTTTGCAATTTTTATTTTTAAATAAAAATAAAAGTCAAAATAAAGTTAGAGAAATATGAAAGAATTATTTACAACTTAATCTAATTTTTTATATTGTTAATAATAAAGAAAATAAAATGATAAAAATGGAGGGTATTATGGTCAATATGTACAATATTCAATAGGGGCCCAAAATCCCAGTTTCACATACGATCTCTGATTTTTATGAAATTAGTCTTGTTTTGAAGGTCTTTGAATGTATATTACTTTAAAAGTGAGTAGACCTAAATTGGACATTGTATGAGAGAGATACGTGTGTTTAAGGCACATAGTTTCAAATTTGGATTTGGGTTTTATTGGACAATTTTACAAGTTAGTTTTTTTTGATATTTTTCTTTTATTAGTGTTAGTAATATATACACTATAGAGTTGATTTTATTGGATTTGAAATTAGTATAAATTATATACAAATAGGCTATTTTATCTAATATATAGGTGAATATTTACGAGTGAATTTGGATCCTTATTTAATGCAAATATGAATATGCTAAAATGCAGATATTATTTACAAATAGGTCCAAAAAATGAATAAATGATGAATTAAATAATGGAAATTATTGGTGATTTTTGGCCATTATCTCCCCTACTTTATTCCTTTTTGACCTAGTCATCAAGATGCCTAGTTCTCGGGGTTTAGGGTCATAACATACCTTTGGTATTTTATTCATTTTCTTTCTCTTCTTTATTACATAATTTTGGTATAAAAAACAGTATTTTATACACAATAAATGGAATAAAGAATGAATGTTAATTTGCACAACTAAGGGTTACTTTACATGCATTAGTTAGGGTTTTTAAGTCCAAAATGATAGAATAAAGGAGATGAAATGGAGATTCATCAACCCTCTATACCATAATGAACATTAATGATATGTGATATCCATTAATGATTGTTCATGGTATGAGATTTATTCCTTTACCCATTAGAAAGCTTTGAAATGTTCAGAGATTTCATATTTTTTTGTTGAGAACCAAAGTTATAAGGAAGATGAAAATAATTTGATCTAACCTAGGTACCCAATACATATTAGATGAATTCAAGAAATACCTTATAGAGAAAGTGATATCATTCCTATCCACTCCTCCTAATACACCTCAGTTCAATAGAGTTGTAGGGAAATGCAGTTAGATTATGTGTGACATGATTTGATCAATGATGGATCTTAGCATAATTACCTCTTAGATTCCAGGTATATATGTAGTAAAGATTGTAATATGTATCCATAATAAGATTTCATGCAAATATGAACCCAAAACTCCTCGTGAGATATGGTTTGGAATTAGTTCCAGACACTGGAGAATTTAAGGATCTTGGTCCGTGCTATAACATGGATTCAAGAAAGCTGGAATCTTGCACTTGAGAGTGCTACTTTATTAGGAATATAAATAATGGTATTGGATACCTGCTTTATGGCCTTGAGATTCTCAAAATATTTCATCTCTAATAATACGATTCTAAGAGGATGACATTCTTGAGAATAAAGATAAGAATGAAGTAAAAGGGACTCATTGAATCCTGAGAGGATAATGAGGTTACTGGAATTGGAAACTAAAAGGACAATTATAGATGAAGAATTCATAACTCTTCAAATCAATTGAGGGTGGTAAGATCACCCAGAGGGTATGGATTCCATGAGTCAGAGAAATTTGACAATGATCAGGCTCCATATGATGAAGTTTTTGTAGACCATGACATGGAAAGATGGATGTTAGAAATAAAGTCTAAAGTATACCTCATACACAAGTGTTGTATATGGAACCTTGAGGACCTGCCTATAGGTAGGGATGAGCAAGGGCCGAGCATGCTGCGGGCCCTACAGGGCCCAGGCCCAGGCCCATTTATGTTTGCAAGCTTTAGGTCGGGATTAGGCCCACTAAATTTTTTTGAAGGCCCAATCCCAATCCTAGCCCAATTATTATGGGTCGGGCCTGGACCGATTATGTCTCAAAAATCAATTGGGCTTGGACTGGCCCAAAACTTATGAGTCTAGACTTGACGAGCCTTGGCACACCCTCATTTGGTTATTTTTATTGAAATCTTCTTTATGAAGTATTTAATAGTTATTTAGGTCTTTATTATTTAGTTATACTAGTGTTTTGCACGGATTCTTGGGTGCGGGAATGAGGGCTTCTTGTGATTGTACGAGGAAGGAGGGTTTCGTGCAACTGTGTAGGCTATGGGGTAGGGGATTGAGGGGTGCCCTAGCGGCTAGTGCCAAATCCCCCTGGATAAGGCCTGCTAGGGGGTTAATTCGGGCCTTTATGTGGGCTTCTATGTGGGTCAGGTTATCGGACCTAACGTGCCTAATTTTGGGTTCTATGCGGGTCGGGCTATCAGGCCTAACGGGCTTGAATGGGCTAAGACCGAGCTCGGCCCAATTATTAAATGGGTCTACATCTTTGGCCCAAGCCCGTCCCATAAATAAATCAAGTTCGGGATAGGCCAGGCTATGCGGGCCAGGCTTCGAGCCGAGCTAGGCCGACCCAGCCCAATGCTCATCCCTACCTATAGGGGTCAAATCCATTGGGTGTAAATGTATCTTCAAGAGAAAAAGGGAACCTGATGAGAAGGTAGCGACCTTCAAAGCACAACTTGTAGCCAAGAGCTACACACAAAAAGAAGGCATCACTTGCGATGAGACTTGCTTTCTAGTAACCATGCTTAAACCCATAAGAATATTGCTAACTATAGCTACACAACTTGACTATGACATCTATAAGAAGGAAGTCAAGATTTCATTTCTCAATGAATACCTCAACGAGGATATTTATATGAAGTATCCCCCATGGCTTAATGGTTGAAAAATACAAGGTGTGCAAGCTATGGAACTCCATCTATGGACTCAAAAAAGCTTCTTATAGTTGGAACATCAGTTTTGTTTAAATTATAAAGGTTATGATTTTAGATAGAATCTTGATGAATCATACGAAGCTTAGTGGGAGTGCCATTGTGTTCATCGTGCTAAATGTAGATAAAATCCTAATCATTGGAATATTATAAGGATGATAATATATATTTTATAATCTCGTTGTTCCATAGCTTATGATAAAATATCTCAATGATGCCTTTTATTTATTAATTCTGAAGTTGTTCAGAAGCAAAGAGAAGAGTGCATTGAGACCATCACATTAGTAGTACACCTTGGACATATTCCATTTTTTTGGAAAACTCCAAGGAAATCTTCTTTTCCTTAAGATATGGTACTGACCTATCTAAAGGGGTAGCACCTCAAAGAGTTTAGGATGTGAATGCCAAAGCTACATGCCCTAGTGCATCCGTTATGGGAAGCTCGGTGTATGCTAGATGTATACAAAAGGCTGAATGATTATCATGCGGTGGGAGTATTGAATGCTACCAATCCTACCACGGAGACAAAACACTAAATTGTAGTAATAATCAACATCTTCAAAGGCACAAGATTTTTGAGATAAAAAGTCTTTATGAAATTAAGACTTTATAGATAGTGTCTAAAATGTTTTACCGACAGATACCTTACTAGACTCAAGACTATGTCTTAATTGAAGGAGATTGGGATATTGGGAGATTGTTGGACATGTGAGCCCACGTTGAACCATTATCCAATAAATGTTATTGCAATTCACTTCTTAATCTGAAATGAAGAATAACTAATTTACATAAAAGGTCCCTTAGTACATTTCGAGATATGTACCATGACCATCTTAATAATCATATAGTTGTCGATTCAATGGTTAAATCATAGAGGCTGATGCTTGGATAATATCTACAGAATTAGATTGAAGACCCATCAAGCACCATCAAATAATTATAAAGAAATGATCTCCAGCCTGAGAAGGAGATGACAATCCTTCGCTAAAGGTTGATATCTGATCGACCTCTTGATGTAGGTCCTCTACATAGGAATAGAAATTCAGAGTGTTAGATCAGTTAGGTCAAAAATCTGACTTAATGAGATCGAGATAGATAAGACCTACATCGTATACTGTCACAATACAGGCACACATCCTCTCATCGGATATATATATATATGTTACTATATGTTTGAATATGTATATTTGGCAAACCGATGGGTCGATGACCTATTGAAGGTCTATATACCGAGGAGTTGGTGTGCATACATGGGCATATGAGTAATATGATCTCTCAAAGGGATCATACAAGTTCATTACTAAACCGGAAGACATGAGCTCACTCACGAGATATTGGGATCAAATTCCATGCATAATCATCTCGCTTTGGAAGTCTGACTGAATTTGTTGGTATGATATATGATTTTTGAAAGTACATGATCAATACCTACATATGATATATGCTTTTGTAAAGTATATGATCCATACCAACCCCCAAAGATCAAATGAGAAACTTAATGATAAAACCCTGAAGGAGACAGTTCAAATGTGATGTAAAACTTCGAGTTTTTCTAGATCTTCTAGTATACATGATGTAGGGTATTAGAAATACTTGAGGGTGGTGTGATTGTAAATGATTGTATAACCATCACACTTCCATTCGAAAGGGGGTAATGAAACATATTTTAGATTTTAGTGACTCCTCTCAGTAGATCAATAAATCAATTTTAGTCCAAATGTTGGACATTGATCTGAATGTGATTCAAATACAATGACAAGATGAGATTTATAGTATGATGTCATCAAACATCTATGAGAGGTCCCCAAGACCTGGATTTGAGATATGATCTCAATATCCAAGTCATTATATAGAATGTACAATCGACATGTTTTTATGTCCAAATATCCACGTAGAAAGCACATTATTCTCGAAAGAGTTCAAGAATAATTCCATTGTCGCTAATGTATCTGAGTATTGAGAAAAATTAATAATTAAATGTGATTTAATTATTATGAATAATATGGATATGATTCATATTATTTAGGCACATGAGAATAGTCATCTAAGATAATTAAATAAGATTTATTATAAAGGATATGATTAATATGGATATCACTATCCATAATAATCATAAATATTATAAATATGATTTATAATATGTTGGAGCGATGTAATTGTAAATAATATTTATAAACTAAATGTTGATGTGAATTGGATTCACACTGGATAAGTATATGTAAATGCACTTTACAATTTATTTTGGATTTGTGAATGTGATTGACAATTTATCAATACCATGATTGAGATTTTCACAAAATAATTTAGAATCATTTTTGTAAATAATTATGCAATAAATGTTGTTACACATGTGGAATTTTGGAGAGATATTACTCTCACCAATTAGGAAAATTAGAGCTACCTTCCCCTTTTGTAGGGTCGACGATCACAGAGTCCTACTCCATGTATGGTTATTTCCACATGAGATTGATTTGAATTAAATTGAATGTGTTGTAAATTATTTGCAACAAATATAATTTATTTTAATATGATTATTTGTTGTTGCAAATTTATAACAAAATCATGTCCACTGATTGAAATCACAAAATCATCTACACCATTGATTTTGTATGCACATGGATTGAGATCCGTGGACATCCAATTTAGTGTAAAAGAAAGGTAGTCCTATCCTTTCTTTTTACAACATCTGCAAGAGCATTACTCTCTCCATAATTCTCATGCACACCTCATCTCCATCTCAACATTGTGTCTATCCACTTTGTTGACCTAGAAACCCTCACAGTCGTCATGATGCCATTGTGTTATCGGATCGACTACTTATAGATCTCCTCCATCTTCAGTACTTCTTGCTAGTAAAGAAGGCATCGAATTTCGTGAGATGAAATAAGTAGACTCCATGCTCGGATCATCGATTTGGATTGAGGGAAGCACACATCTCATCCACGCACCCGCAAGTGCGACCTTCATTGGATCGACTTGAGACTTGAGGTCTCTTCATTTAGAGACACGATCACAAACACACTTCAAAAGATATTCCTTGTACTTCTTTGTGTTGTTGGTGAAATAATTTGACAGGTGTTCTCGAATCATGTGGTTTCATCTATTTAGATTTTTTAATTTTACTGCTCGATGCAACTAGTATGACTACTTGCCATAGGTCGTATGTGATGCTACCTACACGTTTCCGTGATGCGCTAAGGCCCAAACCCTTGCCTTTGAAAGTGTCCTTATCTTAATACCTACAAAAGGTATATTTTTATGTTTTTTCCGAAATTGTGTGATTTAATATCCAATTAACAAGTATAGCAAGCATGCTTTATTTTAAAATTCAACAAAATAAATTTATTTAATATCACGTCCAACATATAACAATAGGAAAACCTTGAAAAGAGCTTCAAAAGGTACCAAGTGTGCATTTTTTTGAGCTAATGTTCACAAGATAATACCAAATCTTTACATGGGCTGAAATGTAATAAATTAAAAATAAATACAAGCTAAAAAGGATCAAATTAAGAGTTTATTTACAAAATATAAAAGTCAGAGGCACTCCTTTCTAAATACATCAACAACGGATCTCTTTTTTTATTAATATATAAAATAAGCGAGGGGTCCAAGAAATCTCTCCAAACCACGTGAGCTAGTCATATGGTTTTATGTTGAATCTCACGGTTGAGATGATCCCAGCTGACCTTGATCATGTGGCCGAAATCGGTGTTGCTCTAAAATTGTGATATGCTCTTGGAAATCTTATCAATATCTACTAGGTGGAAAGCAGCGAGTAGTCCAGATATTGGTGACATGCTAATCCAATGGCTGTGGTCTTCCTCAGTTTAATGATGTGGGATGTAGTGGTTCCCAATCGTATGATAAATGTGAGTCGTCGGCTGAGGGTCATGATGAGGCATAGAATCCAGATCTATATGTACCTATAACACCTGACATATACCTCTTCTTCTCTTCAACCAAAGGTAGAGCAAACGAGAAAAAATGTTGGTATGCCTCTATCTCTGATGAGTGATGTTTGCTACCTTGCGGAGGATCTCAAGCAATATAACTTTTCCTCCGATGGCATAATGAAGGCAATGGAATAAAGAACATACGAGTGGGGTGTTCTAAGATCTTGTCAGTGTTGTAGTAAGATGGGTTTGTTGTACTAGTAGCCTCATTGATGTCCTACAATTGAAAGGTTAAGAACAAACCACGATTGTTAGGTTAGATGATGAGGATTAATGGGTGAAGTCTCCTATGATGAGCGATGGAGTAGGAGTTATGCTCTTGTGTGAATCGTCAAAGGTAGGAGAGATGTGATATAGAACAAGAATGTGGAGGGGAAGTGGGACAAAGATGATTTGTAGATGTTTTCGATGAACTCAGATGAAGATGAAGATAGAGGTTAAAATGAAGTAATAGAGAAGAAGAAAGAAATATTTATAAAGAAGAATATGGTAAAGAAGGAGAAGAGAAAGAAAGAACAAGGGAAAAGGAAGGGAAGGAAGTTTATGTAAGATGGGTTCTCATCGGAGATGTGTAGTTCTTGTTGGAACTCCACTTGTTATCACCTCTAAAGGATGACAAAGGAGGCCTTGAAGCTCTACAATTGCTTTGAAGCAGCTGGTACAAGAAGTTGCAATGTTCCTTAGATATCACTAGGAGTAGGTCGACTCGTAGTTTCCTCAACAAAGCCTAATCCTTCTCAACAAAGATAGAGATTAGAAGTTTTTGAGGCTCTCTTTCTCTCCCTAATGGCAGATGATGCTGATAATAGGATTTTTGTTTAGGTGGGAGCCATTAGTTAAGGATAACGTGGATCCGGGCTTCTTTGTAGAAGATGGTTGGCGTTGTGGGAAGAGATGGTTATTGACCATCGGTTCAGGCTTTCACAAAGTAGAGAGTGGGTGAGATCAATTCTAGAGGAGAACATGGAGGAGAGGGACCAGTTGACCTGAAGGTCAATGGTTAGATTAGAAGTTGTCGTCCACAATTAGGCATGGGGTGAAAGGCATGTCATCTTGAGGTGCTAATAGGTTGGTCGGAAGGAGAAAGGCATGCGCTCAACATAGTGGGCTAGAAGCGTGACACATGGAGCGAGGAGAAAAACCCAAAAGCAAAAATAAAAAATAAATAAAAGGGCCCTTTATTATGTTAAATGAGGGAAGCTTTTTACTTATTCTATATCTTATATATGACACATGAGAGGAATCTGGTAATTTCCATGCATAACAAGTCATACTTATAGTATGCAAAATTTTGATACATGCTTGAATTAGGTCATTCCAAGTGCACAAGTGAATTAGATCAACAAAGTTGTTGAGTTTATGTAGTCGTACATCATAGATAATGGAGGTTATGCTGGTGGCTATTGCGATTGGAAGAGAGGTGTGACCCTAGAGACAATTCCCTTGATGTTTGGGGGTAGATTGCAAGAAGCCCTAAATAGGAGGAGGGAGGCCGGGAGCCCTAAAGGGCGACAGACAGTGGAGAGATGGGGTCATCGATGGTGGAAGGGAGGGTCAAGGGGTGGAGGGGGACAGGGGATGGGGTGGAGAAAGCCAGGAGGGGTGAGGCAAAAGAGAGATAAAGGAGGAGAGGATGGGAACTGCTTTGATACCAAGTTGAATTAGAGAATTTTATTCCTTGATATATATGTATGTTAGGGTTAGAGTTATACCATAATTAAAAAGACAAAAGGGCCCCTAATGGGGTACAACTCATTCCCTCCAACATGTTGTGGTGGAAGCACTCATTCTTGATGTTGATCGCTATGAGTAAAGTATAGCCTTGGATAAACATCGATGCCTAGCCATGGGGACACTGAATTCAATGTATTTCCACCTCTTTTAATAATGTCATTTTGTTGTAATACAAGGTAGAATGGATAAATCAAAACAATACAAGAATCGAAAATTACTTCTAAGAGGCAATTTATTTGTTTTACTCGAGCAAGTCTCAAGGTCGAACTTAGGAGGTAAAAATGTAGGTTTAGTTTTACTTCAGGTAAAATGGTGATTAGATTTTCCAAATGATCTATTTATTTTTTAGGTTAAAAGTTGTATTTTTTATTTTTTTTATAAAATTAAAATGGATGAAAAATGAAAGTAAAATATGAATGTTGCTTTTGAAAATGATCTTTAAGGGAAACTCAATTTCTTGGACAAATTATTTGAATATCAATTTAAGGTCCAGAATTCAAATTGTTTTTTCCCTTAAAGATGAATGCATGAAGAACAAAAAACCATTTTTAGAATTTTTTGGTGCAAGATGATTTAAATATGCAATTGTGAATATTTTTGGTCCTTTTCAATATTATGGATAAAAATACGAATGTGGGGAAAACTAAAAATATGGTATGCACGTTATAATAAAATGATTCTTATCTAATTTTTTGGAATTTTGACAAAATATAAATGAATTAAAAATGCAAGTATGAAAATCATGATTAATGTTGTTCAAATTTTAAGCAGGCTAAAGCATTTCAAAAAAATATTCAAAAAAAATCAACGTTATTTATTTTAATAAGCAATCAAGATATATTTTTATTTTCAGAAATGTTGTAACATGCTTAACTAAAAACCAGTCTTTGATTTCACCAAATAAGTTATCCATAGAGTGATGCTCAATGAATTTCAATGAATCACGTACCAAAAATGTTCTCTCGTCACCTTCATAACAAATTATTTTAAAGAAACTTTTGAGGTATAATTATTTTATAATGAATAAATAAACTCAAAACGAATGTTATACCCCCGAAATAATAGTTAATTCAATTACCTTATGATAAATGTCTACAAAATGTCCAAAGAGATATCATGAAATGGTCTTTAAAATGACATCAAGTTCATCATAAATGGATTACAAAATAGAGTCTCACTAAAGAAGCCATGGGTGCAATTGTAGATAAATCTATAAAGATATGTACCTTCTGGATGCTTTTGTAATAATGAAAAGATGGCGGGTCCTCCACTGTAATTTATCCAAGCAAGAGGAGTGTGTAGACGCTCGAACCTTGGAGGGCTTCTGAGGAAGAAATTCCTTGATTACGTGTAGGGATGCTAATCGAATTGAACATGTTCGTATTCGGTTAGAGTTCGTTCGATAATAGTTTGAAAAATGTTCGTTCGTTTCTAAACGAACTGAACATGAACTTCAAACTTTAGTTCGATAGCTTAACGAACCGAACATGAACATAACATATGTTCATTCGATAAATGTTCGAGTTCGATATATGTATATGTATATTTATTTGTATATGTAACTTAATATCTATACACTTGGTAAATTTCGAGGCTAAGAAATTGTGGTATTTATTGGGCTTTGTACCACTTTAATTTGAATAATTTCTTATTTTTACTACATATCGAACCTTGTTATCGAACTCGGTTTCGAACCTGTTCATATAAACAAGTTTTAGTTAAATTAAATTATTAACGAACTGTTATCGAACTGAACTCGAACGTTCGTTTTCTAAACGAACTCGAACTCGAACATATCCTATCGAACATTTATCGAACCGAACTCGAACTCGAACTTTCGGACTTCCTTATCGAACCGAACTCGAACATAGGCCCGTTTGTTACAGTTTGGTTCGATTAGCAGCCCTAATTACGTGACTTGGATCACGTGATCAGAACTTGAGTATTATGTCCGACACTTGCTTGGGCCTCACCACAAAGGATCCAAGCATGTGATGCAACTCACGTGCCTGGCTTTGCTCAATCAATGACTATAGCCTATTCCTCTTGATTGTATCTCATGGACAAGAGATGACCACGTGGAAGGTGTCGATGCTTTGGTGCTGCTCATGATCAACGGTGTTGGATTGCCTCCTTTTGAATGGGACCTTTAGGCTTATCATCTGGTAACTTGTTCAGGAATTCTGTAATATATGGAACATAGGAGTATGTTGCCAGCTATGATTCCTATAGAACCTATCACTAAATATACCTATTAGATGATAGATCTAAGCAGAATGAAAAGGATTTTTTATGAGAAGAGAAATGAAAACTATTATCCCCACACGAGGTACGTGAATACGTAATTGTCTGATAATGAACAAGAAGTATGCATCTTTCTACTAAACATGATTTATTGAACTCATAATTTATTAGATATTTTTTTATAAATGTCAACCACGTATCGTGAGCAAATTGATTTCGGTTGTTCAATTATTTGATAACCATACTCATTGGTCGAGATCAATGCATGAGTCTCAATCGATGGTTTGAAGTTAGCTTGATAATAGACGACCATATGTGATTCTAGTTCATAGTTCCGCTAATGTACTTGCTCTTGATCCGATGTATCTTCTTCCTCCACTAGTGAAAGAAGATGCTCAAAATCATTCTCATGCTATGTGGTCGTTGGTGGTGGGTAGAGAGGATATGCTCTTCATGTTCACCCTTGCTTCGATTTTCTTTATGCAATATGATGTGTACCTGTAAGTATAAAAAAGGATCTCAAGTCTTGGAGACTCGATTAGAGTTATGTACAATAAAAAAGAAGGCGGTTGGAGGCACTCTCGTAGCGGGTGGATGGACGGAACTTGGGTCCGGTGGAGGGTTCTGGAAGATAGGGGAGAATGCGATGAGGTGAAGGAGATGTGGTGGGTGGCGGCAAAGTCGAGGTTTCATGTCATAAAAATGGTAATGAGGACTCTAAGGATAAATAAAGAAGAATAAAATGAAGAAGAGCTAAAAGAAAGAAGAGATGAGAAGAGTAGTAGAGTAAGGAAGTGTTTATTTGGGAGATCGCCTGGATGTGGAGGAGCAAAAGCACGTCTTCAGTGATGGCTCAAGTTGCACGGCACTAATAATGATCTGGGATGCTTGTCGAAGGATGGAGCACCAGCAGAAGAGGTACCCCCCATCTGGATCGCACCACGAAGAAGAGGCCATCGTCAGAACACACTGCTATGTTGTCATCATGACATCACTCCTGACTTTCTCTCTCTCTCTCATATGAGATTATTGAACGACAGACGAGGTCTGAACAAAGAGGATGAGGGGGTTTTATAGAAGAGAGAAAGAGACGCATAGGGTATTTAGGTGTGTTGGTGATTTTGGCAGCATGGAGAGGATTGGGTTGAGTTTTTGATTATAATGGTAACATATGGGACAGTGGGGGTTCATGGGATGTGATTGGTTGCAGGTTGTTTATTTTGATCGCGAAGATGATAGGCGGTGAGAACGTAGAATTTGGGTCATCTACATGCTGGTTATTAGATATGGGTTTTGTTGAAAATGACGAGGCTTGTGGGTTTTGATGTCCAATCAAGATGAGAGATCGGGCAAGGGAGATAGGATTTCGGGTCTCCCTGTCTATGATAGTTGTTGGTCAAGAAGGAAGCGATGCTGATTTTGAGGTGTCGGAAAGAAGGGGATATCGGGTGTTAGCGTTTGGTTATCTTTTGTTTGTAGGGTGGAAGCAGATCCTCTGATGTAAAGCATTCTATAGCAGAGCCTGCTATAACATATTTTTAAATTTTTACAAAAAATGTTTCAAAATCGAACCATATGGATGGAATATATGTTTATTGTTCCACATATTCACCAAGATTCATTTTGATCCAAGGTTCCTGCCTATTATATCATAACTAAAAAGTCAACGAAGGTTGGACTCAAAAACCGTTTTATATTCTATTTTTTTGTTGACCTTTACGATAAAATAGGTAGGAACCTCATATCAAAATGAAACTTGGTGGATATGTTGAACAATAAAGTAGGTTCCATCCATATGGTTCGATTTTTTAAATGGTTTTTCAAAAAGAAATAAAAATAAAAAACGTGTTACAACCGGCCTTGTTGTAGAACCCTCTACAATAGAGGATCTGCTTCCTTATATGGTTTTGGATTCCAACAGAGTTATATTGTTAGAGCTAATAACTTCTAGGTTAAAGTGGTTACAACAGGTTGGGTCTATACACAGTTCTGGGGTATTTCTGTAAATATCCCCATATAGGGGTATTCCTGTAATAATTAGAAGTCAGTGGGGCTACTGTGTAAAATTCCTAGCGGACACGTGTGCAACACATGATGGTTGAGGTCTATAGTGAGGCCCGGGGTGCATAACAAGCTTGGGCAACGTGAAAGGAGAAGACACTTTGGGATTGTTTATTTCCCTGAGCTGAATATGCAACAACAATCTAAGAGCATCACCGGGAATGTAGACTGTCAGATCATATGGATCCAAAGGTAACTGCTCGTCGTCGAGGTTGACAACTTCTCCTTGGATAACAATGCAAAGGCGAGGCTCCATCGACAAAGTGCCTCCTCCTCCTCCTTGCTTCTCTGGCCTTGTTGGTCTATGAAGCTTCACTTTGGCCTGAAGAAGGAGATGGGGAGTCGAGGAAGGAGCAATGATGATTGGAGGAACTTGTCGATGCAGGGTCATTGGAGATGAATCGAAAGAATGGAGCTCTGTTGATTAGTTCGGTCATTGAAGACCTATAGGGTTAGTATGCATAGCTGAATCAAAAATGGGGTTTACTTGGTTGATTTGAGGTGGAGTTTAGGGTTGTCGAAGGATTGTCGGAGATGGAGCCTCAATGGGTTCTTCATCTGAGCAAGACGAAGAACAAATCAGATCGAAGGACGTGATATGGAAGGAGATAAAATGGTTGGAGATACATATGAAGATGGTGAATGACCAGTGAAGGAGTGGAGATGCTCAAATCAATGTAAGGGTGTTTGTGCATGCATAATGACATCGAAGAAAGAATGAAAGGGGGTTCAACGAAGGATCACTATAGGATGAACAAGGTCAGAGAGTGGACGTATTGCCTAGAACTGAAGTTCCAAGAGCTTTGGGGTCATCGCCCAAATGAATAAAATAGGAATGTGAAATATCAACACGTGAATTTGTTACTGAACACACAATTTGAACTCCCATTTTTCATCTTTTTCTGAATTCACTACAAAAAAAACTGAAAAATAGGACTACGATTGTAGTTGCATTGTAGTGCCAAAGTAGTAGCTTTGTAGTCATTTTTCATACGTGTGACTACATGTGCTCGTAATTGGTGTAGTCGCATGTTAATGACCATAATTGCGAATGTGTGTAGACGCACTATGGTCACACTTTGAGCTAACTGTGATTACAAAGCTGCCACATGTAGTTCCTTTTTGTAGTCGTAATTGGATCTTTCAGGAAAAAAACAGTTGTAACAGAGGACTACTATACACTTATTGCTACCTGTAGCCATACAACCATTCACATACACACATAAATACCTATACATACATACACATTTACATACATATGCTCACTCTCTCACACATGATCACTAACACACACAATACAAAAACTTTTACACACACATGCATACATATACTCACTTAATCACACATATACACATACAAATTTACATATTAGTGCATGCATACACATACAAACATGTATTCATACACACTCAAACATATATACACACACACACACACACACACACACACACACACACATATATATACTATCTTTGTCTTTCTCTCATACATATAACAGACATTCACACACACATACACATATATACGCATATCATGGACATGCACATTCATACAAGTGCATACGCATCACTCTTTCTCACACAAACATACACATGCTCTCTCTCACACACACACATACATACACATATTCATGCACACATTCACATGATTTTGCAAATACGCAAACATTCACATGTTTATACTCATACACATAAATCGAAAACACAATTGTGTGCACACATACACATTCTCTCTCTCTCTCTCTCTCTCTCTCTTTCAGGTACATTCACACACACATTCACACAAATGTACATTCATTAACACATGTGAACGCATTGTAAGCTCATATACAAACACTTTCATATATATGAAACATCCATATACTCATCATTAATGGATCACAAGCATCCAACTAATAGAAAATCTAAATGAGAATATGAAACTTTTCGAAATGAGTGAAATAAATCTATAAAGGAGTATGAGTAATGATATAACGATAAACACCATAATATACACTAACCCTACCTTCTTAGAAGTCCTTTGAGTTGTTGTAGTGACACGATAATCGTGCCATCACCCATGAAACCAATCCATGATGGCTTTGACAAGGAGTCCGAACATGAACTCCAACCTACTATCACACCATGAATCATCATTAATGAGCAAATAGTGCATACAAGGAAGGCACCAATTGCACATACACATGAATTCACATACAATCATTTATACACATGCAATACATGTATTCACAGTGGCTCTTGGTTGTATAGGTTCTCCAATGATGTATGCATATATGCAACATAACAAAAACCTAGAAACAACACTAAAGATCATCCACTCTTTAGTATTACACACATCTATATAGATAGAATAAGGATAATATTTAGAATATTAGGTTTAAGTGGATGACAGTTAGTTAGTGTATTTCTGCAAGAGTGTTAATTCATAATGACAAAAAAATCATATATTATTTTATGTACATAACTTTTGAGATATATTAGAGTAAAGTTACCTCGAATAAACAAGTAGTTGTTCTCTTAGATACCTACTTACACTTTTAATCCTCCTACACATGATGGTTAAATGCATCATGAAAACATCCTCCTATATGTAAACAGTTTGATTAGAGATGATACCTCTATGCCCAACAAAATCTTATTCGAAAGAATGAATGCATAGTTAATCATCCTTAATGAGAGAAGAAGAATGAATAAATGTTCCATTGATAAAGAATAAGCTTAAGATTAGAAATATATTTATAACAACAATCATACAATATGCAAAGAGCATGTAAGAAAAAAAAGATAATAAAAGGAAGATAGGAATCTTTGTTGTCTCCAATTTTGATGATATCCAAGTCGTCAGGCATCTTTCAATATTTTTTCAATAATATTAGCCTAGATAAAACGTTCCTTACAGATAGTTATTATCTAGAACTGTCAAACTATTACATACAAGCTTGCAACAAATGATAATATATAAAATCAAAAGAAATGTATTAAGTTAGATGTGTTTTATATCAGATAATGAAAAAATTATAGAAAATACAAACTTTACCTATATTGGATTGATTCTCCCATGTCTCTACGAGGGAAAGAAAATTCAAAGTGATCGCGTTACTCAAAGAAAGAAGAAATGGTAGCAGCTTCTTCCTTAGACTTGTATCGTTAAGGAGGAGGATAATGTCAAGAACATTAGGTTTAAGTAGATTATAATTAGTGTAGTTCCTTACAAGCATATTAATTCATAATGCTAAAAGATCAATATATTACGTGATGTACGTAACGTTTGAGATAAACATGACTGAAGTTACCTCGAATGAACAATTACTTGTTATTTATATATTACTTGAATCTATTATCCATTCTTCATATACATGATGGATAAATGCACCATGCAAGAATCCTCCTACATGTAAACAATTTCATTACAGATAATACTTCCATGCCTGACATTATCTTATTAAAGGTATTGAATGCATAAGTTAATCCCCGTTAATGAGAGATGAAGATTGATTTTGATGTTTCGTTGATAAGGAATAAACCCAAGTTGTGAAATATATTTATAACAAAACACCTAATATTCAAAGAGCAAGTTAGAAATAAAGATATAGAAATGAAGATGGAAATTCACCACGTCTTTCAATTAAGAATGTTGAATTCTCAAATAAATAATGTATGATCCATCTGCATATATGACATGGATGTATCAATATATTAAGTTGTCAACCTGATGGATATAAAAATGATCGCGTCTCACCACATCTTCCATTAAAGTGGTCCTTGTGACTGTCAAAAGCCCAAGATAAAAATGAATTCGATATTGTACTCTCCAAAGGTATCATATCCATGTCCTTATATATGAATCGAATAACTTATTTGTAAAATTAGAAAGAAATTCTATAAGTTAGATTTTCAAGACATAACTTCGTAGTTGTTAATGAGCAAAAAATGCTATATACAAACTTGAATACCTAGTGGTTCATAAAATGGTGGCAACTTCTTAGTCATCCATTTGCTTCTTCTTTTGAACATCATATCCCAATCCCATAGAAGGTTGGTGAACAAAAGATACATTCACACTCATTCATAGATATACATACTCTCCCTCATTCTCTCATTCACACATTCATGCACACATTCACTCATACACATACGAAACATATACATGTTTACACGCACATAAGAACACAACCACACAAATATACACTTATATTGCATAAAACATATACACTCGTACTCTCTCTCTCACTCATATACATATGCAATCACACACATACAAACTCACACATTAACACAAACATACACACTCCTCACTTACTTTTACACATGCATATACAAACATGACCATATTCACACTTACGCATACATATTGATACATTCACTCACATTCACACATATAAATATACATACACATGCATACCCATATACACACAAAATTAATGCATTTTCACATATACATATACATTCTCACATAGAAACTAATAAATACACAACATGCATATGCACACACACACACACACACATACACATGCACACACATACGCATGCACAAACACACACACACAAACACACATTTACACTCATTCAACCCATGCACACACACCTTCACAACATAATATACACATATGAACACACTTCAACACATATTGATTCACACGCACACACATGCAAAATTACACTTCCTTATTTACACATTGATATGCACATACATACTCATGCAAATATATACATGCATACACTTTCACACAAACACACACAACCGCACATACATACATACATATATATATATATGTGTGTGTGTGTGTGTGTGTGTGTGTGTGTGTGTGTGTGTGTGTGTGTGTGTGTGTGTGTGTGTTATATAATAAGCACACATACATCCATACACAAACACATGAATGCATTCATGCTCATTTACAAATATCCACATTTACACCCATTCACCTATGCAAACATACACATTTGCATTCATTGACGCATGCATGATTACATATACATTCACGCACATACACAAGCAACAAACATATATTTTCACAAAATTAAGCATACAAATGCATCTATTCATATACATTTTCACACATTTACATATGCATACACACATTTGAACCCATTCACATATGCATACACATATTTGAACCCATTTATATGTGTACACACAAGTTCACACACATTCACATATTTATACACACACATAGTTATTCATACTCACTCAACTACACATAAACACACACTTGCTCACATACACACACATGCACATTAACACATTGCCACATTTTCATACACATTCAAATTCACATTCACACACACATGCAAACACATACAAATACACACTTTTACAAAATAATGGTATCTAACATGAACATTAAATCATCTAATTATCACATTTACATGAAAACTAATACCTTATAATGGTAATATTAATCCATAATATAATATAAAATGATGATATCTATAATCTAAACATAATTCATTATGCAATAACAAAAATTAGAAAGAATACATGATATTTGATACCTTACAATTGGAGATGATATTCCATGAAAATACTATTTGGAGATGTTTAGAGAGCTATTCAAGAAGAATAGTATGATAACATAAATCGTAGAATATATGGAAGAGGTGGTGTTAAAGGAGAGGTGGTGATGGTGGTAATTGAGGAGGAAGGGGTGGTAGTGATGATGATGGTATGATATAGTGAGGAAGGGTTGATGGTAATGTAGAAGGTCAAGTGGTGGAGGAGAAAGAAGAGGAAGACAAAATAGTGGGAGAAGAAAAGGAGGACTAAATAATGGAGGAGGAAGAAGAGGAAGACATAGTGGTAGAGAGTGAGAAGGATCTTGTGGAGGAGGAGGAGGAGGAGGAGAAGGCGAAGTTAGGGTGATGGAGGAGAAGGTCAACGACCACCGATGATGGGAGTGGAGGTTTTAGCCAAAAAGGAAGGAAATTTGGAGATTTTTGTCACTGGAATGGGGAGATGAGTAGAAAGGGCATGCACATCAAAAAAATTTGGGATTTTATCACTTGTGCCCCTCCGAGATATTGCAATATCAGTTATGCCCCTATCTTTTTGGTAATATCAGTTGTGCCCCTCACTTCTTTCTCCGTCATCACTTGTACCCTTCCGTCAGATTGACCGTGAAAAAATTAAAATAACCATGGTTTATTCAAACCATGGTGTGATTAAGAAGGGTATTATGGTCAGAACAAAATCAAGGGGAAGGATGGGCTCCAAGGAGGAGCTCGGAGCAGAATGCGACGGAGGGAGGGGGAGGCCCGGGGGCGGGAGCGGCGGGGAGCAGGGGACCGGGCGTGCCAGGGTAGCGGCGCGGGGAGCACGGGGCAGGGGAGGGGGCGGCGCGGAAAGGGCAGGGGGCGGCCCAGGGGACGCGGGGCGGTGCGAGAGAGGAAGTGTCGGGTGGTATGTCTTGGAGGAAGGGAAGGGGAAGGCTACTGCGCACCCGCCCCCGCCTCTTGCAGCGGTACCCCGTGCCTGCAACCGCCTCCCTCTCTCCTTGTACCTGCGTCTTCCGCGTGAAATAGCCCAACCGTGCCAACCCACCTTCCCCTCTCCCTCACATCGTCCTGGTGGGCGGGGTCCACGCCGTCGGGGGTGCGGAGGAAGGGAAGGGGAAGGCCACTGCTCACCCGCCCCCCGCCTCTTGCAGCTGTGCCCTGCGCCTGCAAAAGAAGCTAAAGTATTGAAACAAATGAAGTGATAGTATAAGTGAAGGAACTTGCCTTGATGTTGCGCAATTAAGGCGGCGCAATGGTTGAGGATGACGGAACTTCTTAGGGCCCGTGATGGCGAATAGGTCTGGTGTCGTTCTTGCATGGCTGTAGTTGGGATCGGGGCAAAAGTATGGTCTTCTGCTTGCTTGATAATGGTACACATGTTAGTTGAAGATGGTGCACAACTCTGATTAGTATTTGTGTTCCTTGATTGTACTCGAAATGGAAGGGCACATAGATTTTTAATTTGCAGGTGTATAAAGATCTCTATGCACCTGAAGGAAGGTTGCTTGGATGATTTCCATATGAAATCTGGAATCGAGAAAGTTCTATTTTGGTTCTTGCTGTTCTTGATGGTTGTTGAAGCGGCTGGACTCGATGGCATCCATGGAGTTTGGCTATGTATTCCTAAAAAATGCGACTTGATTCTTTGCATTGGTTCGGAACGTGGGGGATGCAGTAGTGGTCCATGGAGAGGAAGGCAGTACGGGTGCCCTCGGGGCGGTGGGGCAACGAGGTAGTAGGAGAAGATGGAGGCGAAGGTGGCCATGGAGAAGAAGTGTTCGGAAAGCAAGGAGGAGACCACTCCACACATGCTGTCGAAGAGACGATCTGGCCAAGGAGGTCGACGACGGGATTCCAGGCATAGGGAGGGTAGCGGTGGAGGAGCTGTGGATCGGACCCATCCTTGTGAGGATAATTTAACAACAAATTTAAATCGTCACAATGCACGATGATGCGCCGCTCCAGGAGAGGGCTCGGGATGACGTCGGCGAATTCGGGCCATCGGAGAAGTCGTGGATGGCTCTCGGAACAGTCATGATGCGCGGGAGCCGAGGAGGAGGGTTGGTGAAGTCGGAGCTCGGGGAGGAGCTGGGGCAGGCTGGGGCGGAGAGGGAGGAGTAGGAGGTTGGAGGAGGAGGAGGAGGATGGGGGAAGAGGAGGAAGAAGAAGAGGATGAGGAAGATGGTGTCAAAATGACCATTGAACCTTTTTTTAAAAATAATTCCGCTTATGTCCTCAAAGTTAACATCCGTTTGCACTGTGGATGGACGGCAACTAACCTAAGGGGCACAACTGATAAAACGACAAGAAGTGAGGGGCACAACTGATATTACCAAAAAGATAGGGGCATAACTGATATTACGATATCTCAGAGGGGCACAAGTGATAAAATCCCAAAAAATTTTAGTAGAGAATGCAACTACAAAATGCAACTACATGTGGTAGCAATGTGATCGCATATGGAACACAATTAGTAGGGACAACATTGCGACCATTAGTATTCCTAATGTGATCGCGATTTGAAGCGCAACTACATTGCCACCACATGTAGTTGCAATTATGTGGTGGTAAATAGATATTTTTCTTTTAGTGATTTTTGGAATGTTTATTTCTATGTAATTAGTTAAAATATGAAATAAAGAAAAATAAATGGAAAAAATAAGTGAAAAGAGAATTAAATATGTAAGTGAAATATCGGGTTGAAGTTAACTGATATAAGTAGAATCAGGTCCCAAAATCTAATTTCAAAAAATGAATTCCGATTACTTTCAATTAGAACTTGTGGTATAGAGAATTTAACGTTCTTTAATTTAAAGGTGAGTAGAGCATAACTGGACGTTGTATGAGAAAGCTATGCAACTTTACTCCTTTTTGTCCTTGAGCTTAAGATTTTGATTTTTGTGCAATATTTACAAGTTAGTATTTTTCTAAGTTTTTTTTATAAAATGAGGTTAGTAATATGTACACAATAGTTAGTTTATGTCTATTGGATTTGTAAAAAATGTTAGAAGTTGTATAGTATATATACAAAAAATTGAGTATTCATTTCAGTTCAGATTTCTCATCATTTTATGTGAATTTCCTCTTGATTTCCATGATGAGTTAAATTCTTTAATTAATCCACATTTATTACATGAAATGATTTTCTAACTTTTATTATTTTTGTGGATTTTATTATGTTTTACTTAGGAATTTAGGATAAAATATAAATATAAAAGAGGTGAAACACATGTTCACCAGACACGGCTTACAGATGTTATAATTGGTGTGATTTGTGATTAACGCAGGAGATGATTGGGAAGAAGCTGACTAGTTTCCTAAGGACTTAGTGTAACGTTAGGAAGAGGGTGGATATAAAGGCCTTGGTGGGACTTTAGCGATGATCGAAAAATCCCACAGAATCCGGGTAAAGGTAAAAACAAGGGTCGTTGCGACCCCGGATCTCACGGTTCTATCAATCAAGAAAAAGATAAGACCACCAAAATAAGAGACAAGCACTAAAAACAAGAAGCGGTCCTCGCTATTTTTATTAACCTGGTATAGCGACCAGGGTCGAACTCACGGATCACGTGATAGCCTTGTGGCTACGAAGTAGTCAATAATCAAAAAATAAAGAGAAAATGTTTTTGGTGGATTTTTATGATTTTTAAATGTTTTTGTATTTTTAGTTTTATAAGAAAATGTAAAAACAAGCAAGCTCAACAAATTATCCAAGCACACAAAAATGATCCAAAAATTCAAATAAAATTGTTTTGGTGTTTATTAGGTTTTTAGTGGTTTTGGTGAATTTTTCAGAATTTTTCAATTTTTATATGAATTTCTAAAAATTATGAAAGAGGAAAAATAAAGGCTACTATGCAGCCAGACTTGAAAGATCAATTTAACATATAAAATTGATCTATAAAAGTCTGGAGGTAATTTTTATGAAAAATATGTGTAAAAACTAAGCTACAGGAAAGGAGTTTATATTTTTTGATTTTTATAGATTTCTTTAGAATTTTTATGGGGTTTTTAGGGTTTTGCAATTTTTAAAGTTTTTTGTAAATCCAAAAAGCACGAAAATTGGAAAGAAATTAAAATGCACTAAAACTAACTTACACTATTTTTTTAGAATTTTTAAAGGAGTTTTTATATTTTTCTTTGATTTTATAATTTAGACAGTACCAAAAATCATTGTTTATGAATTTTAAAACTATCAAAAAGCCTCAAAATGTCCCAAAAATTTAGGAAAATTTTTACACAGTGGCCGGAGCCTTGTGTCTAAATTTCACCTAATTTGGATTTAATTTACTATTTTATTCAATCAAAATAACGCACACAATACATAGGGACCTAAACCAAAGAAAACATAGTTCGAGGACCAAACGGTAACAAAATCAGAAAATCCAGGGGTCCTCATGCAAAAAGTCCACAAAATCACGCGCACAACACATGAATCAGACACATAGGGGTATAACTGTAATTCATATTTATAAAAGATCAAACAGTAACACCAAGAAAATACAGGATAAAAGGTGCAAATGTTCCAAAACCTCACATGTCAATGCACGTGGCTCACATACACAGGGACTGAAATGCAAAAAAAAGAAACATAGACGTCCTCAGTGCAATTTATCCTAATAAAAACAACGTGCTAAAATATTTAAAAGACTAAACTGTAAATGCAATAAAAAGAGGGGCCTAAGTGCAAATTACCCCTATTATTAACAGTCGACGGCTGGAGATGCGCCACATGGAAGATCTGACGGCTGAGACGCGTGCACGCCTCTTCTCTGTGACCGACGGTTCAGATCGAACCCTAAGTGGATCAGACGGTATACATGTCTCACATATGGACGGTCACGATCATATCTGGAGCAGAGGGCTGATCGAACGGTGGTGGAAGGTCCTGTATGAACTCAACTCCGGTGAACTTCGTCGGCTCACTACGGGCGCGTGGGACCTCCTTCTGGGCTGCTGAGATTGGTGAAATGAAGCTCAGGAGATTCCACTGCTGATGGACGCCTCCGATGAGGCCGGGGATCACCGGAGCAGCCCGGCGACGGCGGAGGAGCCAAGCTCCTGTGCTCGAACGACTCGACCCCCAGATAGGGTCCTTTGACCTGCTAAATAGCACAGAGAAACTCCTGGGTCGAGGGCAAATTGCCTCGACCAGGTTAGGGGTGGAATGGTGATCGGAAATGGGGCGGAGCGGGGTCTCCGGCGAGGCGACGGCGGAGGAGACTCGACTCTTGGTTCCGGGGTGAACCAAGATGAACGGAGGTGTGGAGAATATGGGGAGAGGTCTCGTGATCGTGAATAGGTGGTCCGATGATCGATTGGGTGCGCAAATCGATGGAAATCGGCCGACGAAGCCGGCGGTGTGATTTGGGCGTAATCGGAAATTCGACGAAACTAAAGGTGATCGAAGCTACCTGGTGATCGAAGTCGAATTGGGGTGAGCTAAGGAAGCTCTGGGGGTCGTCGCCTCAAGGATTCGTCGGGATCCGAGGCTCGGCGCACTTCGCGACGGAGCACAGCGAGAAGCTTCACCGGATCAGTGGCTAGGGCCGCTCCCTCCTCACTGCAACACTCTCCTCGTGCAACTGTCACTCTGGGGAAGAGAATGGAGGTTCTGGGATGAGAAGGCGGAGCTAAAGATGGACTGGAATGTGTGGCGGAGGTGACGTCTTATACTGCTAGGGGTCCGGCTAGATGAGGGTCGTGTGAGTGATTCAGAGCACGGGTCCCTAGGCAATCTTCCGGGCAAGGGTTAGGGATGGATCTAGTATAATAAGGAACTGGGGTTTGGGTAAGATGCGATCGGATTGATTCGAGAAAAATGGGAGAAGTCGGGTAGGAATCGAATCCGGGCGCTGGATGGTCCTGGGGGGAGGGTTGACCGGGGGTCAACAATCCCCCGTGGACCAATCAGAATTCAGCATTTATTAAATATTTGGAAAATCAATTAAAATTATTAAATGATTTTATTTCAAAAAGTCAAAACTTGAAAAATGTTTATTATTTTTCAAATTATTTTTAGTGATATTTATTTATTTTTTTGAAAAATAAATAACGTATTTACAATATATTATTATATATAGGTATATATACATATATGTATTTTTTATTTTTATTTAGTTGTTTATTTTTGTAAAATTATTCCACTTTTATATTTTATTTATTTACCACATAAAATTTGGAATAATAGGATATTTTTATTTTATTTTTATAATGTATTTACATGGTTAAATAAATATGTGTATATACATATGTACATGGCATATAAACAGAGTGGGAAATAATTTTTATTGTTTTTATTTTTATTTTATTTTTTTCTGATTTTTATTTTATTTATTTACACCATGAAATCTGGAATATATAGATAATTTTATGGGATTTTTATTAGTTATTTACAAGGAGAAAATAAATAGGTATGTTATTTTGTATACATGGTCTATATACACTGATGGGAGAAGTTTTATTTATTTTTATTTCTATTTTGTTTTTCTCATTTTTATTTTAGTTTTATTTTTATAAATATGTACAAAATATAAGAAACACTTTTTACTTTTTATTTTGAGGAAAATAAATTTATGTAAATATAGGGGTGTATGTACATGTATGAATGCCCTTATCTCTCTCTACTTGGGTTCTTTTGCGGTCATACCCTTGTTGAGCCTTCCCTTGGGATTAGGTCACTCAATATTTATTCTAAATATTTCCCTCTTTTTCTTGTGTCTCTTTATTCCTTTATTTTGGCAAGAAAACATGCTAATTATGCATATTTACATGATGCATGTTTTTTTGGCAATTTATGATATTTACACATATTTACATGGTATTTTGCTCAAGTTTCTAGCTAAAATAAAGGAATAAAGAGTGATGAATTGGTATTCATCACCCCCCTATACTTTACTTTTGCTAATCCCTTAGCAAACACTTATTTGAAAAAGAAGTGCAAAAGAAAAAGAGGCGAAATCAAGGTTGATTATTAAACTTTCCTTCATTAAATTGAAATATGGAGCTCAGTCAGACTTTTGGATTATTGATTTGTCGGAACCTTATTTGGACTTAGGCTTAAAACTTAACAACCTCTATGTTCCACCAAGCTATGGTCAAGACTCCTCAATAAACCAGATCATAACAAGTCTACATACACAAACTCTAATGACCATGAATCTTTCCTTGTACGGTGTAAGTGATATGTAGCTCCCCACCTCAGAAGTAACAAAGAAACAACCTCCCTCAACCCGGTAACTCTAATGCCTCGGTCTAGAAACTCTTTCCTCAAGAAGCGGGGTATTCCCTTCTAAGTTCAAGTGCAACCGGCTCAAGAAGAGGGGGAAGAAGAGAATGGACCTTGACCAGTGTAGCCAGGTATCCTTGGGAGCTCTAACCAGTATAGCTGAGTCTCCCGCTGCAAGCTTCATGAGATTGGAACATGTATACCATAAGCATTTGCTTTATTTGACTATATACATTCCGGTGGGATTATTAAATTTTCAATCCGACCCACCACTTTTTTGGAGTTCTTTTCTTTTTGCACATTTTTTTCATGTGCATCTGTACAACATATCTACATGGTGCAGCATATATACAAGGAGTTTTTCCTCTTGAGCCAATAGACTATCCCTCTTTTGAAGCTTTATTGCAACCCACAGCTTCTGTCTTTAGACTTCATAACCACCAGACCAAGTTGAGATGCACTTCCTTCACTATAAGAAGAAGAGAGGTTCCGCCTAGAAGTAATACCCTCATATGCTACCCCAAGCCAAAGGAAACTGCCTCCTCACCACCTCATCCGTGGAGAGCTATGTGTAAAGTGCTGGTGCAAGTAAAGCCATTGTCTCTGAGAGTCATGCGTGTGTTCTTAAGTGCTCTACTTAGGATCATCAAGATGATATATGCTCATAGCCTAGTGGACTCAAAGAATTAAGCCCCAATTGACCTGAAAAGTCTCAATCCTAAGCCCTATAAGGTTCCTCTTATTATTAGGTGGATTAAGGTCTTAACCAAGCTTCATTTGTCAATTTAATTCCAGGCCAGTTTAAATGTCAACTATGATTTGGAAAAAAAAACTGTGCCAGTATTTACAAAGATGCTAATTGGTAAATATTTACACATGTGCAAAATTTTTGAAAAATGTTTGAAAACATGGATGTATGCATGAATGCGAAGTTTTACAAAATATTTACAAAAAATTACACAAGGTTTTTGCAAACTTTTTGTTTTTCAAACATTTTACAAAAATTTTGTACTATATACGTAATTTTGATATGAAAATATTTACAAGCTATTTACACAAAAAGATTTTACAATCATTTGTACAAAAATACTTTTATAAATAAATAGGTATGTGCAAGAAGAATTTTATGTACAAGGAAATTTTTTTAAATTTTTATTTATTTTTAGCCATTTTTATTTATTAACACACTCACACAAAGTACGAGATATGGCTAAAGTATATATGAAATATATACACACCCCCTATACTTAGCTTGAACGATGTCCTCAGAGTGATCAAGAGCGATGAAGAAGACATAACGCATGCTTAGTATAGGGAAGTGAAAAGGAATGGTATATACAAAGACGAATCAACGAATAGAATGAAGAGGACTTGGTGTTTCCCCCTATACTTAGGATCAAATAATCCTAAGCATAGCAAGCTGTACATAAATGGAAATCCGAGTAGAAGGATGTACAGAGTCTACCCCCCTATACTTAGGGTGAAATATCCCTAAGTATAGGCAGCAAAACAGGGGTAGAAAGAATCAATAGAATACCCGAAGATCCTACATTCCCCCTATACTTAGGGTAAAGTACACCCTAAGTATAGCATAATCATAAGATGAGAAAAGGGATGTGGGACTAAAGAATAGAGTGATATGGACAACTGGATCTATACAATCAGAAGAACAGTGATAATCAGGCGTGAGATGCAATAGATGTGAGTCAAGAGACCACAGCTCACGCAAAGTGAATCAGGGCAACATCGACGACCTGCGGCTCATGATCTAGATATGGCTTGAGCCGTTGTCACTCGAAAGGTACCATAAGAAGACAACTCAGATATATCAATACTCCCATTGTCATGTACCTTTCTAACTAAATAGGGTCCCTTTCATTTTCTCTATAGCTTCCTTGGAAATAGACGAAGCCTAGCATCAAACATCCATACTCTCTATCTTGGCTCAAACTACTTGTGGCTGATATGAGAATCATGCCACTCCTTCACTCTCTCCTTATAATGTAGGCTGTTTGAAAAGGCGGTATCACGAAGCTCCTCCAGGGCTGCTAACTCTACCATCCTCTGATCTCCTACACTCTCTGAATCCAAAAGTATATCAGTGACTTCCCAAAGTGACCTATGTCTCAGCTCAACAGGTAAATGGCATGGCTTGCCATAAACGAGGCGAAAGGGAGATGTACCCAAAGGAGTCTTGAAAGACGTCCGATATGCCCACAAGACCGAGTCCAAAAGCTGTGACCAATACTTTCGGTCAGGGCGGACGACTTTCTGCAATATAGTCTTGATCTCCCTGTTCGACACTTCAGCAAGACCATTCGTCTGAAGGTGGTATGGAGTGGCAACTTGATGGTCTATGTTGAACTCGCTAGCAAGGGCCTTGACCTTGTCGTTGATGAATTGAGACCCCCCGTCAGATATCAATACTCGAGGTACCTCGAACCGTAAAATGATATTCTTCCTCAAAAATATGCATAAAGTCCAAGCATCTGCGGTTCGGGCGGGGATGGCCTCAACCCAACGACTCACATAATCGACGGCCAACAGAATGTACTCAAATCCCTGACTCATAGGGAATGGACCCATGAAATTGATGCCCCATGCGTCAAAAACCTCACAGAAGTGTATGGGCTGCATCAGCATCATATCACACTGTCCACAAGTGCCCATCCTCTGACAGTCAGTACACCTCTTCATGAACTCATCAGAGTCCTTGAAGAGAATAGGACACCATAGGCCGGATTGGAGCACTTTCTGTGTCGTCCTCCTCCCTGAGTGATGTCCTCCTGCCTCAAGCTTGTGGCAGTAAGTAAGGACGCTGTGGTGCTCCTCCTGAGGAATGCACCTACACCAGATACTATCCCCTCTCTCGTGGTAAAGGACAGGATCCTCCCAATGGTAAAACTTGGCCTTTGCGAGGAAGGTCTCAAGTTTCTGCCTGGGCCAATCTTGTGGAACTTTCTTGGCGACAAGATAGTTCACAATATCGGCATACCATGGGAGTGAGGCGATAGCAAGGATCGCCTCATCTGGGAAGGTCTCACAAATAGGCTCAATCTGCTCAGAATCCTCAAGATACTCTAATCGAGAGAGATGATCCGCCACCACATTCTTGACTCCAGGCTTATCCTTAATCTCTATGTCAAACTCCTGGAGTAGAAGGATCCATCTGGTCAATCTAGCTTTGCATCCTTCTTTGCCATGAGGTACCTGATGGCAGTATGATCAATGTAAATGGTCACTCTAGATCCAATGATATAAGATCTGAACTTATCTAGGGCGAAGACTATGGATAGCATCTCCTTCTCTGTGACGATATAGTCCCATTGCGCAGCATCCAATGTACGGCTAGCGTAGTGAATGGCAAATGGGACTCCATCCCTCCTCTGTCCCAGCACGGCCCCCACGGCAAAATCGGAGGCGTCCATCATGATCTTGAATGGGAGAGACCAATCAGGTGGCTGGAGAACAAGAGCCTCAATGACACAGCTCTTGAGAGTCTCAAACGACGATAGACACTTATTATCAACAAGGAACTCAATGTCTTTCGTCAGCAGATCAATCAACGGTCGAGCAATCCTGCTGAAATCATGTTAGAAGCGTCGGTAGAAACCGACGTGCCCCAGAAAAGACCGTAACTGTCGCAAGTTGGATGGTGGATCGAGTTTTCTAATGACATCCACCTTGGCCGGATCAATCTCTATGCCCTTGTTGGAGATGATGTGGCCAAGCATCGTCCTTGAGTTACCATGAAGTGACTCTTATCCCAAGACAACACAAGGTGAACCTCTATGCATCGCTGAAGGACTCGGTCTAGGCAGTCAAGACAAGAGTCGAATCCGTCGCCATAGACCGAGAAATCATCCATGAAGACCTCCAAGCACTCCCCCACCATGTCCGAAAAGATGGACAACATGCATCTCTGGAATGCCGCTGGAGCGTTGCACAATCCAAATGGCATGCGTCTGAAAGCATATGTCCCGAAGGGACAGGTGAAGGTAGTCTTGTCCTGGTCCTCGGGCACGATGGCCACCTGATTATAGCCGGAGTACCCATCCAAGAAACAATAATGGCTCTTCCCTACCAGCCTCTCAATAATCTGATCAATAAAGGGCAGGGGGAAATGATCCTTCTTGGTGGCCTGGTTCAATCGTCTGTAATCCACACAGACCCGCCAAGAAGTGGATACCCGGGTAGCGATCTCCTCTCTAGACTCCATGACAACGGTAGTGATGCCCGTCTTCTTGGGCACCACATGCAACAGACTGACCCACTTGGAGTCGGAGATGGGGTAGATAAAATCAGCGCTCCACCATTTCGAGATCTCCTTCATGACAACTCTAAGATTCGGGTTCAGCCGCCGCTGGAACTCACGTGACGGCTTCGCCTCATCCTCGAGATAGATATGGTGGGAGCAGCAGAGTCGGACTGATCCCCTGGAGATCGGCTACACTTCATCCTATCGCCTTGCGGTTCTTTTAAAGAACCCCTATCAGACGGGATTCTTGCTCTCCAGTCAAATTAGAGGAGATAATGACTCGGTACATCTCATGCTCACCTGCAAGGAACCTATACTTCAGCGATGCTGGTAGCGGCTTCAGCTCTGGACAAGTAGGTGCTGGCAAATCTGGCTTCTGAAGAATCCGAGTGTATGCTGCCAAATCTGCACGGGGGAATGAGAACTCTTTCTCACAAACTGGATCTGGAGAAGGCTGCTCAAATGGTCTATCTCTGCTCTGCTCAGAATCAACCTCCTCTCCAGCTGTAGGCTCAGTGGAAGTCAGACACGGTGTCAAATCATCAAACTCTGCCCAATCAATATCTGACTCCGAGGGATCATACTCACAAAAATCTGTATCATGGTCAAGAACCGAATCTGTTGCCGAAAAAGTATCCTAGACCAGGAATGCGTTCTCCAAGCTCTCCTCTGCTAGCGTCTCTACATCAGCGAACTCTGAAGGTGAGAGGATGGCCTGTGCGACTGGATCTACCCAAACTGCCTCATCATCTGTGATCACAAAGTCACAGTCCTGGTGGATGTCTCCCCCTGCCTCTGTCATCTGCTCTGAATCTGTGGTCGGCTCTGAGAAATCTGAATCTCTAGCTCTAGTCTCCTCGACAATCTCTATTCTTATACTCTCGCCCTCGACGAGAAAGTACACCTTCCTGCTATCATGGTCGGACACTGCCTTGGCTGTGGCCAAGAACGGGCATCCTAAAATAATGGGGGCATCAGTCACTGACTCAGGGATCTCCATGTCCAACACAACGAAGTCCACAGGGAATTTCAGGCCCTGAATCGTGACGACAACATCCTTCAACAACCCCTTTGGCCTCTTGACAGATCGATCAGCAAACTGAAGGAACGTCCTGCTCTATCGGAGAGTACCCAACTCGAAGCGGTCGAGAAGGGATGCCGGAAGTAGGTTGATCGAAGAACCGTTGTCTAATAGAGTGTGGTCGAACCTCTGCTCATGAATGTGGCATTTGACATACGGGGCTCCTGCATCTGGCCTCTTGGCTGGCAGACGGTTCTGTATCGCGAAACAAGTGGCACGAGTAAGCACATGGATCTCAGAATGATGTTTCCTCCTCTTCCTCCTAATTGTGGTCCTGTCTCTGAGTGATCTCTGGAGTAGAGGGATGTGCTCCAAGGCCTCCTGTAGAGTCAGCTGTATATGGAATCGGTCTATCATCTGCTGGCTAAACTCTATCTGGTGATTCTTTTTTTATTTTCTATTTTCTTCCCCTTTGCCATGTGAAGTGCTCGTGGAAAGGGGATCACAAGGTCCTTCTCAGATGAAGGACTAGGAGAGGGTCTGGCATGCTCATGAACAACAGAATCCACACAAACATCATCAATCAACACATGTGGATCCGAAAATTACATACCCTTTCCTTTATTTCCAGAAACGTCCTAAGATACATGTAAAGACAGTAAGACAATAGGACTAGCAGAAGTAAAAATGGTGGGCTCAGTACCACCCTTGGCATGTCGTCTCGCGACATCAGTACCGTGCTCTGGCTCAACAACTGTAGTGGCGTCAGTACCACCTCCTCCATCTTGTGAAATGACGGCCTCAGTACCATCGGCTAGATCAACATCCATGGTGACGTCAGCACCACCGTCATCATCTCTCGTGGCGTCAGTACCGCGCTCCTCCTCGTCTGGCGCTCCTGGTGTGGCGTGGGATCGTCGCTCAGACGACGCGCCACCTGCTAGCATCCTACCACTCCTAAGTGTGACAAAATTAGCATCAAACATGTATGCAGACAAATCACCAGAAGAAGCACTAGGAGTGGTAATCTCTGTAAACTCTACTTGCTCACACTTCCTCTTCAGGTTGTTCGGATTCGGCTCAATCTGGGCTAGGATGGCGGCCTTCCCTCTCAATATCTCCCGCATCTCCTGGCGTAACTCGTCCATCTCCCGTTTGAAGGTAGCCTGCTGCTCAGTCATGAGGCGGGCTAAGTCGTCTAAGGCAAGGTTCTCATATGCTGGCCCATGAGAACCTGACGGGTGGCCTCGCTGGTAGTGAGGCTGTTGCTATGACTGGTGCGGGTGAGAGGGGTACTGCTGGGGATGCTACTGCTGAGGAGGCCGATCACGCCTCCAAGAATGTCCCAGCTGATAGGGACGAGGACCATACTGGGATGATTGCTGCTGCTGTTGTTGTACTGGGGGCTGGGGCTGCTGGTGCTGCTCTCGCTGATGGCCGTACTAGCCACCCTGAACTGGAGGCTACTGCTGGGAACTGGCACCTCTGGCCGACCAATGGGATCCGGGATGGTCTCGTCAGATACCGGGTTGGGGTCGGTCGTACCAAATCCTGTTGACATCCATCAACGGCTCCGGCTCGTAAGGGGGTGGCGGGAGTACTGCCAGAGGTTGATTCGGCTGGTAGACCACCATCTGAGTATCTGGGGATGGTGGTGTATGGTAGTACGGCTGCGGTTGCTGGTACGGCTCCGCCTGTACAAGGTGAACCTGTCTAGGCTGAGTGGAGCGCTAGGACGAGCTGCCGTTGCTGCTTGGATCTCCTCATGTCTGAAGACGGGGCTGAGAAGTTGTCTGTGCCTCCTGGATACACATGACATGTATCTTCAGATCACTCAGCAACTGTGCCATCTGCTCCATCTGAGATATGCTCTGGCACTACTTCTTCTCGATCAGCTCCATTCGGTCCAGCTTCTCACTGATAATGCCCATGTCAGCGGCTGTGGACTCGGCCTGTGCGGCTGCCGCTGACGAAGTGGAAGGACCGGCGTCGACCCATGCTATCCTCTGAAACTGCACGGTCTGTGGCTGAGGGCATCCTTGAGTGTAGAGTCGGGTCTGGGACTGTTAGCAATGTGAGCCCCGGGCGAACCATTTCTACAATAAATGTTATTGTAATGAATAAATTATCAATGAAAATTATTGATTATTTTTCACTCCCCTTTCTGAGATTAATGAATGAATGCACTATAGGGTCCCTCTGTACAATAAGGGTTATGTACCATGGCCAACTTGATGATCATACAGCTGTTGATTCATTGGATGGATCATAGAGGCTGATGCTTGGATGAATATCTAAGGAGTTAGATAGAGGACTCATCAAGCATCATCAAATGATCATTAAGTGATGATCTCCAATCTGAGTGGGAGATGGCAATCCTATCTCATATGACTGATATCTGACTGACCTCTTGATGCAGGTCCTCTGCATGGGAATAATGATTCAGAGGTGTCAGGTTAGTTAAGTCAATGGGTTGACTTGACGAGATCGAGATAACCAAAGACCTACGTTGAATACTGTCACAACATAGGCATGCATCCTTTGACTAGAGACAGATGTATTGCTATATGTCTGAGTATGTACATTTGGCAGACCAATAGGTTGATGACCTAATCAAGGTCTATATACCGGCGAGCTGGTGTGCATGTAAGGACATATGAGTAATACGATCTCTCAAAGGGATCATACAGGTTCACCTGTGAACCGGGAGACATGAGCTCACTCATGAGGTATTGGGACTGAACAAATTCCATGCATGGTCGTCGTGCTTTGGAAGCATGACATGAATTTGAAGGTAAGATATATGCTTTGTGAAAGCATATGATCTATACCAAATCCCGATAACCAAGATTGAGAAACTTAATGATCTAGCCCTGAAGATGACAGTGTAAAAGTGATCTTTATCTTCAGGATGATCATGAGTCTTCCAGTATGTAGGATGTGCAGGTATTGGGAATACCTGAAGGGTGATTTGATCATAAACGATTGTATAACCATGACGCTTCCATTCCGAGGGAGTGATGAAACAGGTTTGGATTTTAGTGACTCCTCTCATTAGAGAAGTGACCTAATCTTAGTCCATGAACTGGACATTGATCTGAATGAGATTCAGATGCAATGAGAAGATTAAGTCTGCGTCTTGATTTGATCAAGCATCAGTGGGAGGTCCATAGGATCTGGATTTGAGATACGATCTCAACATCCAAGTCACTATACGTGGAACAATACAATCGCCCTGTCCTTATCTCCAAGTATCTGAGGAGAAATAGCATTGTTCTTAAATGATTTAAGAACAATTCCATAAGATCTAAGCAAAGAGAATTTGATAATTAAAAGTGTTTTAATTATCATGATGTATGAGAAATTATCCAATATGATTAAATGTGATTTAATTAGTTTGGATAAGAATAATGTGGATAGAGATATCCAATTATTCATAATATATTATAAATGTGATTTATAATGTATTAGAGAGAGTTAATTATAATTTATATGTGTTGATTAATTATGATGTGTATTGGATACACATTGTGTAATTAATTAACAATATGAATTACATGTTGTTTTGGGTTGTGAATATGATTCACAATTTTTCCATGGCAAGATTGCAATATTCTCAAAGATAATTGTGAATTATTTTGTTGCAAATAAATAAGAGAGATTACATGGAGATATGCAATCTCATGGAGATTGCAATCTCCATGCAATCCATGGACGGCACACCACTCCTAATTGGAGTGGGTGTGCGCCTACATGGAAGGCACATGGAGATGAAATCTCCATGTGTCTTCTCTCCTTATTTGTTGGGTTGATTTAGGAATGAATTATATTTGATTTTATCAAATATATTTTGACCTAAATTTGTTGCTTTTGACAACAACAATCTTAGCCATTGGATGAACATAAATCAATCTCATCCATTGATTCTATGTGTCCCATGGATTGAGATCCATGGATCCCAAAACCCTATAAATAGAGAGGCATACTTGGCTCTCTCTTTACACATGCTATTGTAGCACAAACTCTCTCTCTCTTTCTCATATACACGACAGCCCTCTCTCTCCCTCTCTTCTTGGTGGTCGTCCACCTTGGTGGAGAGAAACGTCGTCGCCCGCGCCATCGTGCTGCTGCTTCGACTCTCTGCGGTTCTTTGTCTTCTTGGAGTGCTTCACTCACAAAGGAGACGTTTGATCTCGTGTGACGAGATCAGGAGCAACCGCGCTTGGATCAACTTGGATTGCGAGGACACCGCGACTCATCTCCGTGCTCGCAAGCCGTTACTCCGACGATCGGACTTGAGACAGGAGGTCTCTTTTCGTAGAGACTCGATCAACCACGCTTCAAGAGGTATTGAATTATACTTGCTGTGGTTATAGATGAAACGATTTGAGAATGGTTCTCGGATCATGTGGTTTCATCGGTTTAAAAATTTTAAATTCCGCTGCACCGAACAACTAGTACGACTAGTCGTTCTTCGTCGTATTCGATACGACGATCACGCTTCCGTGATGCGCTTGAGGATTTCCCCATATCCTTCAAGTGGTATCAGAGCCTTAGGTCGACGGTTTCGAATATGATTCGAAAAACCGAGGACGACTTGGGTTCGTTTAGGTCGCGAAAGTTTTCATCGCATTTGATTTCGCAGATCTGTTTAGTAAATAAATTAGGCACTGTTTAAATTATTTAAACACGAATTTAATACTTGGATTTTGTTCCCCATTAAATAAGGAAACCATAGGAACTGAGTTTGCGTAAATCGGATTTCGTATGCTCTAGTTATGGTTGTTTTAATGGACATGTATGCACTGTTGCGGGAACAATAGATTTTAACATGATTAAAGAGTTAATTACTGTTATCATCTGCCTCGAAATGCGTGCAAATCTACTTAGGTTCTGTTGTAAATCAAGTTAGCAATCTATGAAAATTGAGTTTGCTTAATTTGGATTTAAATTGATTGAGATATGCCAATTTTAGTGAATAGGGGTCTATACTGAAATTGCATTCCTAATCTAGAACCAAGTGATTGTCAATTAGAGAAATTAAATTGTTAATTTCGTGAAATAATCTTGAATAATATTTGTGAAATATAGAGACATGATTATTTGCCTAATTGACATGGCCCCAACCAATTAATTGATTAAGATGTGATCTAAATCATAAATTGGAAACAACAATCTTCAAACTTGATGCTTGAATAGGATTTGGGAATTTGTCTAGCAAATTTCCTTATAATCAAAAATGTTTTTATTATTACTATATGGTACAATTTCGGTTGAAAAACCGATGATAATCTCAAGTACAAATTAATCAATTTGGCATTATCCTTTCCCGAGGCGGATATGGTGCCTAGTCGGAGAGCATTGGGGTTGCGGGTTGCAACGTATGTGGTCCGTCCCACTCTCGTCGGTACTGGCCATGACAGCGGGTAGGGCCGGGATAATGTCCGAGGGATTAAGATGTATTTTTTCCTAATTATTAAAATTCGAATTAATACGTATTTTGAGATATTACCATATATGTATTCAAGTAAAATAATCAAGTTTGATTGATTGAATTGGATTGATAATTAATTTAATATGATTAAATTGATTATGTCCAATTGAAATACTCTAATATGATTAGAGTTATTAATTTCCTTGGAAGAATTAATTATGTGAATGTGATTCACGATAATTAATTAAAATTTGAATATGAAAATGGAGGATCACATAAGTGACATCCATGGTCTCCCGTCAAGGCGAAGAGTTTCGTCGCCAGGGATTGCATGTGGGAGACGCCTGTCCGAAGTGACAGCTCCCGTGTGCAAGCGCATCTGGATCGGGCTCTTTGCTTCTCGAAAGAGTAAGGCCGTATGCGTAGTGACCCCAATATCGGATCCTCATATTATTGGGGCGATATTGGATTGCGCATAGCGAGTACTATTCCTGTTGACGGTTGGTTCAATTAACAACGGGTCAACATCGCCTTAGGGGTGGTGGGCTCGGGTGTTAAAGACCGAATTGGGAAATTGCAAGTTGGACTTGCAAATTGGAATGAGTTCCTGCTTTTCTTTATTGGAGTCACAGATTCTCATATTATTGGGATGTGACAATGATAAAGAGGAGATCCCAATTCTTGCTAGAGATATAGCGGTAAGTATATCTCTTACTTTGAAAGTGATTAAGGGAATGAACTTTCAAAGTCGACAATGCAAGAATAATTTGATTTAAAATACCTTAATCAAATATCATGAATTTGAATATATATTTCTATATTCTAATATAGTGCATTCTTAATTTCAGAAAATGAAGTCTTTGAACCCACTTAGTAGGCTTCTTGAGGTCAACCAATTGACCGGCCCAAATTACTCGGATTGGATCCGAAATTTGGAGCTTGTTCTCTCTGCTGAGCGCATTAGTTATGTGCTATCCGAGGACAAGCTTGAGAACCCTAAGTCCAAGGAAGAAAAAGCATTTAATGACAAGTATGATGAAGATCATGTCTTGGCTAGGTGCTATATCCTAGGTTCTCTCTCCAATGTTCTGCAGAAGCAACATGTGGAGATGAATACCTGTCAGGATATAATGCAGAATCTTAAGGATATGTTTGGTGACATTAACCGCACTCAGCGGTACAATGTTATGAAAGACCTCATTCGCTGTAGAATGCAGGAAGGGACTTCGGTCCGTGAACATGTACTCAAAATGTTTGGGTACTTGTCGGAGCTGGAGACTCTTGGGGCAACGATGGATGCAGACATGCAAGCTGACTTCATTCTGCTGTCATTGCCCAAGTCTTTTAATAACTTTGTAGTGTCATTCCACATGAACAAGTTGGAATTGACAAATGCTGCTCTCCTTGCTGCATTAAAGTCCGCAGAGGACGTGATGAAGAAGGATGGTCCCAGTGGCAGTGCAATGGTTGCACAGGTCAAAGGGAAGCGCGGTCGGAAGCATGGTTCTCGGAAGGGCCCGGCCCAGAAGAGAAAGAAGAAGGGACAAAGTGTTGCCTCTTCTTCCAATGCATCCACTCTCATGGCGTCGAAGAAAACCGACGTCTGTCATCACTGCAAGAAGCCGGGGCACTGGAAGCGTAACTGCCCAGATTACCTGAAGTCCTCAGACAAAGGTAAAGCCCCAGCAGGTATGAAATCTACTTTCATCATTGAAACTAGCTTTCTCGTTGGACGAGAAGGAAGTTGGGTTGTAGATTCTGGTGCTTCTGTTCATGTATGCAATTTGTTGCATTTGTTTCAGGAAACTAGGAATCTTGAGGAAGGGGAGATAGTCATCCAGATGGGATGTGATGCAAGTGTTGCAGCAGTCGCCGTCGGGACTTGTAGACTATCATTATCTAGTGGGAGAGTCCTTATACTTAAAGAATGTCTTTATGTACCCGAAGTCAGAAGGAACTTAATATCTGTATCTAAGCTTGTTAGAAGCGGATATTCTTTCCTTTTCTGTAATAAATTAGTCATAAGTCGTTATGATAAATATATTGCGGATGGTATTTTGACTTATGGTGGACTCTATGAATTGTGCATTGATAAATGTATTATGAATGTGACAACCACTAATAAAAACCCTAAAAGATCCAGAGAGGATAAAATTATCTCAAATGAGATATGGCATCAAAGGCTTGGTCATTTGTCTGTTGATAGGATCAATAGATTGATAAAGGATGGACCTCTAGATTTTCTACAGGTTCAACCTCTGCCCACTTGCAAACATTGCATACAGGGCAAAATGACTAGGACGCCTTTCCGTAACAAGGTTACAAGATGCGAAGGTATTATTGACCTAATACATACCGATGTATGTGGTCCCTTCAGTACCGCGTCTCGAAATGGATACCGATATTATTTGACGTTTATCGATGACCATTTGCGATACGGGTTTATCTTCCTACTACGTCATAAGTCTGAAACCTTTGAAAAGTTCAAAGAATTCAAGGCTTTGGTTGAGAACCAAACCGATAGGAAGATTAAACGGATTCGATCTGATCGAGGTGGCGAGTACCTATCAGATGAATTCAAGGAATACCTTAAGGAGAATGGAATTGTTTCCAATCTCACTCCTCCTGGAACTCCCCAACTAAATGGTGTTGCTGAAAGACGCAACAGGACCATCATGGACATGGTCCGATCAATGATGAATAAAGCAAATTTACCTCTTAGTTTCTGGGGATATGCAGTAGAGACTGCAATATATATCCTGAATAAGATTCCTAGCAAATCCGTGCCTAAGACTCCTCATGAGCTATGGTATGGAACCAAACCTAGTGTTAATCACTTGAGGGTTTGGGGTTGCTTGGTCTATGCGAAGAACGTAGACGCAAGTAAGCTAGAATCTCGCTCTCGTGAGTGTTACTTCATTGGGTATGTTAAAGATGGTATTGGATACCAACTTTATGACCCTGAGACCCAAAAGATTTTTGTTTCTAGAGATGTGAAGTTTCTGGAGAATGATTTCCTTAAAGGTCAAGACAATAATGAAGTAGAGGAATTCTTTGAATCCCCTGAGGATTCTGAACTTCCTAGACCAGAAACAGAAGAGATAAATAAAGATGAAACACCCATACCTCTTCGAAGGAGTTCGAGGGTGGTTGCACCACCTGAAAGGTATGGATTCCATGTGTCAGGTGAAACTGACATTGATCCTACTTCATTTGATGAAGCACTCGCGGATCAAGACATGGATAGATGGATGCTAGCAATGAAGTCAGAAATTGACTCCATGCATAAGAATGGTGTATGGACCCTAGAGGATCCACCTAAAGGGGTAAACCCATTGGGTGTAAATGGATCTTCAAGAGAAAGAGGGGACCTGATGGGAAAGTAGAGACTTTCAAGGCACGGCTCGTAGCCAAGGGCTACACACAGAGAGAAGGCATCGACTACGATGAGACATTCTCTCCTGTGGCTATGCTTAAATCCATCCGGACATTGCTAGCTATAGCTGCATATCTTGACTACGACATCTGGCAGATGGACGTCAAGACGGCTTTCCTCAATGGATACCTCGAGGAGGATATCTACATGGAGCAGCCCCAAGGCTTCATGACTGAGGATGGGAAAGTATGCAAGCTGAAGAAATCCATCTATGGGCTCAAGCAAGCTTCTCGTAGTTGGAACATCAGATTTGACGAAACCATAAAGAGTTATGATTTTGTGCAAAATCCTGATGAACCTTGTGTATACAAGAAGCTTAGTGGGAGCGCCGTTGTGTTCATCGTGCTTTATGTAGATGACATCCTTATCATTGGGAATGATACAGGGATGATGACCAGTGTAAAGATTTGGCTATCCCATACCTTTGAGATGAAAGATCTTGGAGAAGCCTCTTACATCTTAGGCCTGAAGCTGTTCAGAAACCGAGAAAAGAGGATTTTGGGATTGTCACAACATGGATACATTAAGAAGATTCTTGAACGATTCCGTATGGATAGTTCTAAGAAAGGATTCCTACCCTTAAGACATGGTATCCACCTGTCTAAAGGAATGGCACCTCAAACTGTTGAGGAAAAGAAGGCAATGGCTGGATGTCCTTATGCATCAGCCGTAGGAAGCTTAATGTATGCCATGATGTGTACTAGGCCAGATATCTGCCATGCAGTGGGAGTGGTAAGTCGTTACCAATCCTGCTATGGAGAACAACACTGGAATGCAGTGAAGAACATATTCAAATATCTAAGACGGACGCAAGATTACATCTTGGTCTATGGAGATGGTGATCTCCAAGTCTTGGGATATACAGATTCTGACTTCCAATCGGATGTAGATGATCGAAAGTCGACATCGGGGTTCATGTTCTTGTTGAATGGTGGTGTTGTGAGCTGGAGAAGCAAGAAGCAGGACACTACTGCAGATTCAACAACAGAAGCCGAATACATTGCCGCATCAGATGCTGCAAAGGAGGCAGTGTGGTTGCGCAAGTTCGTGCTGGAGCTTGGCGTAGTTTCCTCTGATACTCCCATCCCGTTACTCTGTGATAACACGGGAGCCATTGCCCAGGCAAAGGAACCCAGATGGCATCAAAATAGCAAGCACGTGGAAAGGAAATACCACATCAATCGGGAGATACAAAAGCGTGGTGACATCATCATCACCAAGGTGGCCTCTGCCGACAACGTTGCTGATCCTCTTACCAAACCTCTGACACAGAAGGTTTTCGACCAGCATGTAATGAGTATGGGTTTAAAGATTGTACCTGAATGGTTCTGAGGGCTAGTGGGAGATTGTTAGCAATGTGAGCCCCGGGCGAACCATTTCTACAATAAATGTTATTGTAATGAATAAATTATCAATGAAAATTATTGATTATTTTTCACTCCCCTTTCTGAGATTAATGAATGAATGCACTATAGGGTCCCTCTGTACAATAAGGGTTATGTACCATGGCCAACTTGATGATCATACAGCTGTTGATTCATTGGATGGATCATAGAGGCTGATGCTTGGATGAATATCTAAGGAGTTAGATAGAGGACTCATCAAGCATCATCAAATGATCATTAAGTGATGATCTCCAGTCTGAGTGGGAGATGGCAATCCTATCTCATATGACTGATATCTGACTGACCTCTTGATGCAGGTCCTCTGAATGGGAATAATGATTCAGAGGTGTCAGGTTAGTTAAGTCAATGGGTTGACTTGACGAGATCGAGATAACCAAAGACCTACGTTGAATACTGTCACAACATAGGCATGCATCCTCTGACTAGAGACAGATGTATTGCTATATGTCTGAGTATGTACATTTGGCAGACCAATAGGTTGATGACCTAATCAAGGTCTATATACCGGCGAGCTGGTGTGCATGTAAGGACATATGAGTAATACGATCTCTCAAAGGGATCATACAGGTTCACCTGTGAACCGGGAGACATGAGCTCACTCATGAGGTATTGGGACTGAACAAATTCCATGCATGGTCGTCGTGCTTTGGAAGCATGACATGAATTTGAAGGTAAGATATATGCTTTGTGAAAGCATATGATCTATACCAAATCTCGATAACCAAGATTGAGAAACTTAATGATCTAGCCCTGAAGATGACAGTGTAAAAGTGATCTTTATCTTCAGGATGATCATGAGTCTTCCAGTATGTAGGATGTGCAGGTATTGGGAATACCTGAAGGGTGATTTGATCATAAACGATTGTATAACCATGACGCTTCCATTCCGAGGGAGTGATGAAACATGTTTGGATTTTAGTGACTCCTCTCATTAGAGAAGTGACCTAATCTTAGTCCATGAACTGGACATTGATCTGAATGAGATTCAGATGCAATGAGAAGATTAAGTCTGCGGTCTTGATTTGATCAAGCATCAGTGGGAGGTCCATAGGATCTGGATTTGAGATACGATCTCAACATCCAAGTCACTATACGTGGAACAATACAATCGCCCTGTCCTTATCTCCAAGTATCTGAGGAGAAATAGCATTGTTCTTAAATGATTTAAGAACAATTCCATAAGATCTAAGCAAAGAGAATTTGATAATTAAAAGTGTTTTAATTATCATGATGTATGAGAAATTATCCAATATGATTAAATGTGATTTAATTAGTTTGGATAAGAATAATGTGGATAGAGATATCTAATTATTCATAATATATTATAAATGTGATTTATAATGTATTAGAGAGAGTTAATTATAATTTATATGTGTTGATTAATTATGATGTGTATTGGATACACATTGTGTAATTAATTAACAATATGAATTACATGTTGTTTTGGGTTGTGAATATGATTCACAATTTTTCCATGGCAAGATTGCAATATTCTCAAAGATAATTGTGAATTATTTTGTTGCAAATAAATAAGAGAGATTACATGGAGATATGCAATCTCATGGAGATTGCAATCTCCATGCAATCCATGGACGGCACACCACTCCTAATTGGAGTGGGTGTGCGCCTACATGGAAGGCACATGGAGATGAAATCTCCATGTATCTTCTCTCCTTATTTGTTGGGTTGATTTAGGAATGAATTATATTTGATTTTATCAAATATATTTTAACCTAAATTTGTTGCTTTTGACAACAACAATCTTAGCCATTGGATGAACATAAATCAATCTCATCCATTGATTCTATGTGTCCCATGGATTGAGATCCATGGATCCCAAAACCCTATAAATAGAGAGGCATACTTGGCTCTCTCTTTACACATGCTATTGTAGCACAAACTCTCTCTCTCTTTCTCATATACACGACAGCCCTCTCTCTCCCTCTCTTCTTGGTGGCCGTCCACCTTGGTAGAGAGAAACGTCGTCGCCCGCGCCATCGTGCTGCTGCTTCGACTCTCTGCGGTTCTTTGTCTTCTTGGAGTGCTTCACTCACAAAGGAGACGTTTGATCTCGTGTGACGAGATCAGGAGCAACCGCGCTTGGATCAACTTGGATTGCGAGGACACCGCGACTCATCTCCGCGCTCGCAAGCCGTTACTCCGACGATCGGACTTGAGACAGGAGGTCTCTTTTCGTAGAGACTCGATCAACCACGCTTCAAGAGGTATTGCATTATACTTGCTGTGGTTATAGATGAAACGATTTGAGAATGGTTCTCGGATCATGTGATTTCATCGGTTTAAAAATTTTAAATTCCGCTGCACCGAACAACTAGTACGACTAGTCGTTCTTCATCGTATTCGATACGACGATCACGCTTCCGTGATGCGCTTGAGGATTTCCCCATATCCTTCAGGGACATCACTGTATAGTTCTCGGCCATCTCCTCGTAGATGGCCCAGACCTGATCCTCATCCTTGACGAAGTAGGAACCGCCACAAGAAGCGTTCACCAGGCCCTGCAGCTCTGGTGTCAACCCGCAGAAGAAGCTTTGAACTAGGTTCGGCTTCGTGATATCGTGGTGCGGGCATATGTCAGTCAGCTCTCTGAATCTCTCCCATGCCTCATGGAACTGCTCATTAGGGAGCATGGAGAAGTTGCTAATCAGGGCCCTCACTGCATTCGTCCGCCCGAGTGGATAGTACTTGTGCAAGTACTCGGTGCGGAGCTGCTCTCAGGTGTAAACAAACTTCCCCAAATGCTTCAGCCAGGTGGCTGCTTTATCTACCAGTGAAAAGGGGAAGGCGATCATCTGGATGGTGTCCTCGTCCACCTGTCGATCGTGGACGATGTTGCAGATCATCAGAAACTCCTGGAGATGAAGATGGGGCTCCTCAGTGGCGAGCCCGTGGAAGCGGGGAAGAAGCTGAAGTGTATTCGGGGGGAACTTGAAATCCCCCACGATCACAGGAAGTACCACCCAGCTGTGTGTCTGAGTCGATCTGGGGTTGTGCAACGCCTGCATCGATCTTGGCGGCTCTACTGCTGCTGGCTGCTCAGGGTCTCTCCGTCCCTCATCTCGCGGCTGATCTCTCTGCTCTCGAATCCGCTCCATCTCTCTCCTCATCTCCACCATGAAAGCCCCATGGTGTCGTATCTGTCGCTGCATCGTCTCGAGGGAGGCTAACATGGTGGTGTTGATCACACCCTGGTCCAGAACGTAAGTAGTCTTCTCTGGCCTCTGACCCTCGGTGCGATCCTCGCTGCTGGACATGGTCTCTACAAAGGCAAAAGACCCAAACTCAGGTGCCGAAATATCATATGTCTGTCGACTCGCATCTGGCACTAGCATCTCAGGACAGGAAGAAGGGTGGTCAAGGGGGAACAGGGCGGAATCGAACTCGGGTTCGGAGAGCGGGTCTGAGCTCTCGCGAACCAACCTAGATGAACGGGCTGGAGTGCGGTCAAGTGATGCAGCCAGAGGCTGCCTAAGGGACCTCCTACCCATCATCTCGATCTAGCGAGTCTGGTGGATGAGATCTAGAAACAAACAAGATGAGCAATACAAACCCTGAATTCACCTACTCCATGCTGAGTTGAAGACCGTAAGGGTTCGGTCAATTATCTTGTCGATTTTATTTAGGTGATCATGTCAGGATATCAGAGCGGTTACGTGACCTGGTAGGAATCTAATCCACCAACCAGACTTCCCGTATAAAAGGCCGGTAGTCTGATCGGGGCTCGGATGTGGCTCTAGCCTAGTGTGCGGGTCACTCTCTCGCGCAATCAAACCAGACAATGAGGGGGTTGCTCTCCCCAAGACATATTTTTAGGTGAGGTGTCTTTTATGGTCAAGTTTGTTTAGCAGTCCCAATTTTATAGTTTTTGTTTTTTAGGTATTTTTCTAATCAAACAACGCCTAACGAATATTTCGGTTCTCCTAATTATTTTAAGTCCAAAACATGGGGAGAAGATGAAAAAGCCAATACGCGGGAATCAATGATGCATGCAGAGTAAGAAATGCGTACCTGACTCCAGCAGTCTACATGCAGGGTGATCCGCACATAAATAAAAGACTGAATATAATACCTATATGATGCACGCGGAAAACCGGCCCTAGAAGAGCAATTTCTACACGAGAGAACAGTAGCCGGGTACTCGAGCCTTGTTCCGGAGTCCAATCTTGGGAGCCACTCGGTGTCTGCCACAACAGATCATGCATGCATTGTATGTGACTCCTCAAGGCACGTGGACCAGAGCTCAAGTAAACCGACTTTTTCTTTTGTGGTTTTATTTAATTAGATCCAATTATTCGAACTATAGGTACATGCAGATAATTAGGTGTTTGGATCCTAATTAATTACGTCACAATCAATGAAAAATCCTAAGCTAGGGATAAAACCGTGTAAATCAAATAGCAATAAATAAACGGTCAAAACTACGAAAAGCCACGAAAAACTCGGCGAGGTCCCCCGAGCACACCAGTGCTCGGCGAAACAGACCCCAAAATGTCAAGTGTCCAAGTGTCTGTCCCTATATTATTACAAATTAATAAATCTGCTGAAAAATAAATCTAAACTAAGATAAGCTATGCTACGGTTATTTCGCGGCTATTCCGCAGCTCCCGAACTTTTGCTCTAATCCTCGCACTCTCCTGCGGCTTCATAAAGAAGGAAGCCGCCTCCGACTTCCATGGTTGCTTCGACTTCCGAAGAAGCCGCCTCGGTCCTCGAGCCCTCACAAGAAACAAAACAAAAGTGTCAGTCCAGAAAAATGTGTGAATAAAACAGAGAAAATATATCTACAAAAATATCTACAAAAAGCCGTGAAAAAGAAAAGCCACGGAAAAATCGAAATCGACTACTAAGACGTGCTCCTCGGCAACGGCGCCATTCTGACGACCGAAAAATCCCACAAAATCCGGGTAAAGGTAAAACAAGGGTCGTTGCGACCTAGATCTCGCGGTTCGATCAATCAAGAAAAAGATAAGACCACCAAAATAAGAGACAAGCACTAAAAACAAGAACCGATTCTCGCTATTTTTATTAACCTGGTATAGAGACCAGGGTCAAACTCATGGAGCACGTGATGGCCTTGCGACTTACGAAGTAGTCAAAAATCAAAAAATAAATAGAAAATGTTTTTGGTGGATTTTTATGATTTTTAAATGTTTTTTTGTATTTTTAGTTTTATAAGAAAATGTAAAAACAAGCAAGCTCAACAAATTATTCAAGCACACAAAAATGATCCAAAAATTGAAATAAAATTGTTTTTGTGTTTATTAGGTTTTTAATGTTTTTGGAGAATTTTTCAGATTTTTTCAATTTTTATATGATTTTCTAAAAATCATGAAAGAGGAAAAATAAAGGCTATTGTGCAGCCCGAATTGAAAGATGAATTTAAAATATAAAATTGATCTATAAAAGTCTGGAGGCAATTTTTATGAAATATATGTGTAAAAACAAAGCTACAGGAAAAGAGTTTATATTTTTTGATTTTTATAGAATTTTTTAGAATTTTTATGAGCTTTTTAGGGTTTTGTAATTTTTAAGGTTTTTATAAATCCAAAAAGCACGAAAATTGGATAGAAATTAAAATACACTAAAACTAACTTATATTTTTTTTAGAATTTTTAAAGGAGTTTTTATATTTTTCTGTGATTTTCTAATTCAGACAGTACTAAAAATCACTGTTTATGAATTTTTAAAAATATCAAAAAACCTCAAAAATGTCCCAAAAATTTAGGAAAATTTTTACACAGTGGAAGGAGCCACATGTCCAAATATCACCAAATTTGGATTTAATTTACTATTTTATTCAATCAAAATAAGGCACACATTGGACAAGGACCTAAATGCAAAGAAAACATAGTTCAAGGACCAAACGGTAACAAAATCAGAAAGTCCAAGGGCCCTCGTGCGAAAAGTCCACAAAACCACGCGCACAACACGTGAATCAGACACAGAGGGGTATAACTGTAATTCCTATTTATAAAAGTTCAAACAGTAACACCAAGAAAATACATGATAAAAGGTGCAAATGTTCCAACGCCTCATGTGTCGATGCACGTGGCTCACATACACAGGAACTGAAATGCAAAAAAAAGAAACATAGAGGTCCTCAGTGCAATTATCCTAATAAAAACAACATGCTAAAATATTTACAAGACTAAACTGTAAATGCAATAAAAGAAGGGGCCTAAGTGCAAATTACCCCTATTATTAACGGCCGATGACTGGAGATGCGCCACGTGGAAGATCTGATGGCTGATACGCGTGCACGCCTCTTCTATGTGACCGACGGTTCAGATCGAACCCTAAGTGGATCAGACGGTTCAGATCGAACCGTAAGGGTGCATTTGGTTCGTGGGTTATCCATGGGTGGATAACCCGGTTTTGTGTTTGTGTGTTTGGTTAGTGGGTTAAGGGTTGGGAGGGTTTGTGTGATGTGATTGTATTGGAATTTGAAAAAGTTGGTAGTTATTATGGTATGATTGTATTGAAATTTGAAAAAGTAGGTGGTTGTTGTGATGTGATTGTATTGAAGTTTGGAATAGTGAGTAGAAGTTGAGTACTTTATGATTTTTAGATGATATGATAGTATAATATATATTTTTTTGGTTGGAAAGAGAGTGGGCCCCACTAGTGGGTTGGGAATATGGGTTTTAGGGGTAACCTACCCAAAGTGGGAGGTAACCCTCCAACCAAACGCACTCTAAGTGGATGTAACAGGCAATGCAGCGATCCACAGCCCGAGAGAAGAATAGGGTGTGCATCATCACATCACGAGGAAGAAAAGTCGTGAAGACATCGACCTCAAATGGTGAAAGACGAGGCCGGAAAAAAATCCAAGAAGACGGGACAAAACCCATTTCTGACAGGCTTCAGACCTCGGTCAGAGAGTTGACCGAGGTCAACCAAGGGAGAGATCTGGTTGGTCCACGTGGACCAACCAGAAAAAACCTTGGAAAAAAGGTTTCTAAATTCAATTAAAAATAGGAATTGAATTATTTAAATTTTTGTTATAAAATAAAAGATGTTTATTTTTTTATAAATTATTTTCTAGTGATTTTTATTTATTTTTATGGGGTGTATCATTACAAGTTACCATTTATACCCCTTATAGGTATCTATATCTATATAGTTTAGTATTTTATTTTTTATTTTGGACATTTAATTTTATTTATTTTGTTTATTATTTTATATATTTATAAAGTATTTTTATACACTTAAATATATTTTTATTCTATTTTTTTGAGGTGTTTTGTATGTTAAATAAAATATAAATAGGTATTGTATAGGTATGGGTATAGGTAGTTTACCTATGTATCAAATATGTAAGTATTTTATTTCGAGTTTTATTTAGGTTTTTATTCCAATTTTAATGTACATAATTATTATAAATAATATTCACAAAATTATAAAAATATGAAAATACAAAAATAATGATTAAAGAATAAATTGAATATTTTAATCTGTACAAGTATACAATAGGGGTCCAAAACTCAACTTTCAAACCGTAGCTCCGCCAAATGCGAAACCACCACCATTGGATAGATTATTTTATTCTATATACAATTAAAGGTGAGTTTGTTGCATTTGGAGTTTTCAGTTGTGAGATACGGGTCTGAGAAGTTGGGATTCTGGATTTTTATTCAGACCATAACTTTTTATCTGTACATTATTTTTAAGTGAAATCAATTTTGTACTTTTCTTTATTAGATTAGCTACAACTATCATGTACAAAGTTTCTTTATTTGATGTATAAAAAGTAGAACCAAAAATAGGTCCCAAATGAATAAAGAATGAATTAATAAACATAGGTATTTGGCCCTTATCTCCCCTACTTTATTCCTGGTCGACCTATCCATCTAGATGCCTAGGTCTCGGGATTTTGGGTCATAAAATATTTACAATATTTTATTTTTTTTCTTTTCTTTTATTTATTCTATAATTTTGGCTTTAATTTCAGTACTTTATACACTAATTACATGTACATGCATGAATGCTAATATGATGAAATTAATGCTATTTATAGGCATAAACTAGGGTTTTTGATGCCAAAATGATAGAATAAAGATGATGAAATGTGGATTCATGAATGGTCACGATTATATCTGGAGCAGAGGGCTGATCGAACGGTGGTGGAAGGTCCTGGATGAACTCAGCTCCGGCGAACTTCGCCGGCTCACTACGGGCACGCGAGACCTCCTTCAGGGCTGCTGAGATTGGCGAAATGAAGCTCAGGAGCTTCCGCAGCTGATGGACGCCTCCGATGAGGCCAGGGACCACCGGAGCAGCCCGGCGACAGCGGAGGAGCCAAGCTCCTGTGCTCGAACGAATCGACCCCCAGATAGGGTCCTTTGACCTGCAAAGCAACACATAGAAACTCCTGGGTCGAGGGCAAATTGCCTCGACCAGGTTAGAGGTGGAATGGTGATCGGAAATGGGGCGGAGCGGGGTCTCCGGCGAGGCGACGGCGGAGGAGACTCGACTCTTGGTTCCGGGGCGAACCAAGATGAACGGAGTTGCGGAGAATGTGGGGAGAGGTCTCGTGATCGTGAATAGGTGGTCCGATGATCGATTGGGTGCGTGAATCGATGGGAATCGACCGGCGAAGCGGGCGGCACGATTTGGGCGTAATGGGAAATTCGGTAAAACTAAAGGTGATCGAAGCTACCTGGTGATCGAATAGCTAAGGAAGCTCTGGGGTCGTCGCCTCAAGGATTCGTCGGATCCGAGGCTCGGCGCACTTCGCGCGACGCACGGTGAGAAGTTTCGTCGTATCAGTGGCTAGGGCCGCTCCCTCCTCATTGCAATACTTTCCTCGTGCAGCTGTCACTCTGGGGAAGAGAATGGAGGTCCTGGGATGAGAAGGAGCCAAAGATGGACTGGAATGTGCGACGGAGGTGACGTCTTATACTGCTTAGGGTCCGGCTAGATGAAGGTTGGGTGAGTGATTCGGAGCACGGGTCCCTAGGCAATCTTCCGGGCGAGGGTTAGGGATGGATCTAATATAATCAGGACCCATGGTTTGGGTGAGATGCGATCGGATCGATCCGAGAAAAATGGAAGAAGTCGGGTAGGAATCAGATCCGGGCGGTGGGTGGTCCTAGGGGGAGAGTTGATCGGGGGTCAACAATCCCCCGTGGACCAATCAGAATTCAACATTTATTAAATATTTGGAAAATCGATTAAAATTATTAAATGATTTTATTTCAAAAAAGTCAAAACATGAAAAATGTTTATTATTTTTCAAATTCTTTTTTAATGATATTTATTTGTTTTTTGAAAAACAAATAACGTATTTACAATATATTATTATATATAGGTATATATACATATACGTGTTTTGATTTTGATTTTTATTTGTTTATTTTTGTACAATTATTCCACTTTTATATTTTATTTATTTACCCAATAAAATTTGGAATAATAAGGTATTTTTATTTTATTTTTATGATGCATATACATGGGTTAAATAAATATGTGTATATACATATGTACATGGCATATATACAGAGTGGGAAATGATTTTTATTGTTTTTCTTTTTATTTTATTTTTATTTTCCTGATTTTTATTTTATTTATTTACACCATGAAATCTGGAATATAGAGATAATTTTATGGGATTTTTTAATTATTTACAAGGAGAAAATAAATAGGTATGTTATTTTGTATACATGGTCTATATACACTGATGGGAGAAGTTTTATTTATTTTTATTTCTATTTTGTTTTTCTCATTTTTATTTTAGTTTTATTTTTATAAATATGTACAAAATATAAGAAACACTTTTTACTTTTATTTTGAGGAAAATAAATTTATGTAAATATATGGGGGTATGTACACGTATGAATGACCTTATCTCTCTCTATTTGGGTTCTTTTGCGGCCAGGCCCATGTTGAGCCCTCCCTTGGGATTAGGTCACTCAATATTTATTCTAAATATTTCCCTCTTTTTCCTGTGTCTCTTTATTCCTTTATTTTGGCACAAAAACATGCTAATTATGCATATTTACATGATGCATGTTTTTTTGGCACTTTATGATATTTACACATATTTACATGGTATTTTGCTCAAGTTTCTAGCTAAAATAAAGGAATAAAGAGTGATGAATTGGGATTCATCACGTATGAGAGATATTTGTAGCAAACCTAATTTGCACAAAGAATATACACATGGGACCATCTAAATTCTACTTTGATGGACGTATTGGTTGGTTATGAGAAGTCAGGTGGGAGTGATTGTGAAATGGGAAATTGCTTCCCTTTGAGCGCAAATGGGAAATCCCAAAAGATCGTGCCAATGTGTGTTTCATTCATGCTCTTCATTTCCTTCTTCTCGAATGTGTGCATACGCGTGTGTAAAGGGGGTGAGGTGGGGATCATATCTCTTTTTCAAATCATAAAAATAAGTATAAAATCAAAATAATCATATGATTAAAAAAAGGTCATATCAATCAAATTTCCATGGCATGGTTAGCAATTCGTTCCATAATTCTTCACATTTCTCCGAAGGGAAAATATTCTCATAAATAAAAAAATTATTCATTATAAAATTAAGTGGTTGAATGTTTTTAGGAGGGTTTATGTGTAGTGTATTGAGAATGCATGAGATGGTTTATATGCATAACAGAAGGTGAAATGATAAGGATATACACTTAAATTTCTATTTATTAAAAAATAATAATATAATGCATTTGCGATATGCCATATAAAGTGAAAAAGACACCGTACTCATCACAATAATGAAGCATTTGTTGATGAAAATAGCATAATCTCTATTTTGTACCTCAACCTTTAATAACTAGCATCAAATGAAAAGCAATAAAATGAGGGTTTAACTGAAATTGAGGTCCTTTATAGTCCATCTTAAAGTGTAAAATTGACATTTTTAATTCAACATTGAGTATTCTATTTTCACAATATCTGTAGAAAATTCTTAATTACATACCATGTTTTCTAGGTATTTTCTTATTTAAAACTTGGGATAAAATTGTACTGCTTTACATGCTTAGAAATATTCAGAAGGAATTTTTCCATGAGTAGATATTGGGATTCCCTATATCTTTTGTTCTTAAAATTTTGCATATTTAATACTTGCTAATAAAATTTTAATAAATATTATCATCCATTACTTCAAAATATTTGAATATATAAATAATAAAAAAATTACATAAAAATACAAAATAGAAAAAAGTATAATTATAATAAAAAAATAAAAAAATAAAAATAGTAAAAAAACATAGGCATTTCCTATTATTTACATATGTTAGAGCACATTGGAATGCCAACTATTTTTAGAGATAGCAAAATAAATCACAAATTTCTACACATTTATTATTGTATATTATTATATCAATTAAAGAGTTAAAAACATACAAAACTAAGAAAAGAATTAAAATCTTTAAAAAGAATAAAAACACAATTCATAAACATAAAAGTTTGTATAAAAATTAATAAAAAAGTAAATATTAAATATAAAAATATAAAATACATTAACTTTATTTTAAATTATCCAATGAAAAAGCTTTAAAAAATAAAATTCTACTATAAAATTCATAAATACACTCATATGCAAAGATAATCTTCACATAAAATAGAAAAGAAAATAGAAATTAAGTAAATAGAAAGGAAAATCTAAACTTCTAACCCACATCATGTACATGAGTTAAATAAAATTATTCATTTTGATGTAAAGTTAGATTATATTGCTCATGTGCATAAAAAATCTTGGTAACGTAAGACTATTTTTCTGATAAAAAATGAAATCGGACCTCACAAATTTCAATCCATCGTTATATAACTTAACGTCGTTAGTAGGGATGTAAACATACATATACGAATACAGATATATGTGTTACTATATCCTTGTCCATTTTTAAAAGCGAATATAGATGCGAACGTAGATATTAATAGATATGAAAACTATATTATCATATCTTTAAGTAACTGATACATATATAAAACGGATACTAATTGCATATGAATAATATTAGAAATACTATATATATATATATATATATATATATATATATATATATATATATATATATATATATATATATATATATATGAGAATAATGGGGCTGCCCCTTGCGGGCAGCCAAGAATGGCTGCCCCCGCGCCGTTTCGGCGTGTTTTTTTATTTTTTTTTGAAAAATCTCGCCGTGTAAATTCATCCCTATATCCCTCCTATATGTCATTCGAATTTCGTCAGAAACAGAGGCTCCTACGGCCTCCATCGAGATGGTGTCGATTTAAAAAATCTTGTTACCGTTAAAAAATGTCTCGATGGAGGCCGTAGGAGCCTCTGTTTCTGACGAAATTCGAATGACATATAGGAGGGATATAGGGATGAATATACATGGCGATATTTTTCAAAAAAAAATAAAAAACGCGCCGAAACGGCGCGGGGGCAGCCATCTTGGCTGCCCGCAAGGGGCAGCCCCATTAATCTCTCTCTCTCTCTCTCTCTCTCTCTCTCTCTCTATATATATATATATATTATATATATATATATATATATATATATATAATATATATATATATATATATATATATATGCTTGAATATGCATGTGTTGGATACCAAATGTGCATATGTTATAATAATGGTACCAAATATGGCTAAAGAAGGTATAACATTATATGAGATATGGTTAAAAATAAATCTACAACTATATTTATATATGCAAATTGATGTACATATACATATATGGATATTTGCAGATATTAAATTGATGTTCATATCGATATCTATTTTAAAATGAATAATAAAATATGAATGACGGATAGAGTAGTCATCACATAAATCCATAGAACCTGGACCTAGCGAAGAAAGGGATCTGAAAGTCCAACATTTACAAAATATTCCGACTGATCGGGCAGCTAGACCGTATTTATTTCGGTACGCATTGGCATCCACACCAAGCGCGATCGGACACGCATGCACGTGGGTTCCGGATCGGAGCAGCCCCGGCCCACTGACCTCCCTTGATCAGAATGGGCGGGTGCCTGTCTCGCCACCATGCCTTACCGCCATTCGTCCCCCACTCCTCCTATCTCGGCCGTCCAGCAAAAGTCGATCGCCGCACTCCTTATTCCCACATGGATGGGAGCCTGCGCTCCGTCGCCACCCAAGCCGAGGGATTAGGCCGCTACGCTCACCTGGCCTCCGCGGCCCAGTCTACCACGTCACCACCCTGGCAGGTACTCTTACCACAGCTTAGATCTCGAATTCTTGCATTTGATCTTCGCTGTGCTGCACCACAATTTCCCATGAGACGGAGCTCGATTTTTGCTTGTTCATTTGAACACCCAAGTCGCGATGTTTCGTGTTTGTTTCAACATTCAAGCTATTTATTTTGCAAAAGGTGTTCTTTTCGGAATATTTGTGGTGGTTAAATAACTAATTTGTAGTCGTAATATATAATTACTCCAAATGATAGTTAGTTGGAAATCGGCTGGTATTAAAAAAACTGCATGGTCCATTCAAACACTCTCAAAGGGGGTCTTGGTAGTGGTGTGTGCCTGTCCGAGATGCCGTTAAGACCTCGAGCATCGAATTCCAGTGTTATTTCACCCAGTCTAGAGAGGGGAAATATTAAGAAAATTTCGTTGACATTCCTTCGATATGGTTGTAAATCATGGAAACTAACTTAAAACGGTGATTTTTTAAAATTAAGGTTTCCAGTATTTTTTAATTAATATAGAAGGAAACACTTGTTATAATGCAATCTACGTGGAATGTGAAACTAAAAGTCATACAATGTGGAAAATTTATGAATGGGAACAAAGAAATACACCCAACAGTTTAAAAAAAGGTATAGTATGGTATCATTGACAATGTTTCAAGGCCATCTAGATTTGGTTGACTAGTATGAAAGAAATTATTGCAATAACTTACCGGTAATGGAAACATAATTATTGGCCAAGCTAACTTCACTGTTGTATAACTGAAAATCCTCGGCCAATGAAAGGGGATAATACTAGGTAAGGATCTCTCATTACCCACAACATGTAGGGAAGGTTTCATGCAAGATGTCGAACTTGATTTGGCCCCGTGCAAGGGCAGCAACACAGTTGGTGTACGAACGGTGAAGTAGGTAGCTTTGAGAACGAGGAGTGCTGGGCATGGCGATAGTGGTGGGAGCAGAGGTCGAGGTGTCATCCTTATTATACTCATGTATTCTCCAGGGTTTTGAGTTGAATTTGTTTTTTCCTTCCCATTGCTTTTGTTGACCCCCTCCAAGTCTTTACTCAAGAATATAGTCCGCTCCTTGCGAAATTATATTGTTCTACTATTTGATTTTGCCCGAGAAGGACATTTTACTCTTGTTCATAAGCATTTATTAGTATCAAGATTGAAAACTATTATCGATCTTCTAATGGTAAGGGAATTTAGATTGATAATTGTAAAAGACATAAACAAGAGAGAAACATTCGTTTAGAAGGGATGGTAATATGACTGCCAAGAGAGAGCTTGTAAGATCTAGTTGAAAGGCTTGATTTGAGCGACGGGGTTTAATATATTGATGTTTCTATATATTAAAATACTAGATATTAAAATGAAATTCTAGCTTCATTGAGAATATCTTGGCCCATATAATATATCATATTACAACCATATATTCGGGACAAGATATACAATACTTGGAACCATTGATTCTCTGAGATTCCTTTTAGGAGATTTTAATCAGCTTAGAGTGGGTGTAGTTTTCAGTACAAGTTGAGTCCTCAAAATCTCTTTCGAGGGTGGTGGTGCTGTAGGTTCTTAGTGAGGCTTGGCACTAATCTTCCCTGATGGAGAGGTTGACTTGGTGGTGTATACTCCTTACCAACCACCTAAATGGACGGGTATGCCATCATGTGGGAGTCGTTACGTGTAAGTTGGGTGATGATATTGAAGGATATGGTAAGATTCTTAAGCACATCACGGAAGCGTGATGATCACATTGTATGCGATCGGGAGCGATTAGTCACACTAGTAGCTCGAGGCAACAGAATTTAAAAAATTTCATGTGATGAAACCACGTGATCTAAGAACACTTCTCGGATCGTTTCATCTAAACCACAAACAAGTATTAGGATTATCTCTTGAAGCGTGGTTGTGATCGTGTCTCTAAACAAAGAGATCTCCTGTCTCAAGTTCGATCCGATGAAGGAGACACTTGCGAGCGCGTTGATGAGACAAATACTTATCGTAGTCCATATTGATGGTCCAAGCAGCGAATCTCCTGATCTCATTACACGAGATACCACGTATTCTTCACGAGAGAGGTGCACCAAAGGAGACGGAGATCCACGAGCAAGAAATCCAGCACCATAACGGCGACGCTGCGGTGCTGGCGACTCTCTCTTAGGGCATCACGGTGGACGGCCATAAGAGAGAGAGAGGTAAAGGATATGATAAAATCCTTAAGCACTTCACGGAAGCATGAAGATTGCATCGTATGCGATCGGGAGCGACTAGTCGCACTAGTCGCTCGAGGCAGCAGAAATTAAAAAAAATTCATGCGACGAAACCATATGGTTACTTCTTGAAGCCACAAACAAGTATTAGGGTTACTTCTTGAAGCATGGTTGCGATCAAGTCTCTAAACGAAGAGACCTCCTGTCTCAAGTCTGATCCGACGTAGGAGACGCTTGCGAGCGCATTGATGAAATGCTTGCTTCTCGAAATTTATATTGATGATCCAAGCGACGAATCTCCTAATATCGTCACACGAGATCCGACATCTTCTTCACGAGCAAAGTGCACAAAAGGAGATGGAGATCCACGAGCAAACAGTTCGGCAACATAACGACGATGCTGTGACGGAGGCGACTCTCTTTAGGGCATCATGTTGGACAACCACAAGAGAGAGAGAAAGTTGGCGTGTAGAGAGAATGAAAGTGAGACAGGGGGCTAGAAGTAGTATACATTATGGGGGGTCATGGCCCCCATATGGTTATTATATGTCACTTATATAATGTATTAAGTTTTTAATACGACCCCACCTTAATTGTGTTATAATTAATGTTGTTAGAGAAATATTGTAAAATCATTAAATGGTCAAGTGTTAGTGTGGTAGGGCTATTATTTTGGAGACCAGGGTTCAAATCTTATCTCCATCAAATTTACTTTCTTTTATATGGTTTATCCAATCACTTCCAAAGTATTAAAATAATTTGATATAAAATTGTATTCGAGTTAGGGGCGGAACTAATATACATTATAACCCCCTATAAATACTATACATCACTTATACAATATATTAAATTTTTAATATGGTCATTCTTAATTGTGTTATAATCAAGTTGTTAGAGAAATATTGTAGAATCATTAAATGATTAAGTGGTAGAGTGGTAAGGATATTATTTTAGAGACCAGAGTTTGAATCTTGTATCCATCAATTTTACCTTCTTTTATATGGCTTATCCAATCACTTCTAAACTAGTAAAATAATTTATCTAAAATTGTATTCGAGTTTTTTTATCTCTCCCATTATTTTTAGTATCTTTATAAATAAAATAAAATTTATTATTTCCTTTTAACCATGAAATTTTTTATTTCAAAATTTCATGTGATAATTTAGCCTTTTTAGTATGGATTTAGAGGCTTAAATTAGTATATTTATCCAATTTTAAAAATAACTACTGGAATATACCAATCTATTTCAAATGCTAACAATAATAATAGATTTAAATTCTACGTTTATCAAGATCGAAAGAGGTTCATTTTAAAAATATTAATTCTATTTAAAAATATCGTTAAAAAATACATAGATTTTTGTATTTTTAAGTATACATAATAGTTGTATACTCGACCCCTCCTTGATGAAATTCCTGGTTCCTCCCTTGGAGAGAGAGAGAGAGAATATGTTGTCCAAAAACTTAAGAAGAGTAAGAGGTGCCCTTTTATTTATAATATTTTGGGATCCATGGATCTCAATCCATGGACAACACAAATCCAATGGCTCACAATAATTTGTGTTTCTCAACGGAGCTCAGCATTGTTTGTTGGAAGGTCCAGGCTTGCAGTTGGTGTTCAAGGCAAAAGAATACTATGCGACATGGACAATGGAGCCCGCTTCAATAGCTCTAAGGGAAATCCTTCAGGTTTGTGCAGGGTGGCAATCCATGCCAAGGCCGCTGGATATCTCCCCTGTATGAGGTAGCCTTTTACAATATATTCACCTACTTTATGCATATCATTCTTGCGAGTTGACATCACCAGCAATAGAGGTTTCATGCTATTTGCATTGTATGTGCATATGACAGATTAAAGTAATGTTGCTTATATCAGTTCTTTTGTAAAACGACATTATACTCAAAAAGGGAGAGATTCCTTATCCTGGTTGTGAGGTAATTGACATATACATATTTCTGGTAGATGGAAGTAACTATAGACAAATGTTGGAAAGTGGGAAGAAGAAAGTGACTAGCCTAAAACTCCTAACAGGGTTACCGAGGTGGAACTCCTTCGAAGTTTATACACTTACCATTATTTTAGACATATTTGGGGTTGCATTTTGTGGGATACCTATACAGTACGAAATTTTCTACAGCTTCAGATAGAAGAAGCATATTTTGTAATATTTATCTGATAAACTTGAGCAGGAATTAGTTACACAACAACAACAAAGCTTTTTTCCACAATGGATTGGATACATGGATTTTTTTTTGCATCTTTTCAAATTGGAATTAGTGACAATTTCTATAAATTATTTCTGACCATTCGAGTTGTGCATTCTACTTCTCTTCTGAGCAACTGATTTTCATTTGAAGCCCACGAGTATAATGCCTATGAATTACATATGTTCAGCTTCCCCTTATATAGGTGGATATAGTGATGTAATTCAGTAGTTATTTGCCAGGTAAAGTGCTAAAAGCACTATACCGGATTTCTCTGTGGGTGGTGTAGCACCTTTTGTACAAGTGTAGGACTGGCAATTTATTGGTTTAACACCATCGATTAAACATTGCAGCATATTCAGATCCTTCTTTCCAACTGAATGTTGGTATTCTTGACCGTCGCTTTGAGGCCTTTCTATTGGTATTCTTGAACATCGCCTCGAATTTCCTTTCAACTGATGGTAACAGTCTGCACACATGACACATTCCCAACTTCATATATATCTGTAAGAAAACGCACCATTCACCATCCTGTAAAATTTCTTCGCATGCAGTCCGTACACACATGTATGGTGGACTTGTTGCCATCACTTGTAAAATGGCAGATGCGCAAACTCGCGAACATACACCCACACACGCACATACATATGCAACGTCCACCAAGCAACCCAGGATTAATATTAGGTAAATATGAGAAATACTTATATCAATAAAAAAAATGATATAGAAGTCTTCTAAAGGAAAGACAGACAATGTATAGTGGGTTCTGATAAATCTCGTTAATTTAATGAAAGCATTAAATGTGCATTGAATATAGAAATCCAAAAGTTCCCCTTGACAACGGTAGCGATCCCAATCCAGCTGTAATCAGTTCTAGTTCTGGAATCGAGCGCCAATAAGAAAAACATGAGCAGGAATATTCATTTATCGTACTAGTAACTGCAATAGTCGGTGAGAGGATTCAATCTCTAAGATGTATTACTAAGTGAGGTATGGTAAGTACTCCTCAACGTCGACCCTAAGATGTATTATTAAGTGAGATATTGTTCCTCAAAGTCGACCCGGATCTTACGTGGTGTCCCACGTGGCATCACATCAGCAGCGGTGCATGGTTGCGTAAAAGTGATGCGTTAGGATGATTGACGATGGTGAGCGGTGCTGCACAACGGTTGTGCTCGTGAGGATGCAAGTGATGGTGGTAGGGAGGCACATGGTGTGGTGGCACGGCAGCCGTTGTGGGGGTGCAACATGGTGGCTGTGACTGCTAGTGAGGAAGAAGAAAGTGATGGTGGAGACAAGCGGGGAGGAAAGATAAAGTGTTCTGGTTGGTGGGGTGGCAGTTTCAAATAATACCCATGAAAAAGAACCAATAATACAACATTCTTCAAAATCTTACCAGAAAAGATCTAATAGTAGGACAGGTCGGGAGAGACTTGTCATCAAAATGAAATGTTTACATGGCACATCCCTGAATGATTGCCATCCAAAGGACCTAAATACATGGTAGGTCCCTCATGGTAGGTCCTGCTACAGTTCTCCAAATTGTCTTGTGTGTGCGAAGGGGAAGAGATATGACCGTGATGCCAAATGGAGAAAAGACTCTTTCATTTAAAAGTAGTTCAAAAAATCTGTGTCAAGCGGTACCCTGTTTCACCCATACACTTTAACCCTAAACTTGCGGGGTACTCATTTGGAAATATCGGGTCGGGTATCCATTATGTCCTAACCCATATCCATCCAAAAATTCCATGTGGATTAGCGAGTACCTGCAGGTATCCGATCGGAAGTTTTCACTTCCCCATTAATCAAAAAGAATGCAAAAAGATAAATATATTACAAATATAGTTATTGAATTAGTGATGTCTATTTTATGATAAAAATACAGTTATGAATATATATATCAATAGATTTGAAAATGTAAGATCATACACTAAAAACGGATGCGAATGTGAAATCAATCGGACTTGGTACATCTATTAGAAGATATATAAATATGTTATCTTAAATTTAAGTACAAATGGAAATACTCCTTGCCATTTTGATATGGATATAAAAGTATAGGTGGATCGTTGGGCTGATTAGCCTTGACCCGACCTTGACTCAACATGCAAAAGCTCGAATCCGATCCGGACCCGATTTATATATGGATCGAGCCCAGATCCTCCAATTCTCCAAAATTTCAAAGTTGAGTTCAGTCCAGCCCGAACCCATGGGAAATCGGGTTGACCCGAACCAATTTCACGTTAATTACTTTATGATATATATATATATATAACTGATAACGCGGTTTTTACAAGGGTCTAAATAGTCCACACAAGGCGGGACCACAATGTCGCTGCGGCGACCGCTCACAAAACCCGTATTAATTAACAAGTAACCCACGAATAATATCAAGAAATAGAGATCAAAGTGGAGTTAAAATTTAGTATTATCTCTACAAAAATGTGTATAGTGTGCAAGTGTGTAGAGGTCGAACACAGGGAGCAAGCAAGATAGAACAAGGCAACGATGCACAAAATGTGAATGTAAATAAATGTCTACAAAGAGGCAACTGTTTTTGTGGGTTTTTAATTTATATTTTTTATATTTTTATTTTTTAATTTTGTATTTTGTTTTTGATTTTCTGATTTTATCTTTTCTTTTTATATTTTATATTTTTGGATTTTCTTTTTTTCAATAATAGAATATATATTCAAAGTAAATGACAGAGGAATAGAGTATTTATAAAAATAGATAAAAATAGTAAAAAAAAGTAAGGAATAAAATGTTTTTGGTCTTTTTATATTTTTCTACTGTTTTTGTGATTTTTGGGGATTTTTCAAAATATTTGTGGTATTTTTAAAAGTGAAAATACAAGAAAACAATGAGAAAAGGTTCTGGCCGAAATTAAAATGGGAATGAAAAATAGCAAACAGTGACAAATTTTCCCAAATTAATTTTAAATCAAAGACAATAAAATAGGGAAACTACAGGAAATGAAATTGTATTTTTAGAGTTTTTCTAGAATTTTTTAGATTTTTATGAAGTTTTTAGGTGTTTTCTAATTTTTAAGGTTTTTGTTTTGAAATTTTTAGTGGTTTTTGAACTGAAACTAAAATATGACAAGATAAGCAAAATATATTTTTTTGGAATTTTTCAAAACGTTTTTATAATTTTTATGGATTTTCTAATGCAAACAGTAGCAAAAATGCATATTTTTTATTTTTAATAAATATTAAAATGCAATAAAAATACAATGCAAAAATATGCTTGAAAATATGATTCAACAGGAGCCTATGATATTTTTTGATAATTTTTCGAGTTAAAGTGATGCATGAAATAAATGCAAACATCCAAGCAAAAATACAATACTGGCAAGGGCATACATGTAAACATACTGAAGTTCAAGGGCCTACTTACAATTTTTCCAAAAAATATATAACGTTAAATACAAGTTTCTGGACTAAAAATAAATACCCAAACCTGGGGGGGTTCATTGCAAAATGTCCAACTCACGTACACTGGGCACGTGACCTGGTAGGGGTATTTTTGAAATTTTACAAAGTTCCAGGGGCTCATATGCAATTGTACCAAAATATTACAACGTAATTAAAAAGTTCATGGACTGAGACAAAATAAATAAACCCCAAGGGGGTCCTTGCAAAATGTCCAATCCCCTCACGCGCACGGGCACATGAGGTGACGAGGATAGGACCTAAGTGCAAATATGAAAACTACGGGGGTCTAGATGCAAATATTACAGAAATATTTAAATGACAACTGAAAGTTTATGGACTGAAATGAAATACAAATTTTGGCGAGGGTGAAAATGCAAAATACCCAAGCCTAATATCCTCGTGCGCGATCGAACGGCGGAGGGCCGCTCACTTATCCACGTGGCGCGCGCACAACGCGCGATGACGGTTTGGCGATGAATGGCTGCGATCAGATCTCCTCAGTAGGATCGGACGGTGATGGTTGGAGATGATCGGACTGTTGCTGCTTGTTCTGGAGATGTGGCCCGATCTGACGGTGGAGAGGCGATGAGGAAGAACAGGGAAGCAACGCCGACGAGGCGAGCTTCCCTGAGCTGAATCTCCGCCCTCCAATGATGGTTGAGCTCCAAAAGTGGGCTGCGAGCTCCTGGGAGGTCCCTCTATGTGCTGGGGTACTCAGCTTCGTCGGAGAAGCACGGTGGCGGTGGCACGATGGCGGTGGAGCTTCGAGCTCCAGGAATCTCCGGTGAAGCTCCAAAATGAGCCCCCAGGGGCTTTGACTGTGCCTTGACCTGCAAAAAGGGGTGGGAGGGTCCAGGGCAAACTGCCTGGACCCCGCGGAGGCGTAGTGGACGGTCGGAGATGGTCGGTGGAAGGTGAGGAGGCTTCAGCCAGAGGTGCACTCCGGCGATGAGCGATGGGAGGCGAATCGAACGATGAGACTCGGATTTTTTGGGGGTTTTTGATCCTGAAGCTAAGGGAAATGAAATGAAGCGAAAAGAAAAGGGAGAAGGGAAAACCTCGAAGTTGGAGGACATGAGGTGGTGGAACCTCGACGCCGGAGGTCGGCGGAGGTGGTGGAGCCGATTCGAGGCTTCCTCGACTCGCCTGAGGATACGGTTGAGGAGCTGTCACCTCCAGCAACGTGAAGAGCACAACATGGAGGAGGATTACTGACCTGGAAGGGTTCAAACTCGAGCTCGAAGATGGCAGGGCGCTTAAGTAGAAGGTGATGGTGTCTCCTTCAAGCGAGATCCACACACGAATGATGAGGATTCTGGAGGATTTTAGTGCTCGGCGAGGGTCAGTGATGATCAAGAAGGAGTCCCAAGAAGAAATTGACGCCCGAGGGAGAAGGGATCGGGCTCCAAAAATTCACGAAATTGGGCAAAAAAAATCTGGTGTCAGATGGTGGCAGGTCTCGGTCAGGGAGTTGACCAAGGTCAACGAGCAACCGCTCCTGGTTGGTCCACGTGGACCAACCAGGAAATTCGGCGCTAAAATTATTTGTAAATTTGAAATAAAATAGCAAATGAATTTATTAATTTTAGGTTATAAAATAAAAAATATTTCTTATTTTATAGAGAACTTTATAGTGATTTTTATTTATTTTTATGACATATATAATTACAAATTACCTTTTATGCCATATATAGGTATATTATCTATATATTTTAATATTTTATTTTTATTTTGTGTTTTTAATTTTATTTGTTTTGTTTATTATTTTACAAATTTATAATATACTTTTATACACTTAATTATATTTTTATTTTATTTTTATGAAGTATTTTGTACACTTAATAAAATATAAGTATAAAATATAGAGGTATGTCTATAGGTATTTTACCTATGTATACTATACAAGTATTTTTATTTTGTATTTCTTTTGTGTTTTTATTCTGATTTCAATATACATATTTATTATAAATAATATTTACATAATTATAAAAATATAAGATTACAAAAATAATGAATAGTAAATAAATTGAATATTTTAATCTGTACAAGTATACAATAGGGGTCAAAAACTCAACTTTCAAACCGTAACTCCGAAAAATACAAAACCACTTCCATTAAATAGATTATTTTATGTATATATAATTAAAGGTGAGTTTGACACATTTCAAGTTTTTATTTGTAAGATACGAGTCTGGGAAGTTGTATGAAACCAATTTTGTATTTTTCTTTATTTAATTGTCTACAACTTTCATGTTCAAAGTTTCTTTATTTGATGCATAAAAAGTGGAACCAAAAATAGGTCCCAAAATGAATAAAGAATGAATTGAATAAAAGGTATTTTTATTGTGTTTGGACTCTTATCTCCCCCTACTTTATTCCTTGTCAACCTATTCATATAGATGCCTAGGTCTCGGGGTTTTGGGTCTTAAAAATTTACAATATTTTATTTTTTTTTCTTTTATTTATTGTATAATTTTGGCTTTAATTACAGTATTTTATGCACTATTTACATGCACATGCATGAATGCTAAGATGCTGGATTTAATGCTATTTACACGCATTTACTAGGGTTTTTGATGCCAAAATGATAGAATAAAGATGATGAAATGTGGATTCATCATCTCCCTATAATTTACCTTTGCTAGTCTCTAGCAAACACTTATGCAATAAGTGCAGAAGGAAAAAGAAAGAAAATAAAAAGAAGAAGATGGATTAAATTCGATTATCAAACTTATCTTCATAAAATCAAAGTTTGGAGCTTAAGTACGACCTTTGAAATTTTAGTGCGGGCGTAACCTTAATGAGAACCGGATTTGAAATCCAGCAGCCTTCAAGAATCCCAAAACTTTGCTCAAGTCTCCTCAATAGCCAGGTCAGAAATACTTCAACTCATACGCAAACCCTTACGACTATGAATCTGACTTGTACAGTGTAAGTGATGGTGGCTCTCCCCAACTGAAACGACAAAGAGACTGAATTCTCTAATATGACAACCCAATGATTCCCCAATCCAACAACTCATTCCTCAAGGAGCAGGGTATTCCCTTCTAAGTTCAAGTGGCAACCAACTCAAGAGGAGGGGGTGAAGAGAAGAATGGACGGTAGCCCGTGTAGCTACCTATCCTAGGATGTAAGACCAGTGTAGTCAAGTCATCCATCTGCAGGCTCACATGTTTTGACTTTGAAGCACAAGCTTGCTTATTTGACTTTACAACATATGTACACTCCGGCAGGCATTTTTATTTTTGTACAGGCCTGTCCACTTTTTTGGAGTTTTTGCTTTTGCACATTTGTTTTTGAATGCTATATACAACATCATTTACATAGGGAGTTTTTCCTCTTGAGCCAGTAGACTATCCCTCTTTTGAAGCTTTATTGCAACCCACGATCTCCTATCCTCGAAACTCATCATTACTGGACGGGTTGGGGCATACTTCCCTCTCTAGAGGAGGACAAATGTTTCCACCTGTGTGCGTCTCATACCGGCAAATCCAACCCCCTCACCACTCCAACTGAGTTGAGCCATGTGAAAGGTGCAGGTGTCCAAGTTAGGTCATTATCAACAAGAGTCGTGCGTGTGCTCCGAAATACTCTACTTAGGCAGTCAAGAATCCATTGAACCAAGTCTCGTGATCCTCAAAGAATTAAGTCAACTAGACCTGAAGTACCTCTCTCCCAGTTCCTATAAGGTTCCTGTTAGTTAGGTAGATTTTAAGGTCCAACCAAGCTCCAATCTTCAGATTTTACTTAGAGTCATTCAACTATCAAACTCAATCCGAAAAATGCGAATGCCATGCTATGCAGAAAATATTTTTGTGATGCAATTTTCAAAGATTTTGAACTTTTTATGGGTTTTTGAAAAGATGATGATGCGTGTGCAATTTTTTTTCAAATGTTTTTGAATTGTAATTTTGCAAATGTTTTTGGGATTTTTGAAAACAAAACGTTTTGTCTAAAAACTAGGTACGAATATTTACACGGGAGTGCTTCTTATATACACAAGAAGTGGATTTTAAGAATTTACAAGGGTAAGTGGTCAATTTTATAGGTATATATATATAAAGAATTTTGGTGAGATGTATGTATACCTCATACTTATTTGACACGGGCTTTTCAAACAATTTTGAAAACTATAGTCCAAAATAATTTTTACAAACATTTTACAAACATGTACACACATTTGAAAATTATTTTGCATAGGTTTTCCAAATAGTATATATAGATTTTTCAAAATATTTTTGCAACCATTTTTCAAACCATTTGCAAATCATTTTTCAAACATTTTATTTCACACAAATAAAATAATTTTACAATCAAAATGTTTTTACAAAGGTTGAAAACATGTATAAAACATTTTCCAAATAGTTTTCAAAAGATTTTTCACACAGATTTTCAAAATATTTTTCAAACATTTTCAGAGAATATTTTCACCTGATTTAATCATTAGTACATACAAAAAGAATCTGAGGAATATAAACATCTTTTTAATGAATTTTAATACGTATAACACAAAAAGTACGAGTCATGGCTAAAGTATATACGCAGTATATACGACCTCCCTATACTTAGCTTGAGCTATGTCCTCATAGAACGGAGAGAAAAGAGAAGACATAACTCGTACTAAGTATAGAAAAGTCTAAAGAATGAATAAACGAATGAATGAGAAGTTGGCCGTCCCCCCTATAATTAGGATCAAATAATCCTAAGTATAGCAGACTGTACACAAAACAGGGAGGGTCAAGGGTGGGAATGAACAGATCGTACTCAGGCTGTCTCCCCCTATACTTAGGGTAAGATATCCCTAAGTATAGAGAGGAAGAGGAGACAATGGAGAATATCAAAGAATAGAAAAAACTCGAGATGCACACCCCCCTATACTTAGGATAAAGTACGTCCTAAGTATAGCAAAATCATAAGATGACAATGGAGTGTGAACCCTAAAGAATGAGTGATCGATGTACAGATGAATATATATACAATGTCGGATCTCAGTGATAATCATGTATGAGATGCAGAAGGTGTGAGTAAAAAAAAACATCTCATACCAGAAGGATGGGGGCAACGTCAACGGTCGGTGGAACATGATCTAGATATGGTTTCAAGCGCTGATCGCTGACTCTAAAGGTGGAAGATGATGATGGTTCGAATATATCAATGCTGCCATTATCATGCACCTTCCGGACCACATATGGTCCTTTCCATTTGCTTTGTAGTTTTCCTGGGAGTAATTTCAACCTAGCATCAAATAACCATACTTGCTGTTCTGGCTCAAATTGTTTGTGGCTGATTCGGGAATCGTGTCATACTTTCACTTTCTCCTTATACTTTAGGCTACTTGAGAAGTCTGTGTCTGTTAATTCTTCCAGGGCTGCCAACTTTGCTTTCCTCTGATCTCCTACACTCTTGGGATCCAATAATAGCTCTGTAACTGCCCAAAGTGACTTATGCTTTATCTCCACTGGTAGATGGCATGTCTTACCATAGACGAGACGAAAGGGAGATGTCCCTAATGGTGTCTTGAAGGAAGTCCGCTAAGCCCACAAGACCGGGTCCAAAAGTTGTGACCAATCCTTTCAGTCTGGGCGGACTACCTTCTGTGAAATTGTCTTAGTCTCCCTATTCGATACTCCAGCAAGACCATTAGTCTGAGGGTGATACGGTGTGGCAAAACGATGGTTAATACTGAACTCGTCTGTAAGGTCCCTAACCTTTCGTTAATAAAGTGAGATCCCCCATCTGAAATGAAGACTCTAGGCACCCCGAACCGTGAAATAATATTTTTCCTCAAGAAACGACATACGGTTTTAGCATCTGCGGCTCGGGCGAGGATTGCCTCAACCCAACGACTCACATAATCCACAACGAGCAGAATGTACTCGAATCCCTGACTTTTAGGAAATGGGCCCATGAAATCAATTCCCCATGCATCAAAAACCTCACAAAAGTGAATGGATTGCATGGGCATCATGTCTCTCTGTCCGCAAGTACCCTGAAGGATATGGAATTATCCTCAAGCGCAACACGGAAGCGTGATCGTCGTATCGTATACGACGAAGAACGACTAGTCGTACTAGTTGTTCTGAGCAGCGGAATTTAAAATTTTTCGTACGATGAAACCACATGATCCAAGAACACTTTTTGAATCATTTCATCTATAACCACAACAAGTATAATGCAATACCTCTTGAAGCGTGGTTGATCGAGTCTCAAAGAGAAGAGACCTCCTGTCTCAAGTCCGATCGTCGGTGAGACCGCTTGCGAGCGCGGGGATGAACCACGTTGTCCTCGCAATCCAAGAAGTTGATCCAAGCGTATTTGCTCCTGATCTCGTCGCACGATATTGAACGTCTCCATCGTGAGTGCAGCACTCCAAGAAGACGGAGAACCGAAGAACGTCGAAGCGGCAGTGCGGTGGCGAAGGTGATGACGATTCTCTCCTCTAGGGTTTGGTGGACGGCCACCAAGTTGAGGGAGAAAGAGTTGGCATGTATGGAGAAGAAGGGAAGAGAGAGAGCCTCCAATATTCTATTTTCTATAGAGAGCATGGTATGCCTCTCTATTTATAGAGTTTTGGGATCCATGGATCTCAATCCATGTGACATACAAAATGAAAGGATGAGATTGATTTATGTCAATCCAATGACTAAGATTGTTGTTGGTAAAACCAACAAATTTAGATCAAAATATATTTGAGAAAATCAAACACAAATTAATCCAAAATTACACCAAATAAATAAAGAGAGAATGTACATGGAGGTTACATCTCCATGTACATTCCATATGGACGGCCACCCATTCCTATTTGGAATTGGGTGCCGCCCAAGCTTTCTATAAGGAGAGCAATCTCAAGACATGTCATGAGATTGCATATCTCCATGGAAATCTCTTTATTTATTTCCAACAACTTTTGTTGGGTTTTATTCTTCAAAAATAATTCACAATTATATTTGAGAATATTGCAATCTTGCCATTGAAAAATTGTGAATCATATTCACAACCCAAAACAACATATAATTTACATTGCCAATTAATTACACAATGTGTATCCAATAGACATAATAATTAATCAACACATATAAATTATAATTAGCTCTCTATAATACATTATAAATCATATTTATAATATATTATGAATAATGGAATATTTCTATCCACATTATTCTTATCCATAATAAATAAATCATATTTAATTATATTGGATAATCTCCACACACATCAAGATGATTAAATCACATTTAATCATCAATTCTTCATTGCTTAGATCTTATGGAATTATTCTTGAACCCTTCAAGAATAATGCAATCTCTCCGCAGATACTTGGAGATAAGGACAGGGCGATTATATTGTTCCACGTATAGTGACATGGATATTGAGATTATATCTCAAATCCAGATCGCGGGCCTCCTATAGATGCTTGATTAAATCAAGACTGTAGATCCAATATTCTCATTGCATCTAAATCTCATTCTAATCAATGTCCAATACATGGACTAAGATTAGGTCACTTCTCTACCGAGTGGAGTCACTAAAATCCAGACCTGTTTCATCAATCCCTAGGAATGGAAGCGTCATGGTTATATAATCGTTTATGATCACATCACCCTCAGGTATTCCTAATACCTGTACATCCAACATACTGGAAGACTCAGAATAAACCCGAAGTATTAGATCAACTTTACACTGTCTACTTCATGGTTTTATCAGTAAGTTTCTCATTCGATCATTGGGAGTCGGTATCGATCATATACTTTCCAAAAGCATATATCATACATCATACCTAGGTCTTGATCATATACTTTCCAAAAGTATATATCAAACCTACAAATTCAGTCAAGCTTCCAAGGAGAGACGACCATGCACATGCAATTTGATTCTTCCCAATATCTCATGAGTGAGCTCATGTCTTCCGGTTCAGTAACTGAACCTGTATGATCCCTTTGAGAGATCGTATTACTCATATGCCCTTATATGCACACTAGCGCGCCGGTGTATAGACCTTGGTTAGGTCATCAACCTATTGGTATGCCAAATGTACATACTCAGACATATAGTAACACATCTGTCTTTGGTCAGAGGATGCATGCCTATATCATGACAGCATACGATATAGGACTTTGGTTATCTCGATCTCGTTAAGTCAACTCTTTGACCTAACTAATCTGACACCTCTGAATCTCTATTCCTATGTAGAGGACCTACATCAAGAGGTCGGTCAGATATCAGCCTTTAGAGATAAGGATTTCCATCTCCTACTCAGGCTGGAGATCATCTCTTAACAATCATTTGACGGTGCTTGATGAGTCCTCAATCTAACCCTTTAGATATTCATCCAAGCACCAGCCTCTATGATTCAATAGTTGAATCAACAGCTGTATGATCATCAAGATGGCCATGGCGCATAACCCTAACTGTACTAAGGGACCTATTATGCAAATTATTCATTCTTCATTTCAGATCAGGGAATGATATATGCAATGACATTTATTGCATAATGGCTCGCCCTGGGCTCGCATTTCCAACAATCTCCCACTAGCCCAAAGAGCCATTAATGGGCTAATCATTTAAACCCACACTCATGTGACAATCATAGGCTATTTAGAAATAGCTAGGTAAGCTTGATCAGTCACTCTGTTCCCGCGAGACTACGCCAAGTCCTTTTACGGCACTTGCATATCCCCAGTAACAGTGCTCGCATCTACTGCGAATGTTGCATCTTATGCAACTAATACTCAATCTTGTTAGTTATAGTGTTCTTGACACTACAACTTAACAATTATCATAACCATCATTTTTCATAATCCTTATCAGAATACCTTATTCCTGGAGATCTCTATCTCCTAAGGTATCTACAGTTAAGACCTTTTAGATCACTATCTATAAAGTCTTAAACTTTTGAAGATAGGACTTTGAGATCACTATCTAAAAAATCTTGTCATCTATGAAGATTTTGTTATTACTGCAACCAAGTGTTTTATTTCCATAGTAGGATCAGTAACAGTTTACTACTCCCATTACATGGCAGCCATCTGGCTTTTGTACACATTTAGTACACACCCGACTTCTCAGAACTGATGCCCAAGGGCAAGTAGTTCTAGCATTCACTTCCTCAACTCTTTGAGGTGTTATCCCTTTAGATAGGTCAGTACCATATCTTAAGTGATGGATTCCCAATACCCTCTTCTCTTTGCTCCTGAACAACTTCAGAACTAAGATCTAAGAGGTATCTTTGAAATCATATTTCAAGATATGGAATAGCATGTCTATAAAATACTTATTATGATCCTTATATCATTCCAAATGATTAGGATATTATCTACATTTAGCACGATGAACACAAAGGCACTCCCACTAAGCTTCACATGGCTCATCAAGAGTTTATCTGAAATCATAACATTTATAATTTCATCAAATCTTATGGTCCAACTCCAAGAAGCTTATTTGAGTCCATAGATGGATTCCTTAGCTTGCACACCTTGCTTTCCTCAACCATGAAGCCCTGGCGCTACTTCATGTGAATATCCTCAAAGAGGTATTCGTAGAGGAATGCAATATTGACTTACATCTTGAAGATGCAATAGTCAAGTTGTGTAGCTAAGGTTAGCAATATTCTGATAGTTTTAAGCATGGTCACCGAAGAGCATGTCTCATCGCAAGTAATGTCTTCTCTTCCAGTGTGTAGCTCATGGCTATGAACCGTGCTTTGAAGATCTCTACCTTCTCATGAGGTTCCCTTTCTCTTGAAGATCCATTTACACCTTTACAGGTCTTACCCATATAGGTGGATCCTCGAGGGTCCATATACAACACTTGTATATGAAGTCTACATTAGACTTTTATTGCTAACATCCATCTATCCATGCTATGATCTTCAGAAACTTCATCACATGAAGTTCGATCATTGTCAGATTTCTCTGACACATGGAATCCATCCTCAAACTCATTTGAAGAGGTATTAGTGTTTCATCTTCAATTGTCCTTTTAGTTTCCAATTTCAGGAGCCTCATTATCTTCTCAAGATTAAATGAGTTCCTACACTTCATTTTCATCTTGATTCTCAAGAGTCTCAACCTCTAAGAATCACATTCTCATAGATGAGATATTTTAAGAATCTCAAGGTCATAAAGTAGGTATCCAATACCATCCTTTATTTTCCTAATGAAGCAACACTCTCGAGTGCTCAATTCCAACTTACTTGCATGGAATTATATGTAGTCTCTACTACATATATACCTGGATACTAAGAGGAATTTATGCTAAAAAATCATCATTGATTGAATCATGTCACACATGATCCAATTGCATCTCCCTACAACTCTATTGAGTTTAGGTTCATTAGGAGGAGTGAGATAGGAATGATATTCCTTTCTCCATAAGGTATATCATGAATTTATCTAATATGTATTGATTACCTAGATTAGACCAAATTCATTTCCATCTTCCTTCAGACTTTGGTTCCAAACCAAAATTATGAAATCTTTGAACATTTCAAAGGTTTCTTAAGGGAAGAAATATTATATCATACGTAATCATCAACAGATATCACATATACATAATGTTTACTATGATATAGATGATCCGCATACATCAATATGTATGAGATTCTGAATACCTTGACATCTTACACCTTTCCCAAAGAAGGGTGTATTGGACATTTTTCTTTGAATACAATATTCATAAGTATGTAAGTTTTGAAATTTTAGACATTCTAAAGTTTCATCTCTTACTAGTCTATCGATCAAATCAATAGACAAATGTCCAAGGCTTGATGCTCGATCATTGTCAAATGATCTTCATCCTCCTATTGATCTTGAGGTTTAATTTCAGTATTTTGAAATGTTAATGAACCATTCATTAATTTTCTAACTTAGTGGAGTCCACTAGATTTTAGATTACTTTCTGAAATATCTTCATCATAACTCTTATGATAGGTCCATTCCAGAATTCATGTTTATTTCCAACATTTAGAAATAAACAATGAGTGTATTCTAATGTCTAGGTCATAGAGACATTCTCTAAGACTAAGGGCTCTCCCACTGAAATTATGAAGTCTAGTGCTCCAATGGAAATTACTGCAACAATTGCATCAATGTCCATCTAGATAACTATAAACCTTAAGATCAAAATTTTCTTTTTTTCAGTCTTCTAAAACGTATGCAACCCATTGCAAGTGTTGTTAGAAGATTGAGATACAATTATTAGACTTTATCTTATTCAATAAGTAAGTCAATGTCAATGATTTTTGTAGATTATTCTGATGCTCTATCCGAGTCCTTCTCTAGGATTCTAGACAGACTTGATAGTAGTACCATCAACACGTCAATTTATTGCAGTATTGGCATTCATCCAACTCTTTGGATGTCATATGGAAGTCACAGAGGTACAGTCAATTCTTTGACTACACTTCTTACTTGGGTCCAACCCATGCTTCCACTGCACTTCCTTTATCTATGAGCAACCATTGCTTTAGACTTAAGGATCTCTTACGTTAAATTCAAAAGAATTCAATGTAAGATCATTTCAACATTTATACATGCTTCATTAAATTCATACAATATGAATATTATGAATCTTCATGAATGACTAGAGTATAGATAGTAGAATGATGACACTCATCATCTACATCCATCTAAACTCTTAAGACATAGGTTCAGGTAGGTACTCAAACAATTTGAATACATCATCTCTTATAGAGCCACCATTCTGCATGATGCAGTGAACCATCTCATTCATGATAAATGTCAAGAGCACATATGTATGCAAGAATATCTTTATTAATTTTATAAGGATTATTTGACAATTGCGATCATCATCGACATGTCACTTCCAAAGTACATCCGATGAGAGATCAAGACTATAGAGACATAAAACCCTAGGGTTGTAGTCCTATTATCCATTTAATTGTCATTCCTCATTATTATGAGGAAACTTGCACATTGAAACCACATACATTATATGTTCAACTGAAAGTGCAATATCTGGATCATAAGTTTAATCCATGATATTTTACTGGTTATCATTGAGTATAACATTGAGTGGGTTTAATGAAGGATTATCTGAAATAAGAAATTTGCATAAGTGTATATATTTATATATACATATTTTACTTTGATTAAGGCATTTTTATATCAAAGTTGTCTTGCCATGTCAACACTGAAAGTTCATTCCCTTAATCACTTTCAATGTAAGAGATATACTTACCATTATATCTCAAGCAAGATCTGGGATCTCCTTCCTTATCTTTGTTACATCCCAATAATATGAGAATCTGCAACTTGGATAAAAAGAAGCGGGAACACATTCCGCCTTGCAAGTCCAACTTGCATTTCCCAATTCGGTCTTTAACACCCGGGCCCACCACCCCTAAGGCGATGTTGACCCGTCATTAATTGAACCAACTGTCACTAAGAATAGTACTCGCTATGCACGATCCAATATCGCCCCAATAATATGAGGATCCGATATTGGGGTCACTACGCATACGGCCTTACTCTTTTGAGAAGCAAAGAGCCCGATCCAGATACGCTTGCATACAGGAGCTATCACTTCGGACAGGCGTCTCCCATATACAATCCCTAGCGACAGAACCCTTCGCCTTGACGGGTGACCGTGGATGTCACTTATGTGATCCTCTATATCATATTCAAATTCTAATTAATCACTACGAATCATATTAATTATGATTAATTATTTCGAGGGAAATAACATCTCTATTCATAATAGAGTGTTTTAATTTTAATTGGATTCCAATCAATCTAATCATATTAAATTAATGATCCAATTAATATCCAACAAACATTTTATTGTTACTTGAATTATGGTATTATCTAAAATATGTATTATTTTGAATTTTAATAATTAGAAATACATCATGATTTCTTAAGCATTATACTAACCCTACCCGCTGTCATGGGCAGTACCGACGAGAGTGGGACGGACCACATACGTTGCAACCCGCAACCCCAATACTCTCCGACTAGACACCATATCCACCTCGGGAAAGGATAATGCAAAATAAATCACTTTGTACTTGAGATGATCATCGGTTCTTCAACCAAAATTATACCATATAATAATAATAAAAACAATTTTTGATTAAAATTATAATGAGATTTGCTAAACAAATCCCAAGTCCTATTCAAGCAACATGTTTGTTGGAATGTTGATCATGTAGATCATGTAACCAATTAGTGATCTAGATCACATCTAATCAATTATTGGTTAAGGAAATGTCATTTAAGGGAATAATTATCATCAAATATTTCACAAATATTTATGCACAATTATTCTAGGAAATTAAACAATTTAATTTCACTAATTGATTAAATGACAATCACTATTCAAGCATTAAGTTTGATGATTGTGTTTCCAATTAAGATTTAGATCAAATATAATCAATTAATTGGTTGAGGCCAAGTCAATTATGTAAATAATCATCTTCCAATATTTCACAAATATTTTTCATGATTATTTCACAAAACTAACAATTAATTTCACTAATTGACAATCACTTGGTTCTAGATTAGGACTGTAATTTCAGTAGTGACCCCTACTCACTAAAATTAACATATCTCAATCAATTTAAATCCAAATTAAAAAAACTCAATTTTCAGAGATTGATAACTTGATTTAGGACAGAAACCAAGTGACCAAGTGATGTTTCACGCATTTCGAGGCAGATGTAACAGTAATTAACTCTTTAATCATGTTAAAATCTACTGTCCCGCAACAGTGCATACATGTTCATTAAAACAACCATATGTAGAGCATACGAAATCCGATTTACGTAAACTCAGATCCTATGGTTTCCTTATTTAATGGGGAACAAAATCCAAGTAAATAATTAGTACTTAAATAATTTTAAACATGGCCGAAATTATTTACTAAACAGATCTGCGATATCAAATGCGATAAAAACTTTCGCGACCTTAACGAACCCAAGTCGTCCTCGGTTTGCGAATCATATTCGAAACCGTCAACCTAAGTCTCTGATACCACTTGAAGGATATGGAATTATCCTCAAGCGCATCACGGAAGCGTGATCGTTGTATTAGATACGACGAAGAACAACTAGTCGTACTAGTTGTTCTGAGCAGCGGAATTTAAAATTTTTTGTATAATGAAACCACATGATCCTGGAACACTTCTTGAATCGTTTCATCTATAACCATAAGAAGTATAATGCAATACCTCTTGAAGTGTGGTTGATCGAGTCTCAAATAGAAGAGACCTCCTGTCTCAAGTCCGATCGTCGGTGAGACCGCTTGCGAGCGCGGGGATGAACCGCATTGTCCTCGCAATCCAAGAAGTTGATCCAAGCGTAGTTGCTCCTAATCTCGTTGCACGAGATCGAACGTCTCCTTCGTGAGTGCAGCACTCCAAGAAGATGGAGAACCGAAGAACGTTGAAGTGACGGCGCGATGGCGAAGGCGACGACGATTCTCTCCTCTAGGGTTTGGTGGACGGCCACCAAGTTGAGGGAGAAAGAGTTGGCGTGTATGGAGAAGAAGAGAAGAGAGAGAGAGCCTCCAATATTCTATTTTCCATAGAGAGCATGGTATGCCTCTCTATTTACAGAGTTTTGGGATTCATGGATCTCAATCCATGTGACATACAAAATCAATGGATGAGATTGATTTATGTCAATCCAATGGCTAAGATTGTTGTTGGTAAAACCAACAAATTTAGATCAAAATATATTTGAGAAAATCAAATACAAATTAATACAAAATTACACCAAATAAATAAGGAGAGAATGTACATGGATATTACATCTCCATGTACATTCCATATGGACGGCCACCCATTCCTATTTGGAATTGGGTGCCGCCCAAGCTTTCCATGAGGAGAGCAATCTCAAGATATGTCATGAGATTGCATATCTCCATGGAAATCTCTTTATTTATTTCCAACAACTTTTGTTCGGTTTTATTCTTCAAAAATAATTCACAATTATATTTGAGAATATTGCAATCTTACCATTGAAAAATTGTGAATCATATTCACAACCCAAAACAACATATAATTTACATTGTCAATTAATTACACAATGTGTATCCAATACACATAATAATTAATCAACACATATAAATTATAATTAGCTCTCTCTAATACATTATAAATCATGTTTATAATATATTATGAATAATTGAATATTTCTATCCGCATTATTCTTATCCATAATAAATAAATCATATTTAATTATATTGGATAATCTCCACACACATCAAGATGATTAAATCACATTTAATCATCAATTCTTCATTGCTTAGATCTTATGGAATTATTCTTGAACCCTTCAAGAATAATGCAATCTCTCCGCAGATACATGGAGATAAGGACAGGGCGATTACATTGTTCCACGTATAGTGACATGGATATTGAGATCATATCTCAAATCCAGATCGCGGGCCTCCCATAGATGCTTGATTAAATCAAGACTGTAGATCCAATCTTCTCATTGCATCTGAATCTCATTCAGTTCAATGTCCAATACATGGACTAAGATTAGGTGACTTCTCTACTGAGAGAAGTCACTAAAATCCAGACCCGTTTCATCACTCCCTAGGAATGGAAGCATCATGGTTATATAATCGTTTATGATCACATCACCCTCAGGTATTCCTAATACCTGTACATCCTGCATACTGGAAGACTCAAAATAAACCCGAAGTATTAGATCAACTTTACACTGTCTACTTCATGGTTTTATCAGTAAGTTTCTCATTCGATCATTGGGAGTTGGTATCGATCATATACTTTCCAAAGGCATATATCATACCTAGGTCTTGATCATATACTTTCCAAAAGTATATATCAAACTTACAAATTCAGTCAAGCTTCCAAAGCGAGACGACCATGCGCATGGAATTTGATTCTTCCCAATATCTCATGAGTGAGCTCATGTCTTCCGGTTCAGTAACTGAACATGTATGATCACTTTGAGAGATCGTATTACTCATATGCCCTTATGTGCACACTAGCGTGCCGGTGTATAGACCTTGGTTAGGTCATCAACCTATTGGTCTGCCAAATGTACATACTCAGACATATAGTAACACATCTGTCTCTGGTCAGAGGATGTGTGCCTAGGTCTTGACAGCATACGATATAGGACTTTGGTTATCTCGATCTCGTTAAGTCAACTCTTTGACCTAACTAATCTGACACCTCTGAATCTCTATTCCTATGTAGAGGACCTACATCAAGAGGTCGGTCAGATATCAACCTTTAGAGATAAGGATTGCCATCTCCTACTAAGGCTGGAGATCATCTCTTAACAATCATTTGACGGTGTTTGATGAGTCCTCAATCTAACCCTTTAGATATTCATCCACGCACCAGCTCTATGTTTCAGTAGTTGAATCAACAGCTGTATGATCATCAAGATGGCCATGGTACATAACCCTAATTGTACTAAGTTACCTATTATGCAAATTATTCATTCTTCATTTCAGATCAGGGAATGATATATGCAATGACATTAATTGCATAATGGCTCTCCGTGGGCTCGCATTTCCAACGTACCCATCTTCTGACAATCAGTACACCTTCTCACGAACTCATCAGAATCCTTGAAAAGGGTAGAACACCACATGCCAGATTGGAGCACCTTCTGTGCTGTCCGTCTCCCAGAATGATGTCCTCCTTCCTCAAGCTTTGTGGCAGTAGGTGAGGACGCTATGTTGCTCATCTTGAGGAATGCACCGTCTCCAGATACTGTCCCCTCACTCATGATAAAGGACGGGATCCTCCCAATGGTACGACTTGGGTGACTAAAGACACCGAGTTCCTGGTAGATGATAAGTGTCTTAAGTCCTTCGAGACTCTCAAGAATTTAGTTGTCGAGGCTCCTGTCCTTCAGCCACCCGATTGGTCTCTTCCATTTTAGATCATGACGGATGCTTCAGATTATGCCATTGGGGTTGTGCTTAGACAAAGGAGGGATGGATTACCCTATGCCATACACTACGCTAGCCAGACTTTGGATGCAGCTCAGAGGAACTATACAGTGACTGAGAAAGAAATGCTAGCGGTAGTCTTTGCTTTGGATAAGTACAGATCTTACATTCTTGGATCTAGAGTGACGAAGCAACTGTTTCAAATTGGACGGTGGATTGAGTTTTCTAATGATATCCACCTTGGCTGGATCAACCTCCATGCCCCTGTTGGAGATGATGTGACCAAGGACCGTCCCCTGAGTCACCATAAAGTGGCCCTTCTCCCAAGATAGTACAAGGTTTACCTCTATGTAGCGCTGAAGTACTCAGTCTAGGCAGTCAAGACAAGCATCTAATCCGTCATCATAGACCGAGAAGTCATCCATGAAGACCTCCAAATAGTCACCTATCATGTCCGAAAAGATGGAAAACATGCACCTTTGGAATGTTGCAGGGGCGTTACATAGACCAAAGGGCATCCGTCTGAAAGCATACATCCCAAATGGACAGGTGAACGTCGTTTTATCCTGGTCTTCGGGCGCAATGGCCATTTGGTTGTATCTGGAGTACCCGTCAAGAAAACAGTAATGACTCTTCCCGGCTAGCCTCTCGATAATCTGATCAATAAATGGTAGCGGGAAATGATCCTTCATGGTGGCCTCATTCAATCGTCGGTAGTCCACACAGACCCTCCAAGAAGTGGGTACCCGGGTGGCAATCTCTTCTCCAGACTCATTCACAACTATAGTGATACCCGTCTTCTTGGGTACCACATGTAAAGGACTAACCCACTTGGAGTCGGAGATGGGGTAGATAAAATCGACGCTCCACCATTTAGATATCTCCTTCATTACTACATCTCGAAGATTCGGGTTCAGCCGTCGTTGGAACTCACGCGAAGGCTTAGCGTCCTCCTCGATGTATATATGGTGGGAGAACAGGGCCAGACTTATCCCCTTGAGATCGGCCACGCTCCATCCTATTGTCTTGCGGTTTCTTTCAAGAACCTCCATCAGACGAGATTCTTGTTCTCCAGTCAAATCTCCTGAGATAATGACTGTGTGCATTTCTAGCTCGCCCGCAAGGAATCTGTATTGGAGCGACTGCAGCAGAGGATTCAGTTCTGGCTTGGTGAAAGCAACCAGGTGTGCATGTGAGAACTCTTGCTGTATGTGATCATCTGACGATGGGAACCCTGCTGATGTGTCTATCATCTGTGCTGGCTTGCTCTCTATCCTATCTGTCGGCTCATCAGGAAACAAACATGGCAAATACGCATCAAAATCCTTCCAATCAAAGTCTGCCTCCGAGGGATCTAAATCAGAACAAACATCAATGTTACCACTCAGTATGCAACTGTTAACCTGTATGGTGTCCTCTGCCAAGGGTGTGCTCTCCGAACTGTCGTCTGCCGCAAAAGGTGTGCACTCTGAATCTACAGACAAGGCGAGTGCTCGTGCTTCTGGATCTTCCCAAACTGCTTCATCATCGGTAATCACAAAATCACACTCCTGGTGTAACTCAGCTTTTGTCATCTACCCTGCACTACTGTTATGCTCGAGCAGGATGAATCTCTCGCTTTGATCTCATCGATCGTCTTTATTTGTATACTCTCACCCTCTACGCGAAAGTACACCTTCCCACTATCATGGTCGGATACTACCTTGGCTGTGGCCAAGAATGGGCGTCCTAGTATGATGGGGGCATCGGTCACCGATTCAGGGATCTCCATGTCCAGTACAACAAAGTCCACAAGGAATTTCAGGCCCTGAATGGTGACGACCACGTCTCTCAACAACCCCTTCGACCTCTAAATCGATCGATCAACAAACTGAAGGACTGTCCTGCTCCGAAGAAGAGGGCCAAACTCGAATCGGTCGAGTAAGGCTGCCAGAAGGAGGTTGATAGAAGAGCCGCTGTCTAATAGAGTACGGTCGAATTGCTGCTCACTAATCTGGCATCTGACATAAGGAGCTCTTGCATCTGGGCGTTTGGCTGGCAGCTGGTTCTGAATGGCACAACATGTGGCACGAGTGAGCACATGGATCTCTCCTCTATTGTTTCGCCTCTTCCTGTGTACAGTGGTCTTCTCTCTCAGATTCTTTTGGAAGAGGGGAATGTGCTCAAGTGCCTCCTATAGAGTCAGCTGGATCTGAAATCTGTCTATCATCTGTTGGCTGAACTCTAACTGCTGGGTCTTTTTGGGATTTTCTTTTTTATTCCCCTTTGTTAAGCTGAGTGCTTGAGGGAAGGGGATAGATGGTCCCTCCTCAGACAGAAGGTTAGGAGAGGGCTTCTGGGCCTGTAAAGGACGAGCATCCATGCAATCATCATCATTCATCACACATGAACATGGAATAGATGGAGAAGCCTTTCCTTTATTCAATTTTTTGTTCTTTTTCATGGAGTCTAGAGATACATAAAATGGTAATACAGAAGGTTGGAATACAGATGGATTCAAAATGGGGGCATCAGCACCACCCAAAACGTTCTTCTTTTCGGCCTCAGTACCGTACTCTGGTTCATCATAAAAAATGATGGCTTCAGCACCACCGTCTGCATCCGGTATTATGACGGCCTCAGTACCGTCATCTGGAAGGTCATCCTTGGTGGCATCAGCACCACCGCCATCATCATTGTTATTAGATGCATCAACACCGCTTCTCTCCTCATCTGGGCTTGACGAACCGCAAAATCGGCCCTTTAATAGTGCGGAATTAGCACTTGGAATTGTCGTAGCAGTCGGGCCAATTCGGGCTCATCAAAGAGACCATCTCATTGATATATATATATCAAATAAGAATGCGATGGTCGTTATTTTTATTTTACTTGGCAAGAACCAAGGTCGAACTCAGGGACACACGCTTCTCTCGTATTAATCGGACTTCTATTTCTTTAACTAGGTGTTGAATTAAAGGCATATAGGTCAAATGTATGTAAAGACACAACGATGCATTAAAGTCAAACATGCATTTTTTTTTATCAATTTTTAACTATGCAGATAAATGCTAGGAAATGCAATGCAAATATTATGCCTGAAATGATCATTACTAAAGCCATAAAATTTACGAGTTGAACAGAATCAGATAATGAAGCAATTTTCATTTATATAGCAAGCATGCATGAGAAACAAGGAAATCAGGACACTTAGTTGACCAATATAGAGAAGTACAGATCGAAGTGTCAAAGTGAGAATCTAAGCATGCCAGAATAAAGATGATAAAAAGAGCTTCGAAATGAAATTGAAATCACCTCAATCGGATATACGAGGCTCAAGATATGCAAGATCAAAGGCAAGGGCATAAATGAAAGAAAACATAAAAAGATATCTACAAATCAGTCCCTGGGAAGGACTAAAATGCAATAAAAATAAGTGTGGGGCCTTCCCTGTAAATAAACCATACGTGCGGGGGCATATTTGCAATTATGTAAACCCGCAAGGGTATGAGTGCAAATAGCCCCAGGCGCGCAGGTGCTGCACGTGCTCAGGACCTGTTTGCAATTTTGACTAACTTCGTGGGCGACTCTGCAAATAACCCATGAAGCACGTGCCAGGCACGCGCTATCTAGGCTCGGAGGGCGGCTCGGGCTTGGCAGAGGCTCGCTGCTGCTTCGGGTTGGCTCGGGATACACGAGCCTCCAGGCTTGGTGACGATGAGGCTCGGCGTGGTCTCAGCGAACGCCACGTGGTGTCAGGACCTGGATGCAATATGCGGAAGGTGCGAGGGCGCCGATGCAAAAAGCCCACTCCCACGTGCGTGAGGCACGTGAGCTAGGCTCGGATGGGGGCAAGGTTCGGCGCTGCTTCGGTTGGCCGTTGCAGGTGGCTCGGGCCACGTGGTGGCTCGAGGTTGCCTTGGGCAAAGCTCGGTTCCACCGAGCCTCCGCGCTCCGGGACGGCGACGTGGCTCCTCCAGGGCTGTTGGATCTCCGCCATGGGGCGAGATCCAACGGTAGCTGCTTCTCCTCCCTCCTTGATGGCTGGCGGCGCGATTGGAGCTCCGGCGTGAGGCCTGGAGCTCCGCCGCGCCTCGCTGCGCTCGGTGAAGCTCGGGGAAGATCGCTGATGCTCTGGCGATGAAGGTCCGATGTCGGAGGACCTGCCGGAGTGGCTGAACTACGCTGTCGACGCCTGATCACCGGAGGCGGAGCTCTAGAACTCAGCTCCGCCCACAGTCCGGCCGTTGGTGATGGTTGACCTGCAAGGGGGTTAGGGTGTGCGTGCGTGCGAGATGAGGCGGACGGAGGGAGTTTGTGGAGCTAAGAAGGCGAAGCCCTTAGTGGGTCCTCCTCCGCCTCCGGCGGAGGAGGAAGCCTGGGATGACGGAGGTTGTGACAGGGGAAGGGGGTGATAGGAGGTGTGCGCGGGGAAGGTGGATCAATGGTGGAGCTAAAGGAGTGGACAGTGGAGCGAGGTAGTGTTCGGAGAGGCTGAGAAAATTATGCAAAATAAGAAGAAGATTCAGAGAGGATCAGAGGGCTTACCTGGCCGGAGATGGAGGTGGTGGCCTGGGCTGGGCATCGGAGAAGAAACCCGGGTCGTCGCACATACTGGTCGGCCGTGCCAGCGAGCTCGAGCGGGGCTTAGAGCCACCGCAGCGCCGCCTGAAGGTCGGCGGGTCTCATCGGGGAAGGAAGTCGTCATCGCTCGATCCGAGCTCCTCCCCCTGTCACAGGGAGGAGCTGGAGGGCTGGGCCACCGCCTCTTGGTTGATGGACAAAGTGATCGGAGGAGGGGGACGGTGTATTTAAAGGGCGAAGTCGGCGGTGCTGATGAGTGGTGTCGTGGGTTTAGAGGGAGTTGTGTGATGGATATGGTTAGATCCTCAAGTGCATCACGGAAGCGTGATCGTCGTATCAAATACGACGAAGAACGACTAGTCGCACTAGTTGTTCTATGCAGCGGAAATTAAAAAATTTTCATGTGACGAAACCACATGATCCAAGAACACTTCTCGGATCGTTTCGTCTAAACCACAACCAAGTATTAGGTTTACCTCTTGAAGCGTGGTTGCGATCAAGTCTCTAAACGAAGAGACCTCCTGTCTCAAGTCCGATCCGTCGGAGGAGACGCTTGCGAGCGCGGGGATGAACCGCGTGCTTCTCGCAATCCATGTTGATGATCCAAGCGGCGGATCTCCTGATCTCGACACACGAGATCCGATGTCTTCTTCACGAGCGGGGCGCACCGAAGGATACGGAGATCCACGAGCAAACCATCGGGCAGCATAACGACGATGCCGCGGCGATGGAGAACCTCTCTAGGGCATCCATGGTGGACGGCCACATGAGAGAGATGGAGAGAGGACGTGTAGAGAGAATGAGAGAGAGAGAGAGAGAGAGAGAGAGAGATTTGTTGCCTCAACTTATGTGTGTCAAGAAGAGCAATGGGGTGCCTCTCCTTTTATAGGGTTTTGGGATCCATGGATCTCAATCCATGTGTCAACACAAATCCAATGGTCCACATCAATTTGTGTTTCTTTCAATGGTCATGATTTGTTGCTAAAAACACAACAACAATTAATATAATTTAAATTAAATATATGTTGATAAATCAACACAATTTAATTACAAAATTAAATCATCAATACATGGAGATAATGAAAGGAGAGATAGCCTCCTTCCATGTGGAGAGGGGGGACGGCCTCCCTTTCCTAATGGGAGTGGTGGCCGTCCACCCTCCTCAATTAGGAAGGTGGCTATTTCACCTTTTATGTAATCTCCATTATTTGCAACAACTTTTGTTGCAAATTATTTCACAAAAAATAAATCCAATTTATTTTGTGACCATTGCAATCATGCCATTGAAAAATTGTGAATCACATTCACAACCCAAAACAAAATGTAAATTACATTTTCAATTTGATGTCCAATGTGAATCCAATTCACATTAACATTTAATTAACAAATGTAAATTACAAATAGCTCTCTCTTGTATATTATAAATCACATTTATAATATATATGACTAATATGGATATTGCTATCCACATTATTCATATCCATGATAATTAAATCATATTTAATCATCTTGGATCTATATTCTCTTGTGTCCAAATAATATGAATCACATTCACATTATTTACATCTTTGATAATTAAATCTTATTTAATTATCTAAGATAACTCTCTTTATAATATGAATCAAATTCATATTACTCATGATAATTAAATCACATTTAATTATCCATTTTCTCAATGCTTGGATACATATATCAACAATAGAATTATCCATGAACTCCTTCAAGGATAATGCGCTTTCTCCGCAGATACTTGGAGATAAGGACAGGGCGATTGTATTGTTCCACATATAGTGACATGGATATTGAGATCTTATCTCAAATCCAGATCGCGGGCCTCCCATAGATGCTTGATTAAATCAAGACCGTAAATCTAATCTTCTCATTGTATCTGAATCACATTCAGATCAATGTCCAATACTTGGACCAAGATCAGATCACTTCTCTACTGAGAGGAGTCACTAAAATCCAGACCCGTTTCATCACTCCCTAGGAATGGAAGCGTCATGGTTATACAATCGTTTATGATCACATCACCCTCAGGTATTCCCAATACCTGTACATCCTGCATACTGGAAGACTCAGACTAAACCCGAAGTATTTGATCAACTTTATACTGTCTACTTCATGGTTTTATCAGTAAGTTTCTCATTCGATCATTGGGAGTCGGTATCGATCATATACTTTCCAAAAGCATATATCATACCTAGATCTTGATCATATACTTTCCAAAAGTATATATCAAACCTACAAATTCAGTCAAGCTTCCAAAGCGAGACGACCGTGCGCACGGAATTTGATTCTTCCCAATATCTCATGAGTGAGCTCATGTCTTCCGGTTCAGTAACTGAACCTGTATGATCCCTTTGAGAGATCGTATTACTCATATGCCCTTATATGCACACCAGCGCGCCGGTGTGTAGACCTTGATTAGGTCATCAACCTATTGGTCTGCCAAATGTACATACTTAGACATATAGCAACACATCTGTCTCCGGTCAGAGGATGTGTGCCTATATCCTGACAGCAAACGATATAGGACTTTGGTTATCTCGATCTCGTTAAGTCAACTCTTTGACCTAACTAATCTGACACCTCCGAATCTCTATTCCTATGCAGAGGACCTGCATCAAGATGTCGGTCAGATATCAGCCTTCAGAGATAAGGATTGCCATCTCCTACTCAGGCTGGAGATCATCTCTTAACAATCATTTGACGGTGCTTGATGAGTCCTCAATCTAACTCTTTAGATATTCATCCAAGCACCAGCCTCTATGATTCAATAGTTGAATCAACAGCTGTATGATCATCAAGATGGCCATGGTACATAACCCTAATTGTACTAAGGGACCTATTATGCAAATTATTCATTCTTCATTTCAGATTAAGGAGTGAATTGCAATAACATTTATTGCATAATGGCTCGCCGTGGGCTCGCATTTCCAACAATCTCCCACTAGCCCAAAGAGCCATTAATGGGCTAATCATTTAAACCCGCACTCATGTGACAATCATAGGCTATTTAGAAAATAGCTAGGTAAGCTGATCAGTCACTCTGTTCCCGCGAGACTATGCCAAGTCCTTTTACGGCACTTGCATATCCCCAGTAACAGTGCTCGCATCTAATGCGAATGTTGCATCTCATGCAACCAATACTCAATCTAGTTGGTTATATTGTCCCTGACAACATAACCAATATCCCCATAATCCTTATTAGAATACCTTTATTCCCAGAGATCTCTATCTCCTAAGGCATCTTAAGTTTAGACCTTTATAGATCACTATCTACATGGTCTTAAACTTTTGAAGATAAGACTTTGAGATTACTATCTCAAAAACTCCTCATCTATGAAGATTTTGTTATTACTGCAATCAAGTGTTTTATCTCTACAGTAGGATTAGTAACAATTTACTACTCCCACTGCATGACAGGCATCTGGTATTTGTACACTCTAGCATACACTCAGCTTCTCGTAACTAATGCACAAGTGCAAGTAGTTGTAGCATTTACTTCCTCAACTCTTTGAGGTGCTATCCCTTAAGATAGGTCAGTACCATATCTTAAGGGTTAGAAGCCTTTCTATGAATAGAATATGTCCAAGGTATACTACAAATGTGACAGTCCAATTATCCTCTTCTCTTGGCTTCTGAACAACTTCAGAATTAAGATCTAAGAGGTATCTTTGAAATCATATTTCAAGATATGGAATAACCAGAGAATAAAACACTTATTATTATCCTTATATCATTTTAAATGATCTGGATATCATCTACATTCAGCAAGATGAACACAAAGGCACTCCCACTAAGCTTCATATGGCTCATCAAGATTCTATCTGGAATCATAACAATTATAATTCCATCAACTTCAAGAAGCTTATTTGAGTCCATAGATGGATTCCTTAGTTTGCACACCTTGCTTTCCTCAACCATGAAGCCCTGGGGCTACTTCATGTGAATATCCTCAAAGAGGTATTCGTAGAGGAATGCAATATTGACTTACATCTTGAAGATGCAATAGTCAAGTTGTGTAGCTAAGGTTAGCAACATTCTGATGATTTTAAGCATGGTCATCGAAGAGCAAGTCTCATTGCAAGCAATGTCTTCTCTTCCGGTGTGTGGCTCATGGCTACGAACCGTGCTTTGAAGGTCTCTACCTTCTCATCAGGTTCCCTTTCTCTTGAAGATCCATTTACACCTTTACAGGTTTTTCCCATATAGGTGGATCCACGAGGGTCCATATACAACACTTGTACATGAAGTCTACATTAGACTTTTATTGCTAACATCCATCTATCCATGCTATTATCTTCAGAAGCTTCATCACATGAAGTTCGATCATTGTCAGATTTCTCTGACACATGGAATCCATCCTCAAACTTATTTGAAGAGGTTTTAGTGTTTCATCTTCAATTATCCTTTTAGTTTCCAATTTTAGGAGCCTCATTATCTTTTCAAGATTAAATGAGTTCCTACACTTCATTTTTATCTTGATTCTCAAGAGTCTCAACCTCCAAGAATCACATTCTCAGAGATGAGATATTTCAAGAATCTCAAGGTCATAAAGTAGGTATCCAATACCATCCTTTATTTTCCTAATGAAGCAGCACTCTCAAGTGCTAGATTCCATCTTGCATGGAACCTTATTAAGGATATACATTGTAGTCTCTACTACACATATATACCTGGAAACTAAGGGATAATTATGCTAAAAATCATCATTGATAAGATCATGTCACATAAGATCCAATTGTATCTCCCTATAACTCTATTGAGTTAAGGTGAGTTAGGAGAATTGAGATAGAAATGATATTCATATCTCCATAAGGTATCCTTTGAATTCATCTAACAGGTACATGCTACCTTGATTAGATCAAATTCATTTTATCTTCCTTCAAACTTTGGTTGTAGACCAAAATTATGAAATCTTTGAACATTTCAAAGGTTTCTTCAGGTGAAGAGAAGAAATTTCATATCATACATAATCATTAATAGATATCATATATCCATAATGTTTACTATGATATAGATGATCCGCATACATCAATATGTATGAGATCCCGAATACCTTATCATCTTACACCATTCCCAAAGAAGGGTGTATTGGACATTTTATTATGAATACAATATTCATAAGCATGTAAGCTTTGAAATTTTTAGACATTCTAAAGTTTCATCTCTTACTAGTCTATTGATCAAATCAATAGACAAATGTCCAAGGCTTGATGCTAGATCATTGTCAAATGATCTTCATCCTCCTATTGATCTTAAGGTTTAATTTCAGTATTTAGAAATGTTAATGAACCATTCATTAATTTTCTAATTTACTGAAGTCCACTAGATTATTAGATTACTATCTGAAATATATACATCATAACTCTTTATGATAGTTCTATCTCAGATTCATGTTCATTTCTAACATTTAGAAACAAACAATGAGTGTATTCTTATATCTAGGTCATAGAGACATTCTCTAAGACTAAGGACTCTCCCACTGAAATTAACAAGTCTATCAATCCAACAGAGATTGTTGCAACAATTGCATCAATATCCATGTGGATAACTATAAACCTTTAAGATCAAATTTTTCAGTCTTCTAAAACATATGCAACCTATTGCAAATGTCATCAGAAGATTGAGATACAATTATTTGACTTTATCTTATCAATGATTTATGTAGATTAATCTGATGCTCCATCCGAGTCCTTCTCTAAGGATTCTAGATAGACTTGATAGTCATACTATCAACACATCACCTTATTGCAGTATTGGCATTCATCCAACTCTTCGGATGACATATGGAAGTCGTAGATGTATAGTCAACTCTTTGACCATATTTCTTATTCGGGTCCAACCCATGCTTCCACTGCGCTCCCTTTATCTATAAGCAACCATTGCTTAAGACTAAGGATCTCTTATGTAAGAGCATTTCAACATTTATACATGCTTCATTAAATTCATACAATATGAATATTATGAAGCTTCATGAATGACCAGATTATGGATAGTAGAATGATGACACTCATCATCTACATCCATCTAAACTCTTAAAACATAGGTTCAGGTAGGTACTCAAACAATTTGAATACATCATCTCTTATAGAGCCACCATTCTGCATGATGCAGTGAACCATCTCATTCATGTTAAATGTCAAGAGCACATATGTATGTCAGAATATCTTCATAAATTTTATAAGGATTATTTGACAATTGCGATCATCATCGACATGTCACTTCCAAAGTACATCCGATGAGAGATCAAGACTATAGAGACATACAAACCCTAGGGTTGTAGTCTTATTATCTATTTAATTGTCATTCCTCATTATTATGAGGAAACTTGCTCATTGCAACCACATACATTATGTGTCCAACTGCAAGTACAATATCTGGATCATGAGTCCAATCCAAGATATTTCACTGGTTATTATTGAGTATATCATTGAGTGGGTTTTAATGAAGGATTATCTGAAATAAGAAATTTGCATAAATATATATAAATATATATATATATATTTTACTTTGATTTAGGATTTTTATATCAAAGTTGTCTTGTCTTGTCAACACTGAAAGCTCATTCCCTTAATCACTTTCAATGTAAGAGATATACTTACCATTATATCTCAACAAGATCTGGGATCTCCTTCCTTATCTTTGTTGCATCCCAATAATATGAGAACCTACAACTCGGATAAAAAGAAGCGGGAACACATTCCGCCTTGCAAGTCCAACTTGCATCTCCCAATTCGGTCTTTAACACCCGGGCCACCACCCCTAAGGCAATGTTGACCCGTCATTAATTGAACCAACCGTCAACAGGAATACAACTCGCTATGCGCAATCCAATATCGCCCCAATAATATGAGGACCCGATATTGGGGTCACTACGCATACGTCCTTACTCTTTCGAGAAGCGAAGAGCCCGATCCAAATGGATCGTATGCAGGAGCTGTCACTTCGGACAGGCGTCTCCTACATACAATATCTGGCGACGGAACCCTTCGCCTTGACGGGAGACCATGGATGTCACTTATGTGATCCTCCATATCATATTCAAATTCTAATTAATCATTATGAATCATATTCATTATGATTAATTGTTCCAAGGGAAATAACACATCTATTTATAATAGAGTGTCTTGATTTTAATTGGATTCCAATTAATCTAATCATATTAAATTAATGATCCAATTAATATCCAACAAACATTTTAATAGTTACTTGAATTATGGTATTATCTCAAATACGTATTATTTCGAATTTTAATAATTAGAAAAATACATCTTAATCCCTCGGACATTATCCCGGCCCTACCCGCTGTCATGGCCAGTACCGACGAGAGTGGGACGGACCACATACGTTGCAACCCGCAACCCCAATGCTCTCCGACTAGGCACCATATCCGCCTCGGGAAAGGATAATGCCAAATTGATTAATTTGTACTTGAGATGATCATCGGTTCTTCAACCGAAATTGTACCATATAGTAATAATCAAAACATTTTTGATTAACATTATAATGAGATTTGCTAAACAAATCCCAAGTCCTATTCAAGCAACATGTTTGTTGGAATGTTGATCATGTAGATCATGTAACCAATCTTGATCTAGATCACATCTAATCATTTGTTGGTTAGGGCAAAGTCATTTAAGGACATAATTATCATTAAATATTTCACAAATATTTATGCATAATTATTCCAGGAAATTAAACAATTTAATTTCACTACTTAATTAAATGACAATCACTAGGTTCTTGATTAGGAAAGTATTTTCAGCAGTGACCCTCACTTACTAAAAATACCATATCTCAATCAATTTAAATCCAAATTAAGCAAAGTAAATTTCTAAAGTTTGCTAACTTGATTTACAACAGAACCCAAGTGATTTGCACGCATCTCAAGGCGTTTCAAATCCGCAATTAACATCTTAATTACGTCATGATCCGCAGTCCCCGAAACAGTGGATACATGTTCACTAAAATGAGCATATCTAGAGCAAACGGAATCGAAATCACGCAAACTCAGATCCTACGGTTTCCTTATTTAATGGGGAATAAAATCTAAATATTATTTTCGTGTTTAAACAATTTAAACAGTGCCGAAAATAATATCAAAACAGAGATGCGAAAATGAAATGCAAGAAAACTTTCGCAAACCCTAATGAACCCAAGTCGTCCTCGGTTTATGGATCGTATCCAAAACCACCGACCTAAGGCTCTGATACCACTTGAAGGATATGGTTAGATCCTCAAGCGCATCACGGAAGCGTGATCGTCGTATCAAATACGACGAAGAACGACTAGTCGCACTAGTTGTTCTATGCAGCGGAAATTAAAAAATTTTCATGTGACGAAACCACATGATCCAAGAACACTTCTCGGATCGTTTCGTCTAAACCACAACCAAGTATTAGGTTTACCTCTTGAAGCGTGGTTGTGATCAAGTCTCTAAACGAAGAGACCTCCTGTCTCAAGTCCGATCCGTCGGAGGAGACGCTTGCGAGCGCGGGGATGAACCGCGTGCTTCTCGCAATCCATGTTGATGATCCAAGCGGCGGATCTCCTGATCTCGACACATGAGATCCGATGTCTTCTTCACGAGCGGGGCGCACCGAAGGAGACGGAGATCCACGAGCAAACCATCGGGCAGCATAACGATGATGCCGCGGCGATGGAGAACCTCTCTAGGGCATCCATGGTGGACGGCCACATGAGAGAGATGGAGAGAGGACGTGTAGAGAGAATGAGAGAGAGAGAGAGATTTGTTGCCTCAACTTATGTGTGTCAAGAAGAGCAATATGGTGCCTCTCCTTTTATAGGGTTTTGGGATCCATGGATCTCAATCCATGTGTCAACACAAATCCAATGGTCCACATCAATTTGTGTTTCTTTCAATGGTCATGATTTGTTGCTAAAAACACAACAACAATTAATTTAATTTAAATTAAATATATGTTGATAAATCAACACAATTTAATTACAAAATTAAATCATCAATACATGGAGATAATGAAAGGAGAGATAGCCTCCTTCCATGTGGAGAGGGGGGACGGCCTCCCTTTCCTAATGGGAGTGGTGGCCGTCCACCCTCCTCCATTAGGAAGGTGGCTATTTCACCTTTTATGTAATCTCCATTATTTGCAACAACTTTTGTTGCAAATTATTTCACAAAAAATAAATCCAATTTATTTTGTGACCATTGCAATCATGCCATTGAAAAATTGTGAATCACATTCACAACCCAAAACAAAATGTAAATTACATTTTCAATTTGATGTCCAATGTGAATCCAATTCACATTAACATTTAATTAACAAATGTAAATTACAAATAGCTCTCTCTTGTATATTATAAATCACATTTATAATATATATGACTAATATGGATATTGCTATCCACATTATTCATATCCATGATAATTAAATCATATTTAATCATCTTGGATCTATATTCTCTTGTGTCCAAATAATATGAATCACATTCACATTATTTACATCTTTGATAATTAAATCTTATTTAATTATCTAAGATAACTCTCTTTATAATATGAATCAAATTCATATTACTCATGATAATTAAATCACATTTAATTATCCATTTTCTCAATGCTTGGATACATTTATCAACAATAGAATTATCCATGAACTCCTTCAAGGATAATGCGCTTTCTCCGCAGATACTTGGAGATAAGGACAGGGCGATTGTATTGTTCCACGTATAGTGACATGGATATTGAGATCTTATCTCAAATCCAGATCGCGGGCCTCCCATAGATGCTTGATTAAATCAAGACCGTAAATCTAATCTTCTCATTGTATCTGAATCACATTCAGATCAATGTCCAATACTTGGACCAAGATCAGATCACTTCTCTACTGAGAGGAGTCACTAAAATCCAGACCCGTTTCATCACTCCCTAGGAATGGAAGCGTCATGGTTATACAATCGTTTATGATCACATCACCCTCAGGTATTCCCAATACCTGTACATCCTGCATACTGGAAGACTCAGACTAAACCCGAAGTATTCGATCAACTTTATACTGTCTACTTCATGGTTTTATCAGTAAGTTTCTCATTCGATCATTGGGAGTCGGTATCGATCATATACTTTCCAAAAGCATATATCATACCTAGATCTTGATCATATACTTTCCAAAAGTATATATCAAACCTACAAATTCAGTCAAGCTTCCAAAGCGAGACGACCGTGCGCACGGAATTTGATTCTTCCCAATATCTCATGAGTGAGCTCATGTCTTCCGGTTCAGTAACTGAACCTGTATGATCCCTTTGAGAGATCGTATTACTCATATGCCCTTATATGCACACCAGCGCGCCGGTGTGTAGACCTTGATTAGGTCATCAACCTATTGGTCTGCCAAATGTACATACTTAGACATATAGCAACACATCTGTCTCCGGTCAGAGGATGTGTGCCTATATCCTGACAGCATACGATATAGGACTTTGGTTATCTCGATCTCGTTAAGTCAACTCTTTGACCTAACTAATCTGACACCTCCGAATCTCTATTCCTATGCAGAGGACCTGCATCAAGATGTCGGTCAGATATCAGCCTTCAGAGATAAGGATTGCCATATCCTACTCAGGATGGAGATCATCTCTTAACAATCATTTGACGGTGCTTGATGAGTCCTCAATCTAACTCTTTAGATATTCATCCAAGCACCAGCCTCTATGATTCAATAGTTGAATCAACAGCTGTATGATCATCAAGATGGCCATGGTACATAACCCTAATTGTACTAAGGGACCTATTATGCAAATTATTCATTCTTCATTTCAGATTAAGGAGTGAATTGCAATAACATTTATTGCATAATGGCTCGCCGTGGGCTCGCATTTCCAACATTGTGGGTCATCTGGAAGGTGGTTGAGGGTAGTGGAGATATGCGCGGAGGAGGTGGATGACTGGGCAAGACCTAGAGGCGGTTGGCGAAAGGAGAGGAGGTCAGATGAGGCAGCTAAAATTAGAAAGGTGGAGGAGGTCTGTGAGGCGCGGGGCTGAGGCGGAGGATGCGGGAGGAGGAAGACGAAGCCTCGGCCGTTGGATCTTGCGATCCAACGGCTGAGGGAAGGGCGCGAAGGGATGGCCACGATCAGATCGATGGCGATGGGATCGAAGGCAGCTGGATTGCCACGTGTCGGATAGAATGAGCGGCGCGAAAGGACGGTGATGATGGAACGCAGGAGTTGATCGGGTGGTTAGGAAGAGGGGGCAGTTTAAGCGGCTCAGATGAAAGATCTAGAGCGCAATCGAAGGGCGCACATCGCGCCACGTGGCATGCTCTGGTGAGGGCGCTTACATGCGGTGTAGATTGAAGGTGAAATGATCGAATGGCTGAAAAATTAGGAGCGCGTGGAAGGTTTTGGACTGTTGGATCTCAGGAGGAGATCTGACGGTCCAAATCACAGGCGGATAAGACAAGAAGAGCCGGGCCACGTGGTGCCCCCAGAATGGGCCACGTGGCCCAATCAAATTATTCTGAGGGTATTTTTGAGTTTTGAGGGTTATAGTGGCCGATTTTGAGAAAACTCAAAACATGAAAGTTGTAGATCTTGGTGAGATCTACAAGTTTCATGTCGACCAAAACTGGAGATGAAGTCAAACAAAGACCCGAAATATTTTTTGAAGGTATTTTTAAGTCTAAAAATACCAAGGAATTTTATTTTGCCATTTTTTTGTGGTTTTTAATTTATTTAGGACTCTGTTAATTACAGGACATTAACTGGGTTTTATTGACATCTATTTAAGCATGGAGGTTAATAATAGAAAATAAAGATGATGAAATCGAGTTTCATCAACCCCCTATACTTAAACCATGCTCGTCCTCGAGCATCAGAAAGAATGACTAAGTTGGATTAACCCCCTTGTGCATGTGAATACAAGATCCAAACTACTCAAGTCGGCTCAATTTTAGAGGTCCAAAATTCTCGAGTTCAACCCAGCCTTAATCAAGAGGTACCCAATTCCTCTAATTCTCTAGACTCTCTCTGATGTACATATAATATAAAGGATATGACATTTTAGTGTTGACTGCGATTCTGAGAGTAGAGTCAATTCGTCACCCAAAGTCTTGGTCTGAGAAAATCTCCTAAGGACCCAATCCTCAGCACTAGGGAATAAATCAGATCTTGCATTCAGTCCACCGTCTCTTTAGTTGTCAGACTTAGAAAATGTAGATGGCAGGCCAGAAATGGAGGGCATGGGATTGTGTCAATTCTTCTCTCCCTCTCATTGGAACAAGGATTCTCTCTAGTGCCTTTTACGCAACACATTTTTTTTGTGTTGATCAGTGCGTCCGTCAAGAGAAGTTGGAGCCGTCTGCACTTGTTTTCCTGGGAGTACACCGGGGTGTGTCTCTTTTGAGTACCTATCGTACCTTCGACACCCGGACTTGTAGCATTTACGATGCAGAGCCCTTTTTTGGTGCAAGCCCGACTCCTGGTCCTAATAGCGGTGGTCCAAGTGGACACTTTGAAAAGTTTAGGAGCGCTCGCCTTTGGTGGAAGCTCTTTGATATTTGACTTTGTGAAATGAGAGCTTTTCTTTGAAATTTCATTGACTTGTATAATTTTTGGCTAGCTCCACTGCTTTTACCAAGAGTTGGCGCACACTGATCAACATTTTTTATATAATTCACACCCAGGCACTTAGGTCAATGTCAAGAGATTAGTATAAGAACCAAGTTCTCACACTGGCTAATATTGCTGACACTCAGGTTTCATGAAGCCTTCAAAGATTTTATCCCATCCTCGAGCATCATTAGATCAAATCCAGACTCGAATCCCTCATCCCAATTCCTCAGGTGAAAAAAATCAACTCATCTCAATCAAAACCGCAATCGTGCATGTGATGTGCTGATCATATTCTCTTTGTCTGAGATTAAGCATGGAATATAGCATGCAAATCTAGAAACCTAGGGGAATGTGGATGACTAAGTCTATGACCCTGATGACTAAGGCTGGTTAACCGCAAATCTCAAAGACCTCATAAATCAAGCTTCCTTGAACATTTCAGATCCTGGGTGAAGGTGTAAGAGTAGAGGTTTAATCCAACTCCTTCATTCAAAAACTTTTTTTTTGAATTTTGCTTCAAGAGATATGAGGACTGCCTAATCTCAATTAAATAGTTGCATCTGCATTCAGCTAGTATGGATGTAAGTACAGGCCGGAGCCCGTTGCTTAAGGACAGAGCCTTACGTGATGTCCTTTAAACCATCCACTCTGCTAAGGGCGAACCCTCACTGAACACGGCTATTTAATGGGGCTTAGTAGCCACTAATGGATCCTAAAGGATTTTTGGATTTTTCTCATTTTTGTGGATTTAATTTAAAGGTTAGAACACATGTTAGACTCACCTTTCCTTGATAAAAGATTTTCAAAACCATGTCACACAAATAGAAGATTTTCAAAACATTTTTCAAAAAGATTTTTCAAAACAAGAAAAACTCATTTTTCAAATCGTTTTTGAAAACTATTTTTATCAAAATAGTGTAACATAGTATAGAAAAGCCGTGAAATCATTTGAGTTCTCTTAGTCCAAAGAATTTTCCTTTAGCCAAAAAGTTTTAAATTTTTCAAAATTTTCAGAATATAGCTAAAGTAAGTAAAGTGTACATACGGTATACCCCCCTATACTTAAACTTTGCTATGTCCTCATAGCACTAGATGTTACGAGTCCATAGGTCCATTTAATTATATAGGAATATACGGGAACTAAGAGGGGGCTCCCCCTATACTTAGGTTAGAAATAACCTAAGTATAAAGGCAAGAAAAGATGAGTAGAGAAATCACAGGGACTTGGGTCCCCCCTATACTTAGGCTGAGATTAGCCTAAGTATAAAGATGGAAATTGATGTTGGAAGAGACCCAAGGTGAACAAAGAAGAAGGATGGATATACAAGTGAGCGGTTGAATCCTCGGAGATGAAATGGAGTGTCTTCGGTTTTGGGGTGCGTGTCGCATCAAACAAGGCTCAATCAAGCAAGCAAACCCTTAGTTTCACCAACTCCCACATGAAACCAATCAAGGTTGGTTTATTATCTTGTCTGTTTTATTGGTGATAAAACGTTTGATTTTTATGCAAAGAAAAGAATTGAAGTGAAAATCATTGCGTAAACGAGGGTATTGCTCTCCCAAAAACGATTTTTACTCCATTTTTGGTTGACTTGCAATTAACAGTCCCAATTTTATTTTAGGTTTTCATTGATTATGGTTAGCACAAAATCAAGAAGTCATCGTCTACCGGTCATTCCCTTTTTCCATTTAACCTAGGTGATCAAGCTAGGAAAACGAAACCGAGAAAAACATGTATTCGATAAAAACCGCGATCTAGGCTAAGCGAGAGATCATGCAGTGATTTGACAAAAACACATGAAAAACTGGGGCTGCTTTGAAAACCAAATCCAACATGTATGCAAGTTGAAAAAGCCGTACCTAATCATACATCTATTAGCGGGGAATGATATCCATTTAAGTTTGGCTAAGTGAGGCGAGATTACGTGCGTCTATGATTTAAAGTGTGACCTAACCTACGATCAAGCACATAAGAATATGAAAAATAAAATGAGCTCGGAGAGCCGCGTGCCTAGTCCTAGGTCGACACTCAAGTGGGGACGATCCCCACACAACCACATTCGTTCGATTACACACGCGAGTCTTCGATCAAAGACCGCTGTAAAAGACGAATTATTACATGGAAATAAAAATGCAAGACATTTTTTTTCTTTCTTCTCGACATACTCCAAACGTGTTTCTGCGGCTCCTCGCAGCGGGAAGCATCGGCTTCTCACCTCCTTGAACACCAAGGACCCTGCCACAGAAAAATTGATTAGAGATCAATCGAAAAAGAAAATTTTATAATGCAAAATAAATGAACAAAAAGTGACCTATAAAATAAACACGAAATTAAATAAACAAAATTCCAAAAAATATGAGAAATGAGCCGTGTCCCCGGCAACGGCGCCATTTGACGAACCGCAAAATCGGCCCTTTAATAGTGCGGAATTAGCACTTGGAATTGTCGTAGCAGTCGGGCCAATGCGGGCTCATCAAAGAGACTATCTCATTGATATATATATATATATATATATCAAATAAGAATGCGATGGTCGTTATTTTTATTTTACTTGGCAAGAACCAAGGTCGAACTCAGGGACACGCGCTTCTCTCGTATTAATCGGACTTCTATTTCTTTAACTAGGTGTTGAATTAAAGGCATATAGGTAAAATGTATGTAAAGAAACAACGATGCATTAAAGTCAAACATGCATTTTTTTATCATTTTTTAACTATGCAGATAAATGCTAGGAAATGCAATGCAAATATTATGCCCGAAATGATCATTACTAAAGCCATAAAATGTACAAGTTGAACAAAATCAGATAATGAAGCAATTTTCATTTATATAGCAAGCATGCATGAGAAACAAGGAAATCAGGACACTTAGTTGACCAATATAGATCAGTACAGATCGAAGTGTCAAAGTGAGAATCTAAGCATGCCAGAATAAAGATGATAAAAAGAGCTTCGAAATGAAACTGAAATCACCTCAATCGGATATACGAGGCTCAAGATATGCAAGATCAAAGGCAAGGGCATAAATGAAAGAAAACATAAAAAGATATCTACAAATCAGTCCCTGGAAAGGACTAAAATGCAATAAAAATAAGTGTGGGGCCTTCCCTGTAAATAAACCATACGCGCGGGGGCATATTTGCAATTATTGAAACCCGCAAGGGTATGAGTGCAAATAGCCCCAGGCGCGCAGGTGATGCACGTGCTCAGGACCTGTTTGCAATTTTGACTAACTTCGTGGGCAACTCTGCAAATAACCCAGGAAGCACGTGCCAGGCACGCGCTATCTAGGCTCGGAGGGCGGCTCGGGCTTGGCAGAGGCTCGCTACTGCTTCGGGTTGGCTCGGGATACACGAGCCTCCAGGCTTGGTGACGATGAGGCTCGGCGTGGTCTCAGGGAACGCCACGTGGTGTCAGGACCTGGATGCAACATGCGGAAGGTGCGAGGGCGCCGATGCAAAAAGCCCACACCCACGTGCGTGAGGCACGCGAGCTAGGCTCGGATGGGGGCGAGGTTCGGCGCTGCTTCGGTTGGCCGTTGCAGGTGGCTCGGGCCACGTGGTGGCTCGAGGTTGCCTTGGGCGAAGCTCGGTTCCACCGAGCCTCTGCACTCCGGGACGGCGACGTGGCTCCTCCAGGGTCGTTGGATCTCCGCCGTGGGGCGAGATCCAACGGTAGCTGCTTCTCCTCCCTCCTTGATGGCTGGCGGCGCGATTGGAGCTCCGGCGTGAGGCCTGGAGCTCCACCGCGCCTCGCTGCGCTCGGTGAAGCTCGGGGAAGATCGCTGATGCTTTGGCGATGAAGGTCAAATGTCGGAGGACCTGCCGGAGTGGCTGAACTACGCTGTCGATGCCTGATCACCGGAGGCGGAGCTCTAGAACTCAGCTCCGCCCACGGTCCGGCCGTTGGTGATGGTTGACCTGCAAGGGGGTTAGGGTGTGCGTGCGTGCGAGATGAGGCGGACGGAGGGCGTTTGTGGAGCGAAGAAGGCGAAGCCCTTAGTGGGTCCTCCTCCGCCTTCGACGGAGGAGGAAGCCTGGGATGACGGAGGTTGTGACAGGGGAAGGGGGTGATAGGAGGTGTGCGCGGGGAAGGTGGATCAATGGTGGAGCTAAAGGAGTGGACAGTGGAGCGAGGTAGTGTTCGGAGAGGCTGAGAAAATTATGCAAAATAAGAAGAATATTCAGAGAGGATCAGAGGGCTTACCTGGCCGGAGATGGAGGTGGTGGCCTGGGCTGGGCATCGGAGAAGAAGCCCGGGTCGTCGCACATACTGGCCGGCCGTGCCAGCGAGCTCGGGCGGGGCTTAGAGCCACCGCAGCGCCGCCTGAAGGTCGGTGGGTCTCATCGGGGAAGGAAGTCGTCGTCGCTCGATCCGAGCTCCTCCCCCTGTCACAGGGAGGAGCTGGAGGGCTGGGCCACCGCCCCTTGGTTGATGGACAAAGTGATCGGAGGAGGGGGACGGTGTATTTAAAGGGCGAAGTCGGCGGTGCTGATGAGTGGTGTCGTGGGTTTAGAGGGAGTTGTGGGTCGTCTGGAAGGTGGTTGAGGGTAGTGGAGATATGCGCGGAGGAGGTGGATGACTGGGCAAGACCTAGAGGCGGTTGGCGAAAGGAGAGGAGGTCAGATGAGGCAGCTAAAATTAGAAAGGTGGAGGAGGTCTGTGAGGCGCGGGGCTGAGGTGGAGGATGCGGGAGGAGGAAGACGAAGCCTCGGCCGTTGGATCTTGCGATCCAACGGCTGAGGGAAGGGCGCGAAGGGATGGCCACGATCAGATCGATAGCGATGGGATCGAAGGCAGCTGGGTTGCCACGTGTCGGATAGAATGAGCGACGCGAAAGGACGGTGATGATGGAACGCAGGAGTTGATCGGGCGGTTAGGAAGAGAGGGCAGTTTAAGCGGCTCAGATGAAAGATCTAGAGCGCAATCGAAGGGCGCACATCGCACCACGTGGCATGCTCTGGTGAGGGCGCTTACATGCGGTGTAGATTGAAGGTGAAATGATCGAATGGCTGAAAAATTAGGAGCGCGTGGAAGGTTTTGGACCGTGGGATCTCATGAGGAGATCTGACGGTCCAAATCACAGGCGGATAAGACAAGAAGAGCCGGGCCACGTGGCGCCCCCAGAATGGGCCACGTGGCCCAATCAAATTATTCCGAGGGTATTTTTGAGTTTTGAGGGTTATAGGGGCCGATTTTGAGAAAACTCAAAACATGAAAGTTGTAGATCTTGGTGAGATCTACAAGTTTCATATTGACCAAAACTGGAGATGAAGTCAAAAAAAGACCCGAAATATTTTTTGAAGGTATTTTTAAGTCTAAAAATACCAAGGATTTTTATTTTGCCATTTTTTTGTGGTTTTTAATTTATTTAGGACTCTGTTAATTACAGGAAATTAACTGGGTTTTATTGACATCTATTTAAGCATGGGGGTTAATAATAGAAAATAAAGATGATGAAATCGAGTTTCATCAGGGCTCTAGAATCTCCATGGTGTTGTCCCTCAGATGAGCCGCCGCCGGCTGGTTCCCTACCGCTCCTAAGTGACACGAAGTGAGTATCAAACATAGAATGCATGTCATTCAAATAAGCACTAGGAGTGGTACCCTCTCCAAACTGTACCTGCTCAGACTTTCTCTTCAAGTTATTCGGATTAGGCTCGCTCTGTGCAGGTATGGCAGCTTTGCCTTTCATAATATCCCTCATTTCCTGCCGGAACTCGTCCATTTCTCGCCGGAAGGATGCCTGCTGTTCGGAGAGCAAGCGGGCGAGATCATCAAGTGCTGGGTTCTCCATGGCTGCGAGAGAACCGGGAGTGTTCCCTTGCTGGAACTGAGGTTGTTGGTGAGACTGAGGATACTGCTGCTGGTAAGGCTACTGTTGCTGCCTCCACTGTTGTGCTTAATAGGCGTGACGAGGATTCTGCTGATATTGCTGCTGCTGTTGTTGGGAGTATTGGTGCTCTTGGTGTTGGCCACTATGATTGTCCTGAGCTGAAGGCTGCTGTTGGGATGAAGTACCTCTGTTGGACCAACGAAATCCGGGGTGATCGCGGTGAATCCTGGGCTGCTGGGGGTACCGGTCGTACCATATCCCGTTGACTTCCATCAACGGCTCCTGCTCGAAGGGTGGAGGTGGTAGTGCTGCCAATGGCTGGTCCGGCTGATAGACCACCATCTGAGTGTCCTGAGATGGTAGCTGATGTGAATACTGCGACGACTGCTGTAGCGGCACTTCCTGTACATGGTGAACTTGGCGGTATGCGGGAGGTGGTGGGGTAGAACGGCTGCCTCTGGACTCAGCCAGTGACCTAGGAGGCCGATGTGAAAATGATTGTGCCTCCTGAATACTCAAGATGTGAGTCTTCAGGTCACTCAAAAACTTAGCCAACTGGTCTATTTTTCCATGCCCTGGCTCTGCTTCTTCTCCAAAATCTCAAGGCGGTCGATCTTTTCACTGATTATGCCCATATCAACTGCTGATGATTCATCTTGTGCTGCTGCTACTGACGAAGTTTGGGGACCAGCATCGATGCGGGTGATCCTCTGGTATGATCCCGCTACTTGGGGAGGTTTCTGCTGTATGTAGACTCTGGCCTGGGCCATGACTGTAGAGTTCTTTACCATTCCCTCATAAATGGCCTAAACATCATCTTCACCCTTTGAAAAGTATGACCCTCCACAAGAGGCATTAACAAGCCCCTGCAGCTCCGGTGCTAGCCCGCAAAAGAAACTCTAAACTAAGTTGGGCTTTGATATGTCATGATGCGGACACCGGTCGATGAGCTCTCTAAATCGATCCCAGGCTTCATGGAATTGTTCATTTGGGATCATAGTGAAGTTGCTGATCATTGCTCTTCCTGCGTTCGTCCGGCCGAGTGGGTAATACTTGTTTAAGTATGCGGCCAGTTATCGATGTACCTTCCCAAGTGTTTGAGCCAATAGGCGGCTCTATCAACCAAGGAGAACGGGAAGGCAATCATCTTGATTGTGTCCTCAGTCACAAATCTATCATGGATAGTACCGCATATCATCTCGAATTCTTGCAGATGGAGGTGCGGTTCTTCGGTAGCCAGCCCGTGAAACTTAGGCAGTAATTGAATAGTAGGTGGGTGAAGCTCGAAGTCTCCATATATGGGAGGGAGTCTGATCCATCGGTGAGTGAGTGTTGCAGCTGGGTTATGCAACTGCCTCATGGTTGCTGGTGGCGGTCGTTCCTGATCAGGTCCTCCTCCTTCTGCATCTGGAATCTCTCCGCCCTCATTTCTTTCATCTCGTCCCTCACACATTTCTCTCATGATTTCACCCATGACCACTCCCTGGTCTCTAATCTGCCTCTGCATGGTTTCCAGGGAGGCTAACAGTGAGTTGTTGATGGCAGCTTGATCAAATAGGTATGGAGGTGGTCTCTTCTCATCTGGGTGTTCATCTCTGCCTTCCATTTTTTGGTGATCTGTAAAGCCAAAAGAATCCATCTCAGGTGTCGTCAAATGTTCTGAACTATGTTCTGTACCAAAATCTGACACCACTGGACTAATATAAGAAGAAGGGTGGTCGAGGGGGAACAAAGTGGATGTAAACTCAGGCTCGGGGAATGGGTCTGGGCTCCCCGCAGCCGACCTAGATGAAAAAGGAGGAGTGCTCGATAGCGGTGCCACCAGGTGTGGCCTAAGGGATCTCCTTCCCATCATATTGATCTAGAGAAAGGCGGATGAGATCTGGAATGCAAACAAGATGATTAATCAAACCCCCAATTCACCTACACAACTCTTGAGCTGACGACCGTGAGAGTTCGGTCTGTTATCTTGTCAAATTTTATTAGGTGATCAGTCAATCTATCAAGGCGTTTGAGCGAGCTATTAGGTACCCTACTTTCTTAGCCGACTGTCCCAATCCACGTCATATCTTTCCCAGCCAGTATGAATTGCGGACCGTAACCCGGTTGTTCCCGTTAATTCAATCTGTTAAGGACATCGCGGTCCGCTTTGCCGGTTACCGGAGAGATCCTCACCGGAGAACGACTAACCACGACCAGTAGTCAACTAAAATTTCAGATGTTGCTCTATCCTAGTGTCGGGTCACTCTCTCGCAGCAGATAAATCGAGCTGGAGGGGGTTACTCTCTCCAAGACAAAGTTTTTGGTGGGATGAGTTTAAAGGTCAAGTTTGCATTAGCAGTCCCAATTTTTATTGTTTTCACTTTTTATGTATTTTTCTGAGCAATCATCATCTAATGAATTTTCCAATTTCGTTGTTATTAAAAAGTCCAATAAAAATGGGGGACGAAAACAGAAAAGCCGATGCGTGGCCAAAATCTATGATGCATGCAAGGATAGAAATGCGTACCTTTCCGCCAGCACTCTACATGCAAAGTGATCCGCGCATAATTTAAAGACAGTAAATAAAACTACCTAGATGCTTGCACGAGAAAATCGTCCTAAGATGAGCAACTTTTATTAACGTGAACAAGTAGCTATGACAAAGAAGAGAGTCCAGAGTCCGGTCTAGGCTCACCCTTCCTCTTCTCGATACATCGAGTTCAGGAGTAGCACTTGACAGCGTGGGCTCATGGCACGTGGTTTCTAGTCCAAGTCAAATAGCTTTTTCAATTGATTTTAAGACAAGTCCAATTACGTTCTATAGGTGCAGGCAAGATATTAGGGATTGGTCCTTAGCTTCTTAGTTCGTCACAGCCAACAAAAATTCCTATGTCTAGTGGCTAAATCCTTGTGAAACAAATAGAAATGAAGGCGAGAAAAGCCGCAAAAAACACAAAACTGCGGTGAGCCCCCAAGTGAACAAACACTTGGAAATTAGGCCCAAGTGTCCTGGAGAGTCCAAGTTATTACAAATAAAGTCTCTCTCTCACTTTAAATTACAAAATTTTTAAACTACAAAGAGTCTACAAAAATGATGATCTCTTTAAGCCTCCGAGTCTCTTTGATGCTAAGCAAGCCTTCACATGGGTGCACCCCCGCTCGACGGTACCTCGCACAAAATTCGACAAAAAGGTTGATTAGACCAAGAGTTCAATAAATGTATAAAAAGATAGGCAGACATCCACAATTAATCACAAAAGAATGCTCTATACGTTGTTTCTCCCCGGCAACGGCGCCATTTGATAACGCGGTTTTTGCAAGGGTCTAAATAGTCCACACAAGGCGGGACCACAATGTCGCTGCGGCGACCGCTCACAAAACCCGTGTTAATCAACAAGTAACCCACGAATAATATCAAGCAATAGAGATCAAAGTGGAGTTAAAATTTATTATTATCTCTACAAAAATGTGTATAGTGTGCAAGTGTGTAGAGGTCGAACACAGGGAGCAAGCAAGATAGAACAAGGCAATGATGCACAAAATGTGAATGTGAATAAATGTCTACAAAGATGCAAATGTTTTTGTGGGTTTTAATTTATATTTTTTTTATATTTTTAATTTTTAATTTTGGTTTTTGGTTTTTGATTTTATGATTTTATCTTTTCTTTTTATATTTTATATTTTTGTATTTTCTTTTTTTTTCAATAATAGAATATATATACAAAGTAAATGAAAGAGGAATACAATATTTATAAAAATAGGTAAAAATAGTCAAAAAGTAAGGAATAAAATGTTTTTGGTCTTTTTATATTTTTCTACTATTTTTGTGATTTTTGGGGATTTTTCAAAATGTTTGTGGTATTTGTAAAAGTGAAAATACAAGAAAACAATGAGCAAAGATTCTGGACGAAATTAAAATGGGAATGAAAAATAGCAAATAGTGACAAAAGTTTCCCAAATTAATTTTAAATCAAAGACAATAACATAGGGAAACTACAGGAACTGAAAATTGTATTTTTTTAGGGTTTTTCTAGAATTTTTTATATTTTCATGAAGTTTTTAGGTGTTTTCTAATTTTTAAGGTTTTTGTTTTGAAATCTTTAGTAATTTTTGGACTGACACTAAAATATGACAATACAAGCAAAATATAATTTTTTTGGAATTTTTTAAACGTTTTTATAATTTTTATGGATTTTCTAATGCAAACAGTAGCAAAAATGCATGTTTTTGATTTTTAATAAATATTAAAATGCAATAAAAATGCAATGCAAAAATATGGCGTAAAAATATGATGCAACATTAGCCTATGATATTCTTTTGGTAATTTTTCGAGTTAAAGTGATGCATGAAATAAATGCCAACATCTAAGCAAAAATACAATACTAGCAAGGGCATATATGTAAATATACTGAAGTTCAAGGGCCTACTTGCAATTTTTCAAAAAAATATATAATGTTAAGTACAAGTTTTTGGACTAAAAATAAATACCCAAACCCGGAGGGGGTTCGTTTCAAAATGTCCAACTCACGCGCACTGGGCACGTGACCTGGCAGGGGTATTTTTGAAATTTTACAAAGTTCCAGGGGCTCATATGCAATTGTACCTAAATATTAAAACGTAATTAAAAAGTTCATGTATTGAGAAAAATAAATAAACCCCAGGGGGTCCTTGCAAAATGTCCAATCCCCTCACGCGTAGGGGCACGTGAGGTGACGTAGATAGGGCCTAGGTGTAAATATGAAAACTGCAGGGGTTTGGATGCAAATATTACAGAAATATTTAAACGACAACTAAAAGTTTATGGACTGAAATGAAATACAAATTTTGGCGAGGGTGAAAATGCAAAATACCCAGGCATAATATCCTCGCGCGCGATCGAACGGCGGAGGGCCGCTCGCTTATCCACGTGGCGCGCACAACGCGCGATGACGGTTCGACGATGAATGGATGTGATCAGATCTCCTCGATAGGATCGGATGGTTATGGCTGGAGATGATCGGACGGTTGCTGCTGGATCTGGAGATGCAGCCCGATCTGACGGTGGAGAGGCGATGAGGAAGAACAGGGAAGCAACGTCGGCGAGGCAAGCTTCCCTGAGTTGAATCTCCGCCCTCCGGTGATGGTTGAGCTCCAAAAGTGGGCTGCGAGCTCCTGGGAGGTCCCTCTATGTGCTGGGATACTCAGCTTCGTCGGAGAAGCACGGTGGCGGTGGCGCGATGGCGGCGGAGCCTCTAGCTCCAAGAATCTCCGGTGAAGCTCCAAAATGAGCCCCCAGGGGCTTTGACTGTGTCTTGACCTGCAAAAAGGGTGAGAGGGTCCAAGGCAAACTGCCTGGACCCCGTAGAGGCGTAGTGGACGGTCAGAGATGGTCGGTGGAAGGCGAGGAGGCTTCAGCCGGAGGTGCGCTCCAGCGATGAGCGGTGGGAGGCGAATCGAACGATGAGACTCGGATTTTTTGGGGGGTTTTTGATCCTGAAGCTAAGGTAAATGAAATGAAGCGAAAAGAAAAGGGAGAAGGGCAAACCTTGAAGGTGGAGGACCTGAGGTGGTGGAACCTCGACGTCGGAGGTCGACGGAGGTGGTGGAGCCGATTCGAGGCTTCCTCGACTCGGATGAGGTTATGGTTAAGAGCACAACAGGGAGGAGGATTAATGGCCAAGAAGGGTTCAAACTCGAGCTCGAAGATGGCAGGGCGCTTAAGTAGAAGGTGATGGCGTCTCCTTCAAGCGAGATCCACACGCGAATGATGAGGATTCTGGAGGATTTTGGTGCTCGGCGAGGGTCAATGATGATCAAGGAAGGAGTCCCAAGAAGAAGCGACGCCCGAGGGAGAAGGGATCAGGCTCCAAAAATTCGCGAAATCGGGTAAAAAAATCAGGTGTCATATGGTGGCAGGTCTCGGTCAGGGAGTTGACCGAGGTCAACGAGCGACCGCACCTGGTTGGTCCACGTGGACCAACCAGGAAATTCAGCGCTAAAATTATTTGTAAATTCGAAATAAAATAGTAGATGAATTTATTAATTTTAGGTTATAAAATAAAAAATGTTTCTTATTTTATAAAGAATGTTATAGTGATTTTTATTTGTTTTTATGAGGTATATAATGACAAGTTACCTTTTATGCCATATATAGGTATATTATCTATATATTTTAATATTTTATTTTTATTTTGTGTTTTTAATTTTATTTATTTTGTTTATTATTTTACAAATTTATAAGATACTTTCATACACTTAATTATATTTTTATTTTATTTTTATGAAGTATTTTATACACTTATTAAAATATAAGTATAAAATATACAGGTGTGTATATAGATATTTTACCTATGTATACTATACAAGTATTTTTATTTTGTATTTCTTTTGTGTTTTTATTCTGATTTCAATATACATATTTATTATAAGTAATATTTACATAATTATAAAAATATAAGATTACAAAAATAATGAATAGTAAATAAATTGAATATTTTAATCTATACAAGTATACAATAGGGGTCAAAAACTCAACTTTCAAACCGTAACTCCGAAAAATACGAAACCACCTCCATTAAATAGATTATTTTATGCTATATATAATTAAAGGTGAGTTTGGCACATTTTGAGTTTTTATTTGCAAGATACGGGTCTGGGAAGTTGGAGTTCTGGAATCTTATTCAGATCATATCTTTTTGACTGTACATTATTTTTATATGAAATCAATTTTGTATTTTTCTTTATTTAATTGTCTACAACTTTTATGTTCAAAGTTTCTTTATTTTATGCATAAAAGATGGAACCAAAAATAGGTCCCAAAATGAGTAAAGAATGAATTGAATAAATGGTATTTTTATTGTGTTTTGACTCTTATCTCCCCCTACTTTATTCCTTGTCGACCTATTTATCTAGATGCCTAGTTCTTGGGGTTTTGGGTCATAAAATATTTACAATATTTTATTCTTTTTCTTTTCTTTTATTTATTCTATAATTTTGGCTTTAATTACAGTATTTTATACACTATTTACATGCACATGCATGAATGCTAAGATGCTGGATTTAATGCTATTTACATGCATTTACTAGGGTTTTTGATGCCAAAATGATAGAATAAAGATGACGAAATGTGGATTCATCAATAACACGATAAGATTACGTCAAATTAATATTAAAATAACTAGTTATAATATAGTAAATAATATAAATGTATGAGATTTGTTTATCAAATTAATATTAAAACCAATACACCGTGACATAATATAATATATTAAATAATATAATAGAAATAGGATAATGATTGCGTATCATACATCATGACTTAATATAAAATAATATAAATAAAACAACTTAATATAATAGAAGTTATAACAATTGTATCATACATCGGATATTAGTTTTTTAATCGGAAATAATATACTATTATTATTATTTAATATAATAGAAATTGATATGATATTTATTATACGTTAGTTTATTTAATCAGAAATAATATAATTATAAATTAATATGATTATATTAATTTATAATATAACTTTAAAAAGTTTGTATATTAAATAATGTAGTTGCATATCGATAAAATTGGAATTTACTTCCTCATGAATTCGAGTTCGAATATAGAACCCAAGATTTCAATAATTATGTCTTATTTAATCTTTATTAATTGCAATGAGTAACTGTGGAGTCTCGGTCGATATTTCTCTTCGATCTGGTCCAAGTCATCCGCCGACACATATATTTTATAGTAAAACTCATTAAAAATGTTTTAATTGAATTTTTTTTGCAAAAATTATGAATAAACAGATACATGGTTGCATATCAATGGATAAAAACAATTTTACAGTATTTCAATCGAACAATCTTGCAATAAATTATGAATAAACAGATGTGGTATCTCTATGAATATAAATAATTTCACCTTAGAAATCAATAATAATAATAATTCAATTGAACACTCCTACAATCGACACATTGTCTAATGTATAATTAATCTTCCTCTTAATTTGGTATGTATGTAATTTAATACATTTTTTATTTCCATGTGTAATTTCTATCACAACTTCTACACTTGTTAAAACGATCAAATAATACAAGAATATGATTATTGATTTTATAAACAACTTGCTTAATTTAATCGTATCTCTTTCCAATAAATGTAAATAGATGGATGATGTAGGGATCATTTTTCTTCGAAGAGATACCCGTGGGTACCCGTTGGTACCCGTGATCCATTAAAATGAATTGGGGTACTCCTTTGTAATGGGTACCCGTTGGAACAAGTCAGGGTTGACATGAAACATGGTAATAATGGGATAGGACGGGTCATCAGCGAACGGGTAGGAAACCCGCCCCGTTAACATCCCCATTTAAAAGTAACAATGTAGTACCCAATCTATAATTTTTGTCTCAATGTGATGCTTGGAAATTCAAATTTAGTTGATTGTTGGTCTTTCTAACCTCAAATTATTATAGCTCAAAATCACATTGAGATAAATATTAAAGAGCGGGTACTACGTTGGTACCTTTTAAACTTCAGGTAAAATATTGAAATCAGATGTATAATACTTTTATGTAATTCAAACTTCTTTTTTATATGTAAATCCATGTGGTGCTTTAATTAAAAATATCCTTAGCATGTCAGAGAATTTTATTATAATTTTCCATCTATTTTTAGTATTTATTTTTTTAAAAAAATTGAATCAGGTTTATATGTTTAAAATTTAATAGAAATTCAAAACTTAGGCAAAATTCTAAAAATCTATGATAGATATCTATTTTATATAGTTTATAATATCCATAAACCATAGAAAATATTACAAGTAACTCTTAAATTCCCAAAAATATTGAAAAATAGAAATACCCATCTAAGATGGATACTTCATTACTTGTACATTTCACTAAAAATTATCTATTTATCATATTTGTAGCTGTCAAAAAACTTTTTTATGTCTTCTCTTTTCTCTGAAATTATTTTCAAACTTTGGTTTATATTTTGATTATTTATTTTCTTTATTTTAAAAAAATACGCAAAAATAGTTCAATATTTTAAGCGTCACAAAAATATTTTATTTTTATCACATTCCATACATGTCATAACCCTTTCCCCCTGTAAATAAATAAATAAATAAATAAATAAATATATAAATATATATATCCATTTTTCTTTTTATAATATATTCTAATTTCAGAACTAAAAAAATGCAAAAATAAAAAAGAAAATAAAATCAAAAATTAAAAATCAAATAAGAAAAATATAAAATTCACACACATATTTGTCGATATTTATAAGTAAAATTAAAGATGTAAAAGCAATTTAAAGTCACAAAAGACATTATAAAGATAAAAAATAACAAAAAATCTAGGAATGAGAGTGTGTTCCTAACTTAAGAAGAGTTGATTATTGCCTCCATGTGTTTGACCTTGTATTTGACCTGGATGTTTCCCCAAGTAAATAAAAAAAGTAAAATAAAAAAGGACTAATTACCTGAATTTAGTGCTACAATCGACACATCTATCACATATTAGTTCAAGTAGTTAACCAAATGGCTTCCTAGGTAGACACAATTAGTCTTAGTCTGGTTGTTCATACTTTGTTTTTCTACTTTGTTCGTCTTGTTTTTATATTTCCTTTCTAAACTTTACTTGCATTATTTATTTTTCATATATGATATTACTGATCCCCTTCCCCTATGTGCAGGGCCAGGAGGAGCCTGTCAACGTCTTAGGAAGCATAGTAGCTTGGAGATCCGAGAAATCGGCTTAGTGAGTAGCTGTTGAGGAGCACGACGGAGAGGAGCGCAACACGAGTAGGATTAGTGTAGATTTCATTTTGTGTTATGTTATTGAGATGTACTCTTATGTTATTTTATGTGATCTCTATTTGGAGACTCATGTATGTAGTAATCAAACTATTTATGGCATGTTTCGACCATGTCTTGGTGGTTGAAGCCTTACCATAGTTTTATTGAGGTTTTTAAATTTGTTTTAATTTTTAATTGTAGATTGCTCATGGGAATTCCTAATGTAACTAGATCATTTGTAAATTACTTAATTAATTGGAAACTCGACCAAGTATTTCTCACTTAGCCAAACTAAATACGATTTTCCTGCTAATAGAAGTTCATGTGAATAGGACGGTCTCTGATTGACACTACATTTAGCTTAATTTTAATCCATGTCTTGCATAAAGTAAGGAGAGATTTAGGAATCACCACAATTAATTCCATCTCAACATCCATCATTTGATTTTCATTGCATTGCGTTTTAAATTCTTCCCATGTTTTGGATATACATGGGATAAGTTAAACAATAAAGACATAAGTCTTGATGCTTCTATCGTATGCATATGTAAAATTATCTTAGGCAGCTTTCCACTTAAGTTGACCAACTACTGAGCATAGGTGTCCTTTCAAAGGACCACACCCCATTATTTCGTGTTCATGTAGGTGGCTTAGGTCTGAAGGAAAGATGTTAGCAACACACATCATGGAAGCATGGAGATCAGATCAAATTCGATTTAGTTCAACTAGTTGTACAAGTTAGCATGGCAACGGAAAAACAAAAAAATTACGAATGAAACCACATGGCTCAAGAACCTTTCCTTTGCCATTTCATTTAGATTACATGAGTTTAGGCATACCTCTTGAAGCATGGTTGTGATCTGAATCCTCTGTGCGAAGAGGCCTCTTGACTGAAGTTCGATCCGACGAGAATGCACTTATGGGCGTGTTGATGAGAGACGTACTTCCCGCAATCCCGAACAAAATCCAAACATGAAATATCATGATTTCATCGCATGAAATCTATTTTCTTCTTCACAAGTAGGAGGCACCGAAGAAGGTCAAGTTCCTCGAACGATTTGTCTAGCAACACAACAACAACATGATGACGATTGCGATCTCGACCAAGGTGAAGGCTAGGGTTTAGTCTTTAGTGCATCACAGAAGCATGTAGGCCGCATCACGTATGACTTAGGGCAACTAGTCATACTAGTTGCATCGGGCAGCGGGAATTAAAGTGTTAAACAGATGAAACCACATGATTCTAGAACACTTCTCAAATTCTTTCATCAAGATCATAAACGAGTTATAGGAATACTTCTTGAAGCATGTTTGCGATCCCTTGTCTCTAAAGTAAGAGACCTCTTGTCTCAAGTCTGATCCAATGAAGGACGCAATTGCGGGCGCGTGGATGAGATGAGTGCTTCCGGTAATCCAAGTTGATGATATGAGCGAGTAGTCTCCTGATTTCACCTCATGAAATCCGATGCCTTCTTCATGAACCAGAAGCACTGAAGATGGAGGAGATCCATGAGCAGTTGATCCGGCAGCACAACGATGTCGCAACGACTGTGAGTCTCTCTAGGTCAACAATGTGGATGACCACAATGTTGACAGAGAGAGAGGGCATGCATGAGAATATGGAGAGAGAGAGATCTATTGCTCTTGCAATTTATGCAGTAGAAAAGGATAGGGCTACCTTTCCTTTTATACTCAATTGTATGTCCATGGATCTCAATCCATGTGTAACAAAATCAATGGTTAAGACTCTTTTGTGCTTTCAATCAATGGTCGTGATTTTGTTGCATAATATTTGCAACAATAATTAGTTATTTCAAAATAAATTAAATTATATTGAAGATTAATCAATATAATTCAATTTAAATTAAAATACAAATATGAAATTACTTGGAAGGAGAGCAAGTATTCTTCCATACATAGGGTTGAAAACCACCAACTTGAAGAGGTCAAGTTGGCCATCCACTCTACGTATGGTAAGGAGGCTCTCTCCCATTCCTATTATGTTGAGATTTCATATCTCATCATATATTCTACATGTGCAACAACTATTGTTTCAAACTTATTCACCAAAATAATTCCCTATTATTTTCTGCTAATTTAAATCATGTCATTGATAATTATGAATCATATTCATACATCCAATATAAAATGTAAATTGTATCTATAATTAAATGTTCAATGTGAATCCAATTAACATCAACATTTATTTTGTAAATAATATTTACAATAACATCTTGACAACATATTATAAATCACATTGATGATATTTATGATTATTATGGATAGTAATATCCACATTAATCATATCATCGATAATTGAATCAAAATTTTCTTAGATGACTATTCTCATGTGCCCAAATAATATGAATAATATCTATATAATTCATAATAATTAAATTACATTTAATTATCAGTTTTCTCAATGCTCATATACACTATCGATAATAGAATTATTCTTGAATTCTTTCAAGAATAACGCGCTTTCTCCGTGGATACTTGAAGATACTGACATGATGATTGTACATTCTATGTATATAGACTTGGAGATTGAGATCATATCTCAAATCTAGATCTTAGGAACCTCTCATGGATGTTTGATGAAATCAAACTGTAAATCTTATCTTCTCATTGCATTTGAATCAGATCAATGTCCAATAATTGGTCAAAGATTAATTTACTGAACTATTGAGAGGAGTCACTAAAATACAAATATGTTCCATCACCCCCTCAGAATGGAAATGTCATGATTATACAATCGTTTACGATCACATCACCCTTGAGTATTCCTAATTCCGTAGATCCTGCTTACTGGAAGACCTAGGATAAACCCGAAGTTTTAGATCACATGTGAACTGTCTCCTTCAGGGTTATATTATTAAGTTTCTCATTTGATCATTAGGAGTAGGTATTGATCATATACTTTCCAAAAGCATTTATCATGCCTAGTTATCGATCATATACTTTCCAAAAGCATATATCATACCTACAATTCGGTCAAGCTTTTAAAGCGAGATGACCATGCACATAATATAATCCCAATATCTTATGAGTGAGCTCATGTCTGGTTAAGTGATGAACATGTATGATCCCTTTAATAGATCTTACTACTCATATGACCTTGTATGCACATCATCTCGTTGGTGTATATAAAGTCTATTGGAAAAGCCTCAAGCGCATCACAGAAGCATGAAGATCGCATCCAATGCGATCTAGAGCGACTAGTCATACTAGTAGGTAGTAGGATTTAAAAATTTTAATAAGATGAAACCTCATGATTCAAGAACACTTCTTGAATCGTTTAATAATAACCATAAATAAGATATAGGAATACCTCTTGAAGTATGGTTGCAATCGTTGTCTCGAAAGGAAGTCCGTCTATCTCAAGTCTGACCTGACGGAGGAGACACTTGGGAGCGTATTAATGAGACACATCCTTGTAATTCAATATGAAGATCCAATCAATTAATCTCTTGATTTTGTCTTACAAAATCTGAAGTCATGTTCACATGCAAGGAGCATCGAGGAAGAGGGAGATCCATGAGCAATCAAAGTGGTGGCATGACAATGTAGCGATGATGATAATTTTCTTTGTTACAAGGGGTGGACAACCACACTTGAGAGAGAGAGAGAGATGCTGACGAGTCCGAGATTGCGCTAGTTAAAATATCATGGATTGTTGAGCATAAAAAATAATATGTGTCGTTTCGTTGTAGGCGACAATAGGAATCGGTTAAGAAAGTAACCACAATTATTTAGTTAATTTTAATCGGGTGGTTTTATGTTTATTTTACTTGGCCAAGTCCCAAGGTCGAACACAAGGAGGCAAAGGAACAACCTAGAATTATGTCTATCAAAGTTCGCGTGTGGTTTTCGAGGCGGTCTTTTTTTGGATTTTTATGCAATAAAGGACGCAAAATGCAAATTTTGGCCTATTTTAGGGACTAAACTGTAAATGTCAATCAAACAATGTCTGACAAATAAAAAACTTGGCCAAGTGATAACTATGATGAAATGAATGCACTATAATGTTTTTGGAATTTTTGGATGCAAGATGATTTTTTTATGAATTTTTAAATGCAAAAAATTGAATTTTAATATTTAATTATAATAAATATTAAACCTATTTATCTTCGAGGGACAAAATTATCTAAGTTTTATCATTAGGTGGTGGATCTCAGAAAAATCCGAAACCTTGAAAATACAAGATTCTATACATATTAAAATTAAACATTGAAATATGCAAAATGATTTTTACAAGACAAAGCATGCATGCAAATGCAATTATTTTGGGCACAAAGTTAACCACAAAATTCTACAATCTGTGATTTTTTGGGAATTTTTAGAGCAACGGTTAATCAATGATAAAAGTCATAGCGCAAAATGGGCGAAATATGTAGTTTTCCACAAAATAATTAATTCTTAATTAACCATTGATCACAAAAATATCCAACATATGCCATAATGTAGATAATTAAATGCAGAACAAAATGCTATTTTTGAATAATAAAATGATGTAATGTAGCTATCCAAAACAAAGGGGGAAGATAGGGGTATAACTACAATTATAATAAATATAAACAAAGCTAAGAGGGGACCTATGCGTAATTACCAAGAATGATGGTGGGTCTGGTGCAATTTCGCCAGAGGGGTACGTACGTGGCACGTGCCCTTTAGTCGATGGACTGGATGACAATATGATGAAATGCCAGAGAGGTCTTCGCAATTTACCCACAGGCACGTGCGTAACAAGTGACCTGGGGGTGACGGTGGTGCTGACGTTGTTCCCCTGCCCCCACATGTGTGGCATGTGACGGGGGCCTCGGGATGGGCGCCCGACAACTGGAGGCTGTAATGCGGAGGAGGTGAGACCCGACAGTGGTTCTTGATGAAGCTTCTTGGCGGAGGAGGGCCGAAAGGCTGAGTAGTGGAGCCGACATGAAGTGGTGGGGCTCCGAGCTTTGATTGCTGGAGCAGCGGAGCTGGGAGAAGTTGTTGGCGATGCTAGTGAAGATGACTCATGGACGTGAAGCTGTGGTTGCCTCGGTCGATGAAGACCAGCAGCTCATGCGAAAGAAGCAACCAGCGGGGGAGGTCGATGAAGTCATGGTCGTCAGAGACAGAGGTGGGCGATGGAGCTTCAACGGAGGTGGGCGTGGTTGGTGGGCGAAGTAGCGTTCGTCGATGTGACCTTAGGCTCACAGGAGGATGGAGTCGATGGCCAGTGTGATGCGGAGATGACGAGTAGCGAGGTGTCGATCGGGGGAGAGACGATGATCGGGAGATGAGAGATGCTGCAGAGGAACGGGGGATACATGGGGAGGTGGCTCGATGACGGTGATTTGCCGGAGTGGAGCAGCTGTCGAGGCTGACGATGCCTCATCACGCCGATGATTCTTGGCTGTCACTACCAGATTGGTGAACGACAGATGAACTGCTATGGAGGAGGCGATGTGTTTTTATAGGAGAAGAATGTGCAGTCAAAGATGGAAGTAAATCAAGGGATTTGGCTGAGGAGATCGAAGGGATTCGATGGAGCTCGGAGATGGAAGATGCGAGATTCGTGGACGTTGACGGGGCGGTGGAGCGATATCATGGAGATGGTGGAGATATCAGAGAGCTGCAGCGAGATACGCGGTGAGGTTTCGGGGATTGCGGGCGGTTGCAAAAATCGCGGGCGCTGGAGGAATAGGAGGAGGAAGAAGGTCCCTGGGCCGTCCGATCGATCGAAGATCGGATGGCCCCTATGGGGCCATGTGGTGGCAGGAGGTGAAGGGGGTCGGGCACGTGCGTGGCGCGTGCCTGGGAGGCACGTGCGATGCATGTGCGGGGATTTAATTTTTTATAAAAATGAATAAATAGAAATTCGAAAAATGGCTGACATGTGGCGGCTCCAGGAGCGGCCACGTGTCAGCACTACCAAAATCAGAAAATAAATAGAAAGAAAAAAGAAAAGTAACAGTAAAAAACCTAGGATCGAAAAAGTTTCTTCACAAAAATTGCTCGTATCGATGATATCTACAACTTTCATGAAGACATCAAAACCAAAATCGATCAATTGCATAAAGTGATATTTTTGGGGTGTCCCATTTACTTAGAATACCTTGATTTTTTGGGTTTTATATCATTTTTAAACCAGATAAAAATACAGAAAAAATATGATAAAATCAAAGATAAATATTTACACATTAATATTTTTTTGGATTTTTATAAATTAATAAAAAAGAAGAAATAAAATAAAAGACGATAAAGACAACTTTTGTACAGTCAGTTAGTGAAGACTCAGACTCAATTTGTTTCTTTGATTTCAAGCTCAGTTTGGTTTTGGATTTTTGCGCATTTTAATAAAACTCAAATAGAAAAGAAATAAACTAAAATAGGTTAATTATGTACAACAGAGACCCAAATCCAACTTTTACATAAGAGTTTCGATTCACTTGAACTTGGTCTTTTTTTGAAGGAAATTGAATGTATATAAGTTCAAAAGTGAGTAGGATTAAAACGAACACTGGATGGGGAAGATATGAGGATTTTAGTTTGGAAATCCTAGAACTAGGGTTTGGGTTTTTGATCCACTTAGTTGGGTTAGTGATTTTTTTGTATTTATCATTTATTCTTGTTAGTGATATGTACCCAATGGAGGTGGTTTCGGGTCATTCGGAGTTAGCATGAATTAGTTAAAAATCACGGAAGATAGGCTATTTACAGGTCAATTTTGGCTGGGATTTTTGGCTTCTTATTTTATGCAGAAATGAGTGATAAAATGCAATTCTTATTAAATCATGCATGAATGCTAATTATGCTGAACAAATGAAGAAATGTCAATGGTTTTGAGGGATTTGAGCTTAATTAATGAGATTTAGAGTGATGAATCTGAGATTCATCATCCCCCTATACTTAAAGCATGCTCGTCCCTGAGAATAAAAAAGAAACGCCATGAGGTGAAATGATATTAGGTTCTATACCAAGACCATGAGCTGAAGGTGAAAATGAATCTAGACCCAACCTTTGGATTATTAGTGTGGCGAAACTTCTGTGAGACTTAGAATTTTAAAATCAACAACCTTTAAGTTCTACACATCATTGTCACAGTTTCGACTCAGAAGTTATCTTAGATCAATCCTCCTCCCAAAGCATACCCTATGAACATTGAAAATAGACTCATGTGTGTGAAAGGTTTTAGCTCTTCCCATCTAGAATACGAACTACCGCGCAAGCCTCCTCTCTGGTAACTCATCCTCAGGGAGTCAGGTATTTCCTTCTAAGGTTTGTCGCGCTGTGTTCACAATCCAAGGAGAAGTTAGAAGAAGGAGAAAGGAACTGGAGGGTGGCCAGTGTAGTCACCTCTCCTTGTGAAGCTGGCTAGTGTAGCCGAGTCTCCACCAACATCAATGTACATCTAGATCCCAAAACCCAACTTTTACAAATGAGCTCCAATTTTAATGAAACCACTTCCGTTGGATAGATAATTTAATAACTTGAACTTTAAAAGTGAGTTTGATGAATTTGGAGTTCATACGGAGCGGGAATTTCGCTTGGAAGTTGGTCTTTACGGCTTTTTCCCTTTGGGATCTAGGAGCATTTATTTGAGATATAATTTGTTTTGTATTTTTGTATTTTTATATATATTTCTATGAACACATTGGAGAAAGAATTAGCCAAAAAGGAGTTGATATGAAATTATTAAAAATACATGAAGTTTTGGGCTATTTACATGTATAAGACTCCTTTATTTTTTTGCGGCTTTTTATGTGTAATTTATTTTGTACAATCTAATATACAATAATTAATGTATTTTATTTACAAGAGTCATTTTGTTAATTTATTGATTTTATATACATTTATTAAGGAATTTACTCGTGGATTTTGCTAAGATCAAGATATTGAGATGATGAGAGTAGGATGATGTTAATTGTTTGGGAGTAGGAGAGATTGCTTTCCGAATAAATAAGGATCAGATCGAACGACCTCTCTTAGACCCTATGACAAAGTCTTTCATTCTTGTTTTGGAAATGCGCATTTTTCTGGGAATTCATTGAGAAATGGAACTTTCAGTGAGCCGGAATTCTCGTCTGACCTCTCAGTGATCTGGATTGAATTGACAAAAACTAGAACTCCCTACCATGTATCCAACCAGAAGAAAGCATTTTTCGCTCAATCGTGGATATTTATTTGGTAAAATGCTTCTTTCTATTTGGATTTTTGGTAGTTCTGCTTGGATCTTGTTGTGCTCCTATGGATATAGAATCTTTCTTTCCGTACATGTTTTGGGGTCTTAGAAAAATTTGTGCCCAACCGTCCATCCCTTTTCCGAATCTTTATTTCAACCCGTACTCAGGTCTTTAGATTTCCATGCTACCAGAAAAGAAACTCACACAATATTCCAACACCCCGTCTGAGTTGAGCTAAGTGCATAGTGTAAGAGTACAAATCAATTCCATATTCCAGAGTCGTACCCAGAATGAGGCGACCAGGTTAGACACTAAGGGTCAAATGCTGCACATTGTCTTGTTGAACTTGAAGAATTAAATCAGAGACCCGAAGTATCTAAAATCCCATTTCTCGGTGAAGTTCCTCTGAAAATTAGATGGATTAAGGTTAAGTCCAGACTACTCTCAGTTTCTGCTCATAACTCGGTTCAGAACCCAAAGACTTTTCACAGATGCAAATGAATGCGATGTTGTATGAAGTGCAGGTGCGTGAAATGCAGACACATTTTTGTGATTTGTGATTTTTTTATGCAGAAATGAATGAGAAGCCAATTTTTTCAAAAAAAGTTTGGGTTGGACACGGTCGGTGTTAGTAGCAAAACTCTTTTTTCTTTTTTTTTTGTTTTGTTTTGTTTTCAAGTTAGTTACCCACCCCGTAAATACATATAGACTCACGTGAAAGTATGAGATAGCTCGGGCTATATATATACAAAGTATATATACCGACCCCCCTATTCTTAGCGAGTGTTGTGTCCTCAGAGCATAAGAAGCGTAAAGAAGACATAGCTCGGGTTAAGCGTAAGAGAGTGAAAAACTGATATACAACGGACCTCCCCCCTATACTTAGGCTGTGAAAAGTTTAAGTGTATAAGAAGAGCGAAAAAATGAGGCGATCGGGATATGTGAATGAGGAGAGTATATACAGATGGGCATTGGTTTCCCTATACTTAGGCTCTGGTCAGCCTAAGTATAGAAGAAGGGTGGAAGTGATCAAGAGATAGGGAGAATGGTATGTACAGATGGCATCAATCCCCCTCTATACTTAGTCTTTGGCCTAAGTAGAGGAAGAAGCTGTACAAGGAGATCGATGACGTCGGGAGGAGGAATGATCTGATGAATCTTCAATGTGCTCACTCTGCATGAACTAGATGACCTCAACTTGAACTGTCTGCTCTTTGGATGCTTCTATATATGGCTTCATCAATTGCCCATTTACTGAGAAAGGTTGTGCATCATCTTTGAGTTTGGAAATATTCACACTTCCATTGGTATGCACAACGATGACAATGTAGGGACCCGTTCATTTTGATTTGAGTTTCCCGTGAAAAATATTCAACCGAGCATTAAACAACCACACTTTCTGTCCAGGGACAAAGGTTTTACTTCTAATGTGTCTATCATGCCATCTTTTGACATTGTCCTTATAGATCACACTGTTGTCATATGCCCGATTTCGGATTTCAATTAACTCATTCAAATTTAAGTCTCGGCATAATTTCCCAAGGTGACAACTTCAATTTGGATTTTTGATCGCCCATTCTGATTTGCGAATTAACTCTACGGGTAGATGCATGGCTTTCCATAGATCATCCTAAAATGTGAAGTACTGAGTGGAGTCTTGTAGGCTATCCAATAGGCCCACAGAACATGGTCCAACAGTTTCAACCAGTTCTTCGTCTCTGGACGGACCAACTTCTGAAGAATACCCTTCACCTTTCTATTAGAAACCTCTGCCATGCCATTAGATTGTGGGTGATATGGATTGGCTATTCTATGCTCAAATTTATATTCCTTAGCCAAAGATCTCATTTTCTTATTCATAAAATGACTACCTCCATATGAAATCAAGACTTTTAGTATCCCAAACCTTGCAATGATATTATCCTTGATAAACTTACAGACGATTTTTCTATCTGCGGTTCGGGTTGGAATAGCCTCCACCCATCTTGATAAATAATCAACCACTAACAAGATGTACTCAAATACATTGCTATTGGGAAAAGGACCCATAAAATCAACCCCCATGCATCAAAAACATCACAGAAAATCATTGGTTGCATGTGCATTTCATCTCTATAACCAACAGTCCCTCCCATTCTTTGACGAATCGGGCATGACCATACAAAATCGCTAGCATCTCGAAATAAGGTCTACCAGTAAAATCCACATTGGAGTACCTTGTGCACTGTTCTCTTTCTCGAATGGTGTCCTCCAGCCTCGAGAGAATGACAATGTGTGAGGACACTCTGGTATTCCTCATGAGGAATACATCTTCGCTAGATGCAATCCGGAACTTCATATAAAAGGAAAGGATCGTCCCAATGGTATTTTCTTGAATCCGACTTCAATCGATCAATCATTCTCTTGGTCCAACCAAAGGGAACTTTCTTGAAGACAAGATAGTTCACTATGTTGGAATACCACGGGACTGAATCAGTAACGCAAACTGATTCATCTAGAAAAGTCTCCTTAATTGGTTCAGTGTCAGGATAATCGTTTTGCTCAATTCAGGAAAGGTGATCTGCAACACCATTCTTTATTCCAGGTTTATCCTTGATCTCCAAATTAAGTTACTAGATTAATAAGATCCATCTCAAAATCTGTGCTTTAGCATCCTTCTTATCCATAAGATATCTTATTGTCGTATGATCAATGAAAATCGTCACCGTGGAGCCCAATATTATGATCTGAATTTTTCAAGGGCCCAAACTACCGCAAGCATTTCCTTTTCTGTTGCCATATAATTTCTCTATGCAGGATCCAACACTTTGCATGCATAGTGAATCGCATAAGGAATTCCATCTCTACTTTGTCCAAGTACAACTCCGACAGCAAAATACGATGCATCAGCCATGATCTCAAAGGGAAGAGACCAGTCGGGAGCTTGTAATATCGACGATTCAGAAATTTTCTTTTTTAGGAGCGCGAAGGCCTCTAGACACTAGTGATTCACAATAAACTCGGTGTCTTTTCCTAAGAGCTCAGTCAGTGGGTGGGCGATCTTTGAAAAATCAGGGATAAACCTTTGATAAAATCCAACATGCCCTAAGAAAGAATTCACTGACTTGATGTTGGTTGGTGGCTCAAGTTTCTTGATCACGTCCACCTTGGCGGGGGCGACCTCCATTCCCTTTTTGGAGATGACGTGCCCCAACATGATACCCTCTGTCACCATAAAGTGACTTCTCTCCTAGGAGAGTACCAAATTAACCTCCCTGCATCTCTTGAGGACTCGGTCCAAGTGCGCTAGATATTTTTCAAATGAATCATCATGGACGGAGAAGTCGTCCATGAAGATTTCCAGGAAATCACCAACCATTTTGGAAAATACGACAATCATGCACCTCTGAAATGTGTCTGGGGCATTACAAAGCCCGAATGGCATGCGCTTGAATGCGTAGGTGCCAAAGGGACATGTAAATGTGGCCTTTTCCTGATCCTCGGGAGCGATAGCTACTTGATTGTAGCCAGAGTGCCCATCAAGAAAACAGAAGAATGCTTACCTTACAAGTCTCTCCAAAATTTGATCAATAAATGGCAGTGAAAAGTAATCTTTCTTGATAGCAGCATTCAGGCGCTTGTAGTCGACACATACGCGCCACGATCTAGGTACTCGGGTCACGATATCAACCCATTCCTCGTTGGTGACCTTCTGAATTCCTAACTTCTTCGGGACGACATGAAGGGAGCCACCCACTTGGAGTCAGAAATGGGGTATATAAACCTTGCTTTGCACCATTTCTCTATCTTTTTCTTAACTACTTCCCGAAGATTGGGGTTTAATCTTCTCTGAAATTCGCGGGAAGCACTGCGTTATCATCAACATAAATTTGGTGCGAGAGAGCGGGATTGATTCCTACAAGATCCGATATAGTCCAACTGATGGCTTTTAGATTTCGTTCAATGACTTTGAGTAATCTAGATTCCTGATATATGGTCAATGATGAGCTAATAATCACATGAAATTTTTCTTTGGGTCCAGTAAGAAATGCATACTTGAGTGTGGGAGGAAGTGGTTTCAGCTCTGGCAAATATGATTCATCAATTAAGTCTGGCTGAATAATTTTTGCATCTGACTCAGTAATGGTTGGCGGTGAATTACTATGTGATGTATTAGCTACCAATTCCGAAGAAAGGTGAGTCGGATCACAAAAGTAATGTGGGAATTCAGCCAAAGCTGCGTCCGACCCATCATTGATATTTCTTGACTATCCCGAAGAAGATGGGATTGACAAATCCGAAAGGATTTCTGTTTCATCAAGGTTATATGTATCTGGGTGTTTAGATAGGTTTAGAAACATCTCGCAAAATGCACTGTGCACTGTTTCTTCCTATGATGAGGTGCTTTCACTCTGAATGTCTGGAAGTTGATCCCACGACCCAGTAGTGCTGATGAGATTGCCTTCTGATGTTTCTGAGTATTCAGTGGTGGATTTAGAGTCTGGTCGTTGCCACTTTGTTTGCTTCATCTCCAAGTCCACCTCTCCGCATGGAGAGAGGAATTTCATCATTCCTTTACCGTAATTGAATACGGCTTTAGCGGTTCGTAAGAATGGTCTTCCAAGAATGATTTGGGATTCTTTCCAATGGTTCGAGGTCTCCATATCAAGGACAGTGAAGTCTACTTTGTATTCCGTACCCTCGATCAAGATGCTCACATTTTTTACTTCTCCCTTAGGTCTCTTAGTGGATTTATCAGCAACTTGGAGTAGAGATAATTTCTTGAGAGGACCTAACTCTAATCTCTAATATAAGCATAAGGGCATAAGATTGATGGAAGAACCATTGTCGAGAAGTGTGTGTGCGAACGCAATGCTACCAATGCGACTCTCCACATAATGAGCACACAGATCCCTTTTCTTTCTTGGTAAATGTTGTTTTCTGACACATTTAGTAGTGGCAACTGTCAAGATATGAGTCTCCACAAATTGACTTGGTTTCTTTGTACGAGTCCTAGTGGGAGTGCATTTTACTTTCAAGTTCTTCTGAAATGCTGGATTACTGGAGACATATTGATCAAAAGAGTACTTTGACAGTGATATTCTCCTGACACAACCGTTCCATCTCTGGGTCATATTGAAGGTTTTTCTTTGATTTTCCTTTCTTAAGAGCATGGGGGAAAGGAATGGAAGCATTTGAGGCAGGAGATAGAGAATCAAAGTCATAAATAAGAGCATCTTTATTAGAAATGGAGTTCTTATTACAATCATTGGTTTTCTGATAATAATCAAAATCAAATTGCTTAAAAGGTGACAAAGGTATTTTTACAGCAACTAGAGGTGCAAGGTCCTCTGGAGACTCCATATATGCTTTTCCCTTCTCGCATGTTGGGATCTTGACAGGTGCAGAATTAGGTGTCCTTCTTCATTCTCAGAAGCATCCTCCGGTTGATCTTTCGAGTCTTCATGATCTGATTCTCGTGCTCGGTCAGGTACATCCATAGTCCTTCTGCTCCTAAGTGACATAGCATTGATATTGTCAAACGAAAGGATCTCATGTTCAGATGTGGAAAAATCTGAATAGTATACCTAGCCATTGTGTTGAGAAGATTGAGATTTGTTCAAGCTATTAGGGTTAGCTTGAACTTGGGCGGGAATGGTTGTTGCTGGGGCTATCAATTCATCTCTCCAACGTGACAAGCGATTAACATCAACCTGTAGATCATGTATTCATTACGGAAGTTGCGAATTTCCTCGAGCATCTATCTCTAGATATCTACGGGTTCTTCTTGAGAGTTGGATGGTTGAGATGGCTGTTTTGTGGTGTGACTTGGTGGAGCTTGATATTGTTGACGGTATTGCTACGACTGGTTCTGGCGGTTGTATGACTGTTGCTGCTGCTTCGGATGCTAGAAAGATGCAGTGTTCTGAGTGTGATGCGGAGCTGGTGGAAATGCGACATCATAAAAAGTGGGAGGACGTTGGTAAGGATGACGGTCCCTCATATTACCCTGTCAGGTAGTGTCCTGAATGTACTAAATGTCGTTTACTTCGAATGTCCGAGGCGGGGCTTCTTCAACAGTCTCGGCTGGTGGAGGTGAGTTGGGAAGGTTGGGCATAGCGTTTGTCCTGAACCCATGGTTGTTGTTATCCTGATACTGGCTGCTCGTGGACATGATGTACACGATAGATTGGGACCGTAGGTGCAGTTGGTATCCCCATCTTGGATACTTCTCAATGAGCTCCTCCATTTGCTTCAAAAATTGAGAGATCCTGTTGTCGATGTCGTTCATCCTCTTATGAAATTGATCCACAACTGTCAATTTATCAATGATGATGTTCATGTTTGGAATCAAATCCTTTGCTATCTCTGTAACAGTTTGATTTCCTCCTTTGACTTGAAATGTATTCAGGGAATCAGTGTATGCTCTACTGGCAATCTGTGAGCGGCTTGTCTCAGCCATCTGCTCTAGTACTTTCCAGACGGTTTCAGCTCCTCGCGATGTGTAGTTGCCTCCACTGGAAGCGCTTACTAACCCTTGAGTCTCGTAGTTGAGTCTAGAGTAGAGTGACTGAACTAGGATGTTGTTATCCAGGTCATGGCAGGGACACTTCTATAGCCGATCTTTAAACCTATCCCAAGCATCACAGAGTGGTTCGCTAGGCATCTGAGAGAAACTGGTGATACGGGTCCTCATTTGGTTGGTCTGACTCAAAGTGTAGAATTTCTTCACGAATAAGTTTTTGAACCTGTCATAGGTGGTCACAGTCACTCCTAAGTTCTTCACCCAGTAATCTGTCTTCCCTTTCAAGGCGAAAGATAGTGCAGTGAGACGAATGTAGTCCTGGCTTACTTGTGGGTGCCTCAGATTAGAACATATCAGCTTCAAGTCTCGCAAAAATTCATATGGTTCTTCAAGTGCATTACCATGGAATTATGCTAATTAACTCAGAAAGTGTGGCTTCAGTTCATAGTTAATCTCTACCTAAGGTGGCTGCAAGTAATTCCTAACTCTATATTGCCCAGGATTGTATGCGGCTTCCATTGGAGGTTCTCCCCCAGCATTCAACTGCTCTAGTTGCTCCCTCAGTAAAAGTTGTTGCTGCTCAGATGCGGCTAATCTTGCAAAAATCATCTGCATTGGATCTTTATTGGGTTCATCTTCATGATCTTTCTTGAACGACATCGTGGGAGGTATCTTTTTATTCTTCTTCTCTTCACCTTCAGAATGTGAGAAATCAGAGTCAATAGACTTGAAAGAATCAGAATCAATTATCGAGGTGAGAGTCTTCCTCGATGTGATCATGAGATAAAGAAAGAGTATGGGTTTGACCTCCTAAGAAGATGAATGAATCATAAGAGGAGGATTCATGTGAGAGGTGTCCATGAACCCAAGGTGGTCCTGAGTAAGAGTGCCTTCAAACCTTTGAGATTGGAAAGTTTGTGGTGGTCAGAGAAAGGTTTGCGGAGTCCAAACGAGAATTACCACAATCTTCCATTCTCGATTTCAAAAGATCAACAAGATGTTTACGGTTCATGATCTAGGCACAAGTGTGCGGTATTCGATGATTCTCTAGTTTCTACGCACAATTCAAACACAATACAAAGTTTTGTTTCGCCAACTCACTCAATAAAGGCCGTAAGGGTTTGGCCAGTTATCTTGTCATTTTTTAATTGGTGAGAATTCAAATCTTTCAAACCGTTTAAACGAGCTGTTTGGTGCATGTATTTCCCTACCGATTGTCCTGAATTCTTACGACTAGTTGCACCTACTTTCAGCCAGTATGGGAGTAAGTACATACCATAAAACGGCTACCCGTGTTACTTGAGGACGGAGCCTTACGCAGTGTCCTCTAAATCACCCACTCTGCTAAGGAAATCTGGACGTTTACCGGCTACCCGTTAGATCCTCACTGAGAAGTAGCTAATTATTTTCGGTAGAATCAGTAGTCGATATGAAAATCCTGGCTTGGCTCTATCCTAGTGTGTGTCTCTCTCCTCACCGCAAGATAAAAGCATACGATGTCCGGGTTGCTCTCCCGTAATAATTTTTGATTTTATGGGTTATTAAAATCGGCTATGTTTAGCAGTTCTAATTTTAATTTGGCAATCACTGAAGAATTAAGTAAGCACAAATGCATATCTACCATCCAGTCCCAATTTCCTTTAAAATTATGTGATAAAACAAGAGAGAGAAGTTCGGGGTAAGTCGATGCACGCGAAAAACTATGATGTATGCTCAGTTAGAAGACACACAGTGAATACTCACAATATTCATGTGGGATGAAATACAAAATTGAAAGATTATTCTAAATGAATGCAAGCCGATGAAAAACCACACCTAACAAAAAGTTCTGTAGCGGGAAAGAATTGAGTTGAATTTGGCTAAATTGAACGATCTAAAGTGCGTCTCAATTAAAGTGCAGTGTGGCCTTAGATCCTACAAGCACAATCAAAATTAAAAATGCTTTAAAAGCTGTAAGTGCAGGTCTATCCTAAGCACCACTCAAGCCGGGCCCCACCCACACTAGAGAGCAAAACAAACCATGACACACCATAGAAAAAGTTCAAGGCTTTTTTACACATGCGAGAGTCCAAACAGACACCGCTAGAAATGAGGAATTAATAACAAAAATTAAGAATTTGCAGAAATTAAATATCTAGACTCTAGGCTCTCCCACGACTCGACTCGATCTTAATTTAATTGTGGCTTTTTTTCGGAAGTCGGTGAAGATGCGTGGGTTCTTAAAAGACCGCTCCACGTATGCCGGGTACCTCACGAGAAAAATAAGAGAGAAAATGTAAGACAGTGACTCAAAAATAATAAAAATAAACAAGAAAATAAATGCTGAAAATAAGTGGAATTTATAGTGAAAATTTCGGGGGTCAGACTACCCGAATGCGGAAAACCGAATAAAAATTTTTATACAAAAAACTAAGACGTTTGCCTCCCCGGCAACAGTGCCATCTGACGAGTCCGTGATTGCGCTAGTTAAAATATCGTGGATTGTCGTGCGTAAAAATTAATATGTGTCGTTTCGTTGTAGGCGGCAATCAGAATCGGTCAAGAAAGTAACCACAATTATTTAGTTAATTTTTAATCGCGTGGTTTTATGTTTATTTTACTTGGGCAAGTCCCAAGGTCAAACGCAAGGAGACAAAGGAACAACCTAGAATTGTGTCTATCAAAGTTCGTGCTCAGTTTTGGAGGCGGTCTTCTTTTGGATTTTTTTAATGCAATAAAGGATGCAAAATGCAATTTTTGGCCTATTTTAGGGACTAAAAATGTAAATGTCAATAAAAAAATGTCCGAAAAATACAAAACTTGGCCAAGATGATAATTACGATGAAATAAATGTACAGTAATATTTTTGGAACTTTTGGATGCAAGATGCTTTTTTATGAATTTTTAAATGCAAACAAAATGAATTTCAATATTTAATTATAATAAATATTAAACCTAATTATTTTCGAGGGATAAAATTATCTAAGTTCTATCACTAGGTGATGGATCTCAAAAAATTGAAACCTTAAACATACAAGATTCCCAAAGTTAATCACAATTAATTATACAACCTATGATTTTTTGGGAATTTTTAGAGTAACGGTTAATCAATGATAAAAGTCAGAGTGCAAAATGGGCGAAATATGCAATTTTCCACAAAATAGTTAATTCTTAATTAACTATTGATCATAAAAATATCCGACATATGTCATAATGTAGAGAATTAAATGCAAACAAAATGCTATTTTTGAATAATAAAATGATGTAATGTAGCTATCCAAAACGAAGGGGAAGGACAGGGGTATAACTGTGATTATAATAAATATAAACAAAGGTAAAAGGGGACCTATACGTAATTAATAAGAATGTAGGGGATTCTGTTGCAATTTCGCCACAAGGGCACGTGCATGGCACATGCCCTCTGGTCGGTGGACTGGATGGCGATATGACGAAACGACAGGGGGGTCTTCGCAATTTGCCCACATGCATGTGCGTGACACATGACCCGGGGGTGACGCTGGTGCTGACGTTGTTTCCCCGCCCCCACGTGCGTGGCACATGGCGGGGGCCTCGGGATGGGCGCCCGACCTTTGACGGTTGTAGTGCGGAGGAGGTGAGACCCGACGGTGGCTCCTGGTGAAGCTTCCTGGCGGAGGAGGGCCAGAAGGCTGAGCAGTGGAACCGACATGAAGTGGGGGGGCTCTGGCCTCCGATGGCTGGAGCAGCGGAGATGGGTGAAGTTGTTGGTGATGCTGGTGAAGATGACTCCTGGACGTGAAGCGGTGGTTTCCTCGGTCCATGAAGACCTGCAGCTCGCGCGGAAGAAGCAACCGGCGGAGGAGGTCGATGAAGTCATGGTCATCGGAGACAGAGGTAGGCGTTGGAGCTTCGACGGAGGTGGGCATGGTCAGTGGGCGACCTTAGGCTCACGGGAGGATGGAGATGATGGCCGGTGTGAGGTGGAGATGACGAGGGGAGAGGAGTTGATCGGGCGAGAGACGTTGATCAGGAGATGAGAGATGCTACAGAGGAACGGGGGATACCTGGGGAGGGGACTCGATGACGGTCATTGGCCAGAGTGGAGCAGCTGCCGAGGCAGTGCTACGACGAGGCTGACGATGCCTCAGATCACGCCGATGATTCTTGGCTGACATTACCTGCTTGGTGAACGACGGATGAACTGCGATGGAGGTGGCAGCGTGTTTTTATAGGAGAGGAATGGGCGGCCAGAGATGGAAGTAAATCAAAGGATTCGGTCGAGGAGATCGAAGGGATTCTATGGAGCTCGGAGATGGAAGATGCGAGACTCGCGGACGTTGTCGGGGCAGCGGAGCGATATCGCGGAGATGACGGAGATATCGGAGAGCTACGACGATATACGCGGGGAGATTTTGGGGATCGCGGGCTGTTGCAAAATCGTAGGCGGCGGAGGAATAGGGGGAGGAAGAAGGTCCCTGGGCCGTCCGATCGACCGAAGATCGGATGGCCCCGGTGGGGCCATGTGGTGGCAAGAGGTGAAGTGGGCCGGGCATGAGCGTGGCGCGTGCCCGGGAGGCACGTGCGACACACGTGCAGGGATTTAATTTTTTTATAAAACAACTAAATAAAAATTCAAAAAATGGCGGACACGTGGTGTCTCCAGGAGATGCCACGTGTCAGCACTACAAAAATAAAAAATAAATAGAAAGAAAAAATAGAAAAGAAATAGTAAACGACCTCGGGTCAAAAATTTTTCTTCATAAAATTTGCTCGTTTCGATGAGATCTACAACTTTCATGAAAACATCAAAACATGATCAATTGCATAAACTGATATTTTTGAGGGTATCCCATGTACATAGAATACCTTGATTTTTTGTATTTTATAAAATTTTTATCATTTTTAATCCAGATACAAATTCGAAAAAAAAGTGCTAAAATCAAAGATAAGTATTTATACATTAATCTATTTTTTTTGGATTTTTATAAATTAAAAAAAAGAAGAAATAAAATAAAAGATGAAAAAGACAACTTTTATGTAGTCAGTCAGTGAAGACTCAGACACAATTTGTTTCTTTGATTTCAAGCTTGGTTTGATTTTGGTTTTTACGCATTTTAATAAAATTCAAATGAAAAAGAAATAAACTAAAGTAGGTTAATTATGCACAAAAGAGGCCCCAAACCCTACTTTTACATACGATCTCCGATTTACTTGAACTTGGTCTTGTTTTGAAGGTTATTGAATGTATATTAGTTCAAAAGTGAGTAGGATTAAAATGGACACTAGATGGGGAAGATATGAGGGTTTTAGTCCGGAAATCCTAGAACTAGGGTTTGGATTTTTTGTCCACTTATTTGGGTTACTGATTTTTTTTATTTTTCTTTTATTCTTTTTAGTGATATGTACACAGTGGAGTGGTTTGGGGTCATTCGGAGTTAGCATGAATTAGTTAAAATTTCGGGAAGTAAGGCTATTTACTGGTTAATTTTGTCTGGGATTTTTGGCTTCTTATTTTGTGCAGAAATGAGCGATAAAATGCAATTCTTATTAAATCATGCATGAATGCTAATTATGCTGAATAAATGAAGAAATGCCTATGATTTTGAGGGATTTGAGCTTAATTAATGAGATTTAGAGTGATGAATCTGAGATTCATCAGGCACATGATGAGAATGAGAGGGAGAAAGTGCCTTGCAATTGTGTTGTGTAAAAGAAGAACTTGGGTTGCCTCTTCTTTTATAGTATTTTAGAAATCCATGGATCACATTCCATGTGCAACACAAAATTAATGGTTGAGGTTGATTTGTGTTTATTCAATGACCATGATTTTATTGCATAAAATTGCAACATTAATTAATTTAATTTAAATTGAATATATTGAATAATCATAAACATAATTAATTCAATTAAATCATATACAATGAAGGGTAAGGAAGGAGGCTAGCCACCTCTCATATATGGAGGGGATGACCACCTTGAGTTAGTCGAGGGTGGCCATCCACCCTCTATATCCCTCTTCCAATTATGTGAGATTTTATATCTCACATAATCCTTCATTTATTTGCAACAACTTTTGTTGCAAATTAAATCACAAAAATAGTTATAAATTATTTTGTGAATATTTCAATCATTCCATTGAAAAGTTGTGAATCATATTCATGCATCTAAAATAAAATGTAAAATTTATTTTCAATTAATTGTCCAATGTGGATCCAATTCACACTAACATTTCATTCATAAATACTCTTTACAATTAACTCTCTCTAATATATTATAAATCATATTTATAATATATATGATTAATATGTATAGTGTTATCGACATTATTCATATCCTTGATTATAAAATCATATTTAATTATCTTGGATCTCCATTCTTATGTATCTAAATAATATGGATCATATTCATTTTATTCCTGGTAATTTAATCATATTTAACCCAATGCTCAGATACATTATTCTATAATGGAATTATTCTGGAACTCTTTCATTGATAATATGCTTTCTCCGTGGATACTTCGAGATAAGGACAAGGTTGTTGTACTTCCGCGTAGAGTGGTTTGGATATTGAGATAATATCTCAAATCCAAATCTTTGGGACCTCAAAAAGATGCTCAATTAAATCAAGGCCATAAATCTAATCTTCCCACGACATCTGAATCATATTCAGATCAATGTCCAATATTTTGACTAAGAGGAGTCACTAAAATCCAAACACGTTTCATCACTCCCTTGGAATGGAAGAGTCATGGTTATACAATCGTTTATGATCACATCACCCTCGAGTATTCCCAATACTAGTACATCCTACATACTAGAAGATCTAGAATAAACCCGAACTTTTAAATCACTTTCAGATTGTTTTCTTCAGGGTTTTATCATTAAGTTTCTCATTCGGTCATTAGGAGATGGTATCAATCATATGCTTTCCAAAACATATATCATATCTACAAATTCTTGTCATGCTTCCAAAGCAAGATGACCATGCATGGAATTTGATCAGTTACAATACCTCATGAAAGTGCTCATGTATTACGATTCAATAGTGAACATGTATAATCCCTTTGAGATATTGTATTACTCATAAGCTCTCATATGCACGTCAACTCACCGGTGTATAAACCTTGATTAGATCATCAACCTAGTGGTCTATCAGATGTACATATTCAGATATATAACGACATATCTATCTCTACTCTGAGGATGAATGTCTATACCTAACTTATCAGATACCTTCGAATATCTATTACTATGCAGAGGGCATGCATCAAGAGGTCGATTAGATATCAAATATGACATAGGTCTTGGTTATCTCGATCTTATTAAATTAACTCTTTGACCCAACTTATCTTATAGCTCTGTATCTATATTCCTATGCAGAGGACTTCTGAATCTCTTTACAACTTTATTAAGCTGAGATGTATTGGGAGGAGTGAGATGGGAATGATATCCCTTTCTCTATAAGGTATTCTTTGAATTCATGTAATAGGTACTGGCTACCTAGGTTATATCAAATTCATTTCTTCTTCCTTCTAACTTTGATTCTCAACCAAAATTATGAATTCTTTGATCATTTCAAAGGTTTCTAATGGGTAAAGGAAGAAATCTCATACCATGAATAGTCATTAATGGATATTTCATATCACTATTGTTCATTATGGTATAGAGGATCCACATACATAAATATGTATGAGGCCTTGAATATCTCAGCATCTTATTAATAGAAATATGTCCAAGGCTTGATGCTATATCATTGTCAAATGATCTTCATCCTCATGTTGATCTTTTAGGGTTTAAATTTTCATTATTAGAAGTTTTAATGAATTACTCATTAATTTTTAAAAATTTAGTAGAGTCCTCTAGATATTAGATTACTATCTGAAATATATCCATCATAACCTTTTTTGATGGGTCTATTCTAGAAGTATGTCCATTGCTAACAAGTTTAGACATAAACAATGAATGTATTCTAATATCTAGGTCATAAAGACATTCTCTAGGACTGATGGCTCTCCCACTGAAAATAAGTAGTCTTTCTATCCAATGGAGATTGTTGTAACAATTGCATCATTCCCATGTGGATGACTATTAAACCTTAAAATCAAATTTTCTAGTCTTATAAAATATGTGCAACCAATTGCAAGTGTTACTAGAAGAAGGAGATACAAATATTAGACTTTTAATATTATCTAACAAGTAAGTCATGTTCAATGATTATATGTAGAATATCTCGATGCACTATCCATGTTCTTCTCTAAGGATCATAGATAGTCTAGATAGTCATACTATCAGTACATCAACTTGTTACAATATCAGCATTCATCGAACTCATATGTATGGAAGTCAAAGAAGTACAGTCAACTCTTTGACTCTCCTTCTTACATGGGTCAGACCCATGTTTCTACTGCGATTCCTTAACACTTAACCAATAATTGCTTAAGATAAAGGATCCCATAAATTGAACATGTCCTCAAGAAACCTCAATGTAAAAGTAGTTCAACATCTACTCTTGCTTCATCCTATTCATACAATATGAATAATATGATGTATCGTGAAAGACTTGAGTCGAGATAGCAAAATGATGACTATTCATATCCACACTCATCTTAACTCAAAAGGGAGTTAGGTTTAGGAAGGTACTCAAACATTTTGAGTACATCATCTCTTATTGAGCCACCAATCTGTATAATGCAACGGACCATGCCATTCATGATTAAATGTTGAGATCACAAATATTTGCGAAAACATCTTCTTCGGTCTTTATTTAAGAATGATCTTGAGAATTGCAACCATCACTGACATGTTATTTCCAAAGCACGCTCAATGAGAGATCAAGACTCTAGAGATACACAAACCATTAGTTGTTGTCCTATTGTCTATTTAATTATCAATCCTCATAATCACGAGGAACTTTCACATTGAAACCACATACATTATGTGTCCAACTGCAAATACTACATCATGATCATGGATCTAATCCATGACATTATACTGGTTATGATTGAGTATATATTTGAGTGGAATTAATGAAGGTTATTTGAAATAACATAATTTGTATAAATAAATTTTATTTTGATTAAGGAAATTAATATTTTAAATCAAAGTTGTCTTTCCTTTTAAATTCTGAAAGGTCATTCCCTTATTAAATTTTAGAGCAAGAGATATATTTACAGGTATATCTCTAGCAAGATATGGGATCTCCTTTTTACCTTTGTTGCATCCTAATAATATGAGAAACTGTAGCTTGGATAAAAAAGAAGCGAGAACTTATTCCACCTTGTAAGTCCAACTTGCATTTTCTAATTCAATCTTTAACACATGGGGCCACCACCTAAGTGATGTTAACCCATTATTAATTAATCAACCGTCACAAGCAATAGAACTCGCTATGCACAATCCAATATTGCCCTAATAATACGAGGAATGGATATTGGGGTCACTACACATAGGACCTTACTCTATCGAGAAGCAAAAAAACCGATCCATGTACGCTTGTACGCATGAGCTATTACTTCGGATAGGCTTCTCCAACATACAATCCATGGCGATGGAATCTTGCGCCTTGACGGAAGATCATGGATGTCATTTATATGATCCTCTTTATTCCATTCAAATTTTAATTAATAATTATGAATCATATGTATTATGATTAATTACTCTAAGGAAATTACAACCTTATTTAGAATAGAGTGTTTATTTTAATTGGATCTAATTAATTTAATCATATTAAATTAATTATCAATCCAATTCAACCAATAAAAATTTAAGGTTTGCTTGATATTACTATATAATATACATCCTCACAAGTACATATTATTTTGCATTTTAATAAATGGAGTACAACTTGACTTACTCGTTGTTCTTTCATAAAAAAAGGATCCGGACAGTACACACGAGTTATGCTGAGAGGTAACATTTCGTTGACATGCAAGGCGCTAATTATGAAACCAAGCCAGCATACTCGTAGTAGACACCTTCACCATTCTGATTGTGAACAATACAAAATAATGCCAATGAACTTGCAGTTTTATCGATCATATTTTTGATGACAAGCATTAAACTATATAACAATAACTCAGAAATCTTAGGCATCTTAAAATATTTTTGATATTGTAAATTTCTAAGCATATCAAGAAACCATGTTTTGCTTGTAAAGTTGTCCTACAACTATTGTAGGATAAACTAGGATTCTTATCGTGAAATATATATATTCAATGGCTATTGATGTTTAATCAGTTATTTTAATAAACATTAAGCATAAATTTATCATGACAAATTTATAATTTTCATGATTTTCATTGAATGATAAAAACATTAAGAAAGAAGATTTGATGATCCAATCATTATTCAACCAATCTCCACTACATATGGAATATTTGGTACAAATGGAGTCAGAATCACGTGAAATAAATTCAAAGGATTTGATAGTTTGATTCTATACTTAATATAAGCGTTTATCTCATATTTCATGTGAGAAAATAGTAAGAAAAAAAATTAATTTCTTATATATCCATGAATACATAAAAAAACACTTTCGTAGCAGAAACTCTTTGAATTTTTATTCACACACATTTGGTATGAACAATTGGATACTATTTTTGAGGCATATTTAAACATTATAAATATATTTTAATAACCAAAACATGTTCAAACAATGCATAAACTAGGGGGTGTTATCATAGCGAAAAAGAATTTGAAACTTGTATCTCATGCAATACAACGAGTCCCCACGCATATGAAATACAAAAACTTGTTCACCTAGGATTTTGGATCATATCTGAGACCTTTAACAAGGCTCCGATAACACTAAACGGATATGGGAAAATCCGTAAGCACATCACAGAAAGCGTGAAGATCGCATCCAATGCGATCTAGAGCGACTAGTCATACTAATTGCTTGGGGAAATAAAATTTAAAAAAATTAATAAGATGAACCCACGTGATTAGAGAAAACTTCTAAAATCATTTCATCATAACTACAAACAATAAATGGGAATACCTCATGAAGCATGGTTGCATTCGTTGTTTCTAAAGGAAGAGACCGACTGTCTCAAGTCCGACTCCACAAAGGAGATGTTTGTGAGCATGTGATGAGACACGTCCTTCTCACAATGCAAGATGAAGATCCGAGTAATGAATCTCCTTATTTGGTTTCACAAAATTTGAAGTCTTCTTTACATGCAAGGATCATCGAGAAAGACAGAGATCCATGACAATCTAAGTAGCGGCACGACGACACGACGTCGATTCTCTCTAGTACAAGGGTTGGACAACTATACTTGAGAGAGAGAGATAAGGTGTGTGATGATAATAAGAAAGGGGGATAGAATCTTGAAATTGTGTTATGTAAAAGAAGAGGTACGGCTGCCTCTTGTTTTATAGTATTTTGAAGTCCATGGATCACAATCCATATGCAATAAAAAATCAATGATTGAGATTTCATCTGTTTTTTATTCAATGGTCATGATTTTGTTGCATAAAAATGCAACAACAATTAATTTAAATTTAATAAAATATTTTGAATAATCATCAATATAATTAGTTCAATGAAATCAATATACAATGAAGGATAAGGAAGGAGGCTAGCCTCCATCCATATTTAGAGGGGATGACCACCATGAATTAGTCAAGGGTGGCGCTGTCTACCCTTCATATTAGGAAGGTGGCTCCATCTTCCAATTATGTGAGATTTTATATCTCACACAATCCTTCATTTATTTGCAACAAGTTTTGTTGCAAATTCATAAAAAAATTATAAATTATTTTGTGAATGTTTCAATCATGCCATTAAAAAGATGTGAATCATATCCACACATCATAAACGATTGTATAACCTTGATGCTTCCATTCCAAAGGAGTGATGAAACATGTTTAGATTTTAGTGACTCCTCTTAATAGAGAAGTAATCTAATATTAGTACAAATGTTGGACATTGAGTTGAATATGGTTCAAATGAAATTAAAAGGTTAGATTTACGGTCTTGATTTAATCAAGCATCTTTGTGACATCACCGAGATCTGGATTTGAGATATGATCTCAATATCCAAGTCACTATACATGGAATGTACAATCGCCATATACTTATCTCCAGATATCCATGAAGAAAGCGCATTTTTCTTGAAAGTTTGATAATAATTCCATTATTGAATAATGTATCTAAGCATTGAAAAATCTATATTTAAATGTGGTTTAATTATCAGGAATAATATGAATATAATTCTTATTATTTAGCTACATGAGAATGGAGATCCAAGATAATTAAATATGATTTAATTATCAAGGATATGAATAATGTGGATAACAATATTCATATTAATCATATATATCATAAATATGATATATAATATATTAGAGAGCTAATTGCAAATAGTATGTATGAAACACATCACCCTCGAGTATTCCAAACACTTATAGATTATGCATACTGGAAGACCTAGAATAAACTTGAAGTTTTAGTTCACTTTTAGACTGCCTTCTTCAAGGTTTTATTATTAAGTTTCTCATTCAATTATTGGAAGTCAGCATCGATTATATACTTTCTAAAACATATATCATACTTAGAAATTCTTGTCATGTTTCCAAAGCAAGACGACTATGCATGTAATTTGATCGGTCCCATACCTCTTGAGTGAGATCATCTCTTACGGTTCATTAGTAAACCTCAATGATCCCTTTGAGAGATCGTATTACTCATATGCCCTCATATGCACACCAGCTCGCTGGTGTATAGACTTTTATTAGATCATCAACCTAATGGTCTTCCAAATGTATTTATTCCGACATATAGAAATATGTTTATGTCTAATCAGAGGATGCATGTCTATATCGTGAAAGTATACAACATATGACTTGGTTATCCCTATCTCTTTAAGTCAAATCCGTGACCTAACTTATCTGATACCTCTGAATCTGTATTCCTTTGTAGAGGACATGCATTAAGAGGTCGATCTGATATCAACCTTTAGAGAAGGATTGCCATCTCCTTATTAGGCTGGAGATTTTCTCTTAACAATCATTTGATGGTGCATGATTAGTCCTCAATCTAACTCTTTAGATATCATTCAAGCACCGACTCTCTATGATTCAACATTTGAATCAACAACTATATGATCATTAAGATATCCATAATACATAATCCTAATTGTACTAATGGACCATTATGAAAATTAATTATTCTTCATTTCAGATTAAGGAATGAATTGAAATAACCTTTATTGCATAATGAATCGTCATGGGATCGCATGTCCAACAATATAGTTCTTGAATAGGTCATCAACCAATCGGTATGTCAAATGTACATACACAGACATATAGTAAGACATATGTCTCCGGTCAGAGGATGCATTCCTATATCATGATAGTATACGACACATGTCTTAGTTATCTCGATCTTGTTAAGTCAACTCTTTAACATAACTTATCTAAAACCTCTGAATCTCTATTCCTATACAGAGGACCATCAAGAGATCGGTCAGATATCAACCTTTAGAGAAGAATTGTCATCTTCTTCTTAGGCTTGAGATCCTTTCTTAACAATCATTTGACGGTGCTTGATGAGAACCCTTTAGATATCATCCAAGCACTATCCTCTATGATTCACCATTTGAATAAACAACTGTATGATTATTAAGATGCCTATGGTACATTACCCTAATTGTACTAAGGGACCTATTATGCAAATTAGTTATTCTTCATTTAAGATTAATGAGTGAATTGCAATAACATTTATTGCATAATTACTCGCCATGGGCTCACATGTCTAACAATCTCCCACTAGTCCAAAGAGTTATTTAATGAGCTAATCTTTAAACCCACATTCATGTGATGATCGTAATCTATTTAGAAATATAGCATTGTATGCTGACTTCACTTTGTTCCCAAGAGACTATGCCAAGTCCTTTTACAGAATGGTATCTGTAGGTAAAACGTTTTAGATCATTATCTGTAAAGTCTTAATTTCTTAAAGAAAAGACTTTGAGATCACTATCTAAAAAATCTTGTGCCTGTGAAGATGTTGATTATTACTGCAATTTATTATTTTATCTCCATAGTAGGATTGGTAATATTTTACTGCTCCCACTGCATGACAAACACCTAGCCTTTGTACACATCTAGCATACACCAAGCTTCCCATAGCTGATGCACTAAGGCATGTATCTTTGACATTCATATCCTCAACTCTTTGAGGTGTCCATTTAGATAGGTCAATACCATATCTTAAGGGAAAGAAGTTTTCCATGAAGTTTTCTAAAAATGAAATATGTCCCAGGTGTACTAATGTGATGGTCCCAATGCCCTCTTCTCTTTTCTTTTGAACAACTTCAGAACTAAGGTATAAGAGGAATCCTTGAGATCTTTGATCTCAAGGTATGGAACAACCATATCATAAAGCACTCATTATCATCCTTATGTAGTTACATAAGATCATTTTGGAATGGCTCTTTTGGGGGCATGGGAAAGTCTTTCCAATATGGTTCTCCCCTTCTTTTTCACTCTTTCATCCATGGGGGAAAATTCACTGTGAAATGCTACCTCTTTTTTCTTCTTCAAAATCACTCTATTTGGTCTGCATTCCTAGATGAGGTAAAAAGAGGGATAAAAGATTCAATTGAGGCTTCGATAGATTAAGGTACGAGGGGAAAGAGTTTGTTTCGATCATTCAGACTTTCTTGAATTGCTCAAGTAAATAGAATCATTCTATATAGAATATTTATCACTTAGTACCGTTTATTTAAGGCATAGATAAGATGAATTACAACCCTGTCAATAGTCTCCACTAAATGTGGCTTGGACAATATTTAGTATTTTATCTATAATTAGTACGATGAGTAAATTGGCACTCCTACCAGGCTTCATATGGTTCACCAAGATTCTATATAAAATTATAACCTTTATAATTTCATCAAATATGATATTCCAACTACTAGAAGCTTATTTGAGTCCATAGTTGGAGTTCCGTAGCTTGCACACCTTGCATTTTTCAATACTGAAGTCATGGGGTTACTTTATATGAATACCCTCATTGAGGTATACAATGAGGAATGCAAACTTAACTTCCATCTTCCAGATGTCATAGTTAACTTGAGTAGCTTCAGTTTGTAATATTCTGATAGGTTTAAGCATGGTTACTATAAAGCAAGTCTCATCGCAATCGATGTCTTATTTCTGTGTGTATATCTTGTATACGAGCCATACTTTCAAGGTCTATACCTTTACATCATGTTCCCTCTTTCTCAAGAAGATCCATTTACACATAATGAGGTTTACCCCTATAGGTGGATATTCAAGGATCCATACATAACACTTCTGTATGAAGTCTACTTTAGACCTTTTTACGAACATCCATTTTCCATGTCATGATCTACAGAAGTTTCATCATATGAAGTTTAATCACTATCAGATTTCTCTAACACATGGCATCCATACCCTCTTGGTGGTCTTACCACCCTCAACTAGTTTGAAGAGGAATGAGTATTTCATCTCTAATTGTCCTTTTAATTTTTGATTCCAGAAGCCTCATTATCCTCATAGGATTTAATGAGTCTCTTTACTTCATTCTTATTTTGATTCTCAATAAGGTCATCCTCTTAGAATCGTATTCTTAGAGATGACATATTTTAAGAATCTCAAGGTCATAAAGTAGGTATCAAATACCATTCTTTATATTCTTAATGAAGTAGCACTCTCAAGTGCAAGACTCCAGCTTTCTTGCTTCCATGTTATAGCACGAACCAAGCAACCCTTAAATCCTCTAGTGTTTGACACTAAGCTTGGTTCCAAACCATAGCTCATGAGGAGTTATGAGTTCATATTTGCATGGAGTCTTATAAGGATGTATATATATTGTAGTCTCTGCTACATATATACTTGGAAACTAAGAGGTAATTATGCTGAGTGACATCATTGATCAGATCACATCTAACATGATGTAATTGCATCTCTATACAACTCCATGAACTAAGGTGTATTAGGAGGAGTGATATAGGAACGATATTCCTTTCTCTATAAGGTATTTCTTGAATTTATCTAACAGGTACTGGCTACCAAGGTTAGATCAAATTCTTTTCATCTTCCTTCTAACTTCGGTTCTCTACCAAAATTGTGAAATCATTGAATAGTTCAAAGGTTTCTAATATTTATAGGAATATTTTTATCATGAATAATCATCAATCGATATCGCATATCATTAACATTCATTATGGTATAGAGGGTCTACATATATCAATATGTATGAGGTCTTGAATACCTCAACATCTTACACCATTCCCAGAGAAGGGTGCACAGACATTAAATCTTTGAATATAATATTCACAAGTATGCAAGATTTGAACATTCAAACAATCTAAAGTTCCATCTCTTGCTAGTCTATTGAGACATGACCAAGGCTTGATGCCAGATCATTGTCAAGTGATCTTCATCCTCCTATTGATCTTTTAATGTTTAAAGTTCCAGTATTAGAAATGTTAATGAACCAACCATTAATATTATAATTTAGTAGATTCCTCTAGATGTTAGATTACTATCTGAAATATATCTATTATAACTCTTTATGATGGGTCTATTGCAGAATGTATGTTCATTTCTAGCAAGTTTATAAATAAACCATGACAGTAATCTAATATCTAGTTAATGGAGACATTCTCTAAGATCGATGGATCTCCCACTGAAAATATGTAGTCTTTTTATCCAATGGAGATTGTTGTAATAATTGCACCAAGTCCCATGTGGATGACTATTAAACCCTAAGATCAAAACTTTCTAGTCTTCTAAAACATATGCAACCAATTTCAAGTGTTATTAGAAGTAGATACAATTATTGAACTTTATTATTATCTAATAAATCAGTTTCAATGATGATATGTAGATGTAGAATATTCTGATGCACTATCTGGATCCTTCTCTAAGGGTCTCAGATAGTCTAGATAGTCATACTATCAATGCATCAACTTGTTGCAGTACTGACATTCATCCAATTCTTTGGATGTCATATGTATTGAAGTCACAGAAGTACAATAAACTCTTTGACTCTCCTTCTTACATGGGTATACTCATGCTTTCATTGTGCTTCCTTAACAATTAAACAACCATTGCTTAATGCAAAGGATCTCATAAATTGAACATGTCCTCAAGGGATTTCAATGTAAGAGTATTTCAACATTTATTATTGCTTCATCCCATTCATACAATATGAATAATATAATGCATCATGAAAGACTTGAGTAGAGATAATAGAATGATGACATTCATCATATCTACACTCACGTAACTAAAAAATGACTTAGGTTCAGGTAGGTACTCAAACATTTTAGTTACATCATATCTTATCGAGCCACCAACGAACCATGTCACTCATGATTAAATGTTGAGTGCACATATGTTCGTTAAAACATCTTCTTAGGTTCTTAAGAATGATCTTGACAATTATGATCATCACTGACATGTTACTTTTAAAGTACATTTGATGAGAGATGAAGACTTTAAAGACACACAAACCCTATGTTGTTGTCCTATTATCTATTTAATTGTCAATCTTCATAATCACGAGGAAACTTGCATATTGCAACCACATACATCATGTGTCCAACTGCAAGTTCTACATCTTAATCATGGATCCAAGCCATGATACTTGTTATGATTGAGTATATATTTGAGTGGATTTAATGATGATTATCTGAAATAATTTAATTTGCATAAATACATATCCTTTATTAAGGTTATTAATATTTAAATTAAACATGTCTTGCCTTTTAAACTAAATTTCATTCCCTTAATAAACTTTCAAAGCAAGAGATATATTTACTGATATATCTCTACCAAGATTTGGGATCTCCTTTCTACCTTTATTACATCCCAATGATATGAGAAACTACGACTTAGATAAAAAGACGCGGGAACTTATTCAACCTTGCAAGTCCAATTGCATTTCCATATTCAGTCTTGAACACTTGGACCCACAAACCCTAAGGTGATGTTGATCCATTATTAATTGAACAAATTGTCAACATGAATAGAACTCGCTATGCACAATCTAATATAACCTCAATAATATGGGATATCAATATTGGGTTCACTACACATACGGCCTTACTCTTTCGAGAAGAAAAGATCCATATCCTTGTGCGGTTGTATGCATGAGCTACAGTTCGGATAAACGTCTCCAACATACTGTTCATAATGACAGAACCCTTCACGTTGATAGGAGACCATGGATGTCATTTACATGATCCTCCATATCCCACTCAAATTTTAATTAGTCATTATGAATCAGATTCATTACTATCAATTCTTCAAGGAGAATTACATCTCCATTCATAATGAAGTGTTTATTTTAATTGGATCTAATTAATTTAATCATATTAAATTAATCAACATTCCAATTCAACCAACAAACAATAGGGTTTACTTGATATTACTATATAGTATACACCCTCACATTTGTACAATTCTATTATTCTAATTAGTTATCTGAAGTACGTAGAGACTTTTCATGCTACCCATCCTTGAAACATATCAAGCCATGTCAGGCAGATTATGCTAATAGGGAGCGCTTCCATTGTAGTGCAGAATGTCAATTAAGTAACCTGTTAGCATATCCATAGCCTAGACACCATCACCAAATCTATTCAAGAAACATAATTGGTACAAATTGTACTAAGAGGTTTTATCGATCACATGCTCTTGGTGACGAGCATGATACATATATAGTAATCACTCATAAATTTTAGGTCTAATAATTTTTGAGATCCTAATTTTTTAGTCATATCAAGCAAACATGTTCTTGGTTTTGCATGTAAAAATTGTCCTACAACTATTGTAGGACAAACTAGGGTTTTGTCATGAAACTCTCATTCGATGTTTACTGTGTTGAATCAAATATTTTCATAAATATTAAGCATCAAATTTAATCATGGAAAATCCGTAATTTACTTGATTTCCATTGAATGATAAACACATTAAGAAAGAGATCTTGTTGATACAATCATCATTCAACCATCTCCTCTAAATATGAAATATGTAGGGCAAGTAGAGTTGGAATCACATGAAATAAATTCGAGCAGTTTGCTGATTTAAATCTCTACTTAATTAAGTTGTTTATTTTATGTTTGATGACAAGGAAATAATAAGCAAAGATTAATTTCTTATAGATCCGTGAATACATGCAAAAATAATTTTATTGTAAGAAAGTTTCGAACTTTAATTCATGCACTTTTGATGCCAACAATGGGCATTATTTTGGAGACATATTCACACATTCCAAAAAAATTAGTTTCCAAAAAATTCATCCAATGGAGCATAAACAATAGCTTTTCATTTTAGCGAAAACAATTCAAAACATACATCTCATGCAAAAACTACAAGTCCCCATGCAACCAATATACAAAACCTTGTTCCCTTAAGGTTTGGATTACATACAAGACCTTTGAACAAGGATCTTATACCACTTGAATGGTATGATTTAGGCATTAGCGCATCACGAAAGCATATAGGTATCATCCCATAAGTCCTAGGGCAATTAGTCATACTAGTTGCCTCGGGTAATCGGAATTAATATTTTTAAATAGATAAAACTATATGATTCAAGAACACTTCTCAAATCATTTCATCAAGATCACATGTGAGTTATACGAATAACTTTTGAAGCGTGCTTATAATACCCTTTCTCTAAAGTATGGGATCTCCTGTCTCAAGTCTAATCTAATGAAGGTTGCACTTGTGGGTGCATGGATGAGATGCGTGTTTCATGCAATCCAAGTTGATGATCTGAGCAAGGAGTCTCCTAATTTCATCTCATGAAATCTGACTCCTTCTTCACAAGCAAGAAGCGCCGAAGATGGAGGAGATCCACGAGCAGTCAATCGTACAACACAATGGTATTACAGCTAGGAGTCTTTCTAGATCAACAATGTGGATAGCCACAATGTTGAGAGCGAGAGAGAGAGAGAGAGAGATTTACTGCTCTTGCAATTCATGCAGTAGAAAATGATAGGTCTACCCTTCCTTCTATACTAAATTTGATGTCCATGGATCTCAATCCATGTGTACACAAAATCATTGGTTTAGATTCTTTTGTTCTTTCAATAAACAGTCATGATTTTGTTTCATAATATTTGCAACGATAATTACTTATTTCAAAATAAATTATATATATTTAAGATAAATACATATAATTAAATTAAAATTAAAATAAAAAATATGGAATTACTTAGAAGGAGAGAAAGTCTCTTTCCATACATAGGGTGGACGACCATCAACTTGAAGATCTCAATTTGGATGTCCACTCTATGTATGGTAAGGAGACTATCTCTCTCTCTCTCTCATTCATATTATGTTGAGATCTCATATCTCATCATATATTCCACATGTATAACAACCTTTGTTGAAAAATTATTAACCAAAATAATTCCAAATTATTTTTTGATAATTTTAATCATGCCATTGACAATTATGAATCATATTCATACATCTAATATAAAATGGAAATTTTATTTACAATTAATTATTCAATATGAATCCAGATCATATAGACATATTTGTGATTATTATGGATACTAAATCCATATTAATCATATCCTTGATAATTAAATCATATGTAATTATCTTGGATGACTATTCTCATATGCTCACATATTATAAATCATATCCATATTATTCATAATAATTAAATCACACATTTAATTATCAATTATTCTCAATGCTCGGATACATTATCAACAATAGAATTATTCTTGAACTCTTTCAAGAACAATGCTCTTTCTCCGTGGATACTTGGAGATAAGGACATGGCAACTGTACATTCTATATATAATAACTTGGGTATTGAGATTATATCTCAAATCCAGATCTCAGGGATATCTCATAGTTATTTGATGAAATCAAACTGTAATATTATCATTTGATTGCATCTGAATCATATTCAGATCAATGCCCACCATTTGAACTAAGATTATTTTACTGAACTACTGAGAGGAGTCACTAATATCCAAACCTATTTCGTTACTAACATGGAATGGAAGTATCACAGTCATACAATCGTTTACAATCACATCACCCTCGATTATTTCTAATACCCATACGTCCTACATACTAGAATATCTAGAATAAACACGAAGTTTTAGATCATATTTGAACAGTCTCCTTCAGATGTTTATCATTAAATTTCTCATTTGATCATTAGGAGTTGGTATCAATCATATACATTCCAAAATCATATATCATGCCTAGGTATCGATCTTATACTTTCCAAAACCACATATCATACCTGCAAATTCAGTCAGGCTTCCAAAGCGAGATAGTGGATGGAATTTGATCCCAATAACTTATGAGGGAGCTCATGTCCCCTAGTTTAGTAATGAACCTATATGATCCATTTGAGAAATCATATTACTCATACGCCATTGTATGCACACCATCTCGTCAGTGTATAGACATTGAATAGGTCATCAACCTATCGTTCTACCAAATGTACATACTCAGACATATAGTAACACATCTGTCTCTAGTTAGAGGGTACGTGTGTATATTGTCACAATATACGACATAGGGCTTGGTTATCTCGATCTCGTTAAGTCAACTCTCTAACTAACTTATCTAACACCTCCGAATTTCAATTCCAATATAGAGGACATGCATCAATAGTTCGGTCAGATATCAACCTTTAGAGAAGAATTGCCATCTTCTTCTCTAGCTAGAGATCCATTCTTAGCCATCCTTTGAGGGTGCTTGATGAGTCCTCAATGTAACCCTTCAGATATAATCCAAACACCAACCTCTATAATTTAACATTTGAATAACAACTGTATGATTATTAAGATGGTCATGGTACATTACCCTAATTGTACTAAATAACCTATTATGCAAATTAGTTATTCTTCATTTTATATTAAGGAGGGAATTGCAATACATTTATTGCATAATGGCTCGTTGTGGGGTCACATGTCCAACACAAGGTTACAGAGAGAAAGTAGATACGTGTAGAGAGAGAAGGTTTTATTAACGCAACAATTGTATTCAACTAGTGTAAAGAGGGATAGGGTTGACCTCTTGATGAATCTCCATTTCATCACCTTTATTCTATCATTTTGGCCTTAAAAACTCCAACAAATGCATGTAAATAGCATCAAGTTGTCTTTAATAACATTCATTATTTATTGTATTTATTCTATACAAAATAAGGTTTTTAATGCCAAAATTATAGAATAAAGAGAAGAAAAGAAAAAGGAACAAAATATTGCAAATATTTTATGACGCTAACCCCGAGACCACGTCCAGTGTGGAATTGGTTGACAAGGAATAAAGTAGGGGAGATAAGGGCCAAAAAGGCAATAAATACCTCATCTATTCATTCATCAATTATGCATTTTTGACATGGATTTTATTCTTTATTCTTTATTCATAAAATAAAGGGACTTTGTACATGAAAGTTGTAGATAATAATGTAAATAAAAAACAAAATTGAGTTTGCACAAAAAGAATACATAGTGTACATTTTATACCCAGAATAAAAAGCAAAAAACCAAACTTCACAGACCCATATCTTTTCAATACAAACTCAAAACATAAAAAAATCACTCTAATTTTATATAACCTTTCATTAACTATTTAATGGTGGTGGTTTTATATTTTTTGGATTTATTGGGTAAAAGTTAGGTTTTGGACCCCTATTGTACATAATATCGATTACAATATTCAATTTATTCATTGTTTATTATTTTTACAAATTCATATTTTTATAATTTTGGTAAATATTATGTATAACCCATATACATATTAAAATCGAAATTAGACCCTAAAGAAAAAGGAAAATAAAATAAATCTATGTAAAAACATAGATGAAATACCTTTGTTCAATATGTATAGTAATAAAAGCGAAATACATTCTTTAACTCTCTTTTTCTTTCATATTTATTTAAAATTTTAAATATCGTTTATATTCTATTAAAATACAAAACTAAAATAAAACTCATTAAAATGCACTAAAATAAAATGGAATACATAAAACATAAGTAAAAGACCTATGAATATACCTACACAGTATACTTACATATTTATTAAAATGCTCAAATAAAATCATAAAAATAAAATAAAAGGATATTTATACTTACAAAATAAGATATAAATATATAAAATAAGAAAATAAAATAAGAAAATAAAATAATAAAATAAAATAAATAAAATAAAAATAAAATTGTACAAAACATACGTAAATATACCTATAAATAAACCATTAATAAATAACTTGTAATAAAATACATCGAAAAAACAAATATAAATCATAAATAAATAGTACATTATTTAATAAACATTTTTTATTTTATAAGCAAAAATTAATAAAATCGTTTACTAGGTTTAATTAATGAGTCAATATCTCGCAGATGTGGACCAATCCCCTTCCAAGGATTGTTGACCGGTCGGTCAACTGTCCCACCCGCCGTCTGAGGTGTCGCAGACGTCTTATCTCCCGATTTTCCGTCATTTTTCCTGTTATACCATCCATTTATCACACTTGCATCCTTCAGACAAAATATTCTCAGATCATTTATATAATACTCCGATTTGTTAATATTGCTCGGTCAATAAGGGTACTTGATTTTGTGTATAAATAAATACCTTCGCCTTTCTTCTATTCTTTGGTCATTTTCATCGTCCTAGAGCCCCTGGATCTCGGCATAGAGTGCATCCCTATAACAGGGGAGGTCCCCTGAGCTCTACGATGGCTCGAGGATGGCGGAGGTGTACCCACGACCGTGCTCCGGCGTGGTCCTGCTCCTTGGCCAAACAGTCAGGTTAGAGTAGCACATTCTACATTTCTAGGTGGATTTTTATCTCAGCTTTTTATTCATGCATTTAGTGTAATCCTTAGGCTTCCGAGTTAGCTTAGACACCCCGATTCGAAGTTCGTCGGAGTGGAGCTCTGGCGAACGTTCGCACCCATTTTTTTGTGCTAATGCCGCTTCATTCTTAGTCGAGGGATCTCCCATCGAGCCGTAGTGTTCTCCTGTGCAGGTTAGGTACATCTGCAAATGCCAGGATCCGGATTCGATGCATCGACGGAGGTTCCTGGAGCGCCGCAACTTCGTCGACCAGCTGGCGGTGCTCTGGGAAAGCTTTGCCGATCTTGATACCTCTAGTATCTAGAGCACCTCGCCAGGAGCGGATAGCGCCACCTTAGAGCCTCAAAGAATGCCAGAGAAGGGAGATCGGATGCGGGGAAGTTCAGCCGCTCTGGCCTTCTTCCCTATTATTCCTCCTCACTTCTCCGTCGTCGGATGAAGAAGGTGGTGCCAGATCAAGCCAGGACCGTCGGATCTTCCAAAGCCCAACTGTCGGATAACGCTATGTGATCTAATCTTCACCATTGATCCACGAACCGTCATCAGTCGTTGGATGGGCGCCACGTGTCATGTCAATTCTTCAGTGTCGTTGGACCCAACGCTTTAAGGGGTAAATTGCACTCAGACCCTTGGATTTTTTTGTATTTATATTTTATTTCTGTAAATAAAACATTGCGTTGTAAATAAATATGGCTTTTAACATAAAATCCCTCGAACTTTTGCTATTTACATTTTGGTCCCTGCCAGCATCACTTGCTGTCCTCACGTGACGTTGGAAATCTCGCACATAGGCCCCTGGAATTTTTTATTATTGTAAAATGATTCCTAAAAATTAAATAAAGGTTTTATTATGTTGGGAAAATTGCAATGTGCCCTTGAGCTTTATTATATTTGCAATTATGCCCCTCCCATGCCTTTTATTTTTGTAACTTTTACCTAATTGTTAAAAATAGCTACTTAGCTCCAAAAATTCCATAAAAATAGGGTTAGATGCCACATGCAGCGTACTTACACATCACGTGTCCCTTTTGCATTTTTTAGTATTTAACCTATTTATTAAAATTAAAAGGAGCTTAAATAATCCATGTCTAATTTATAAAATATCAAAAAATATAAAAACTATTTAAAATTTTGCAAAATGTCTTTCAAATGTTTGTAAATATTTGTAAAAAATATTTTGGACTATAGTTTTTAAAATGATTTTCAAATAACTTTGAGCAACAAAAGCATCATTAAAAATAAAATAAATCATAAAGTACATAAAATTCTTTATCAATTATATATAAACTTAAATAAATCACTTTGTCAAAACCGGTCGATTCTTTAAAATTCTTAAGTCTTGTAAAATAAAGAGATGCGCCAGTGTAAATAGCTGTGCATACTTTTGTGTACCAAGATTATTATTTACAAAATTCTTTGTGTAAAAATTATTATCTTTGTTTTCAAATTCTTTGAAACATTGCATCATTCTTTGCATTATTGTACATAACATTTACATAGCATTCATATTCCTTTGATTGAGCCTGATGATTGAACTAGTCCAACAAAGTCGAAGACTGGAGCTTGGTTGGATCTTACTGCATTTAATTGCACTGGAACCTTATGGGAACTAGGTTTAAGGTACTTCAGGTTATTCAGACTTAATTCTTTGCGAAATCATGGCTTGACTAACTATAACTTTTCGAGACATGCGCATGACTCTTGTCGGTCGTGACCTAACTCAAACATTTGCACCTTTCACTTGGCTCAACTCAGTTGGAGTGGTAAGGGGGTTGGATTTGCCAGTCTGAGACGCACACGGGTGGAAACATTCGTCCTCGTCTAGGGAGGGGAGTGCACCCCAACCTGGTCCAATTTCAATGAAGTCAAATGACAGGAGAGTGTGGGTTGTGATAAAGATTCAAAAGAGGGATAGTCTTCTAGATCAAGAGAAAAAAGTCCTTATGTAAATGTTGTTGTAAATAGTATTTCAAGAAAAAACTCCAAAAAGTGGAAATGCTTGAAAATAAAAATAAAATGCCTATCGGACTATAGAAAATAAGCAAGCTTGAGCATCACAGTTATACCATGTGAGCCTGCTGCTGGATGACTTGACTACACTAGTCTTGCATCCTAGGATAGGTAGCTACACTGGATACCGTCTATTCCTTTCTCCACCTCCACCTCTTGAGTTGGATGCCACTTGAACTTAGAAGGGAATACCCTGCTCCTTGATGACAAAGTGTTGGATTGGGGAATCACTGAGTTGTCATTCTTAAGAAGTCAGTTCCTTTGTCATTTCAGTTGGGGAGAGCCAATATCACTTACACCGTACAAGTCAGCTTCATAGTTATAAGGGTTTGCGTATGATGTAGGCTAGTTTTGACCTGGCTATTGAGATAATTTGAACCAAGTTCTGTGAGTCTCGAAGCTTGTTTTGTTTTAAATTTGGTTCCCGAGGTAAATAGGGGGGTGATGAATCTCCATTTCATCACCTTTATTCTATCATTTTGGCCTTAAAAATCCCAGCAAATGCATGTAAATAGCATCAATTTGTCTATAATAGCATTCATTATTTATTATATTTATTGTATAAAAAATAAGGTTTTTGATGCCAAAATTATAGAATAAAGAGAAGAAAAGAAAAAGGAATAAAATATTACAAATATTTTATGATGCTAACCCCGAGATCAAGTCCAAGATGGAATTGGTCGACAAGGAACAAAGTAGGGGGAGATAAGGGATAAAAAGACAATAAGTACCTCATCTATTCATTCATCAATTATGCATTTTTTACACCAATTTTATTCTTTATTCATTATTCATAAAATAAAGGGACTTTATACATGGAAGTTGTAGATAATAATGTAAGTAAAAATACAAAATTTAGTTTGCACAAAAAGAATACACAGTGTATATTTTATGCCCAAAATAAAAAGCCGAAAACAAAACTTCACATCCCCATATCTTTTCAATACAAACTCAAAACATAGCAAAAGTACTCTAATTGTATATAACTTTTCATGAGCTATTTAATGGTGGTGGTTTTATATTTTTTGGAGTTACTGCGTAAAAGTTAGGTTTTGGGCCCCTATAGTACATAATACCGATTAAAATATTCAATTTATCCATTGTTTATTATTTTTACAAATTCATATTTTTATTATTTTTTAAAATATTATGTATAACCTATGTACATATTAAAATCTAAATTAAACCCAAAAGAAAAAGGAAAATAAAATAAATCTATGTAAAAACATAGATGAAATACCTATGTTAAATAGGTACTAATAAAATGGAAATACATTCTTTTATTCTACCATATTTTTATAATAGTGTAAATATCATTTATATTATATTGAAAATACAAAACTAAAATAAAACTCATTAAAATACATTAAAATAAAATTGAATACATAAAACATAGGTAAAATACCTATGAATATACCTGCACAGTATACTTACATATATTTAAATGTACAAATAACATCACAAAAATAGAATAAAAACACATATATAATCACAAAAATAAGTTATAAATAAAAAAAATAATAAAATAAAATAATAAAATAAAATATATAAAATAAAAATAAAAATGTACAAAATACATGTAAATATACCTATAAATACACCATTAATAAATAACTTGTAATAAAATACATCAAAAAATAAATAATAATCATAAATAAATAGTACATTATTTGATAACAATTTTTATTTTATAAGCAAAAATTAATAAAATCGTATCCCACCCGTCATCTGAAGTGACACAAACATCTTGTCTCCCAACTTTATGCCATTTTTCCAGGCCATACCATCCATCTATCACACTCACATCCTTCAGACGATATATACTCAGATCATTGTACATACACACCCCTGCCTTAGATCTATTGTATATAGCTACGATTTGTTAATATTGGCCAGTCAATAAGGGTACTCGATTTTATGTATAAATAAAGACCTTCGCCTTCCTTCTATTCTTTGGTCATTTTCATCATCCTAGAGACCCTGGATCTCGGCATAGAGTGCATCCCCATGACCGGGGAGGTCCCTGAGCTCCACGGTGGCTCGAGGATGGCAGAGGTGTACTCACGACCGTGCTCCGGCGTGGTCCTGCTCCTTGACGAAACAACCATGTTAGAGCGGTGCGTTCTACATTTCTAGGTAGATTTTTATCTCATCTTTTTATTCATGCATTTAGTGTAATCCTTAGGCCTTAGAGTTAGATTAGACACCCCGATTTGAAGTTCGCCGGAGCTCCTCTCCGGTGAATGTTCCCACCCATTTTTTGTGCTAATACCGCTTCATTCTTGGTTGAGGGATCTCCCCTCAAGCCGTAGTGTTCTCCTGTGCAAGTTAGGCGCGTCTGCAAGCACCAGGAGTCGGATGCGACGCATCGATGGAGGTTCCTGGAGTGTCGCAACTTCATCAACCAACTAGGGGTGCTCTGGGAAAGCTCTGCTGATCTTGGTATCTCCAGCATCTAGAGCACCTCGTCAGGAGCAGATAGCGCCATCTTGGAGCCTCAAAGGACGCTAGAGAAGGGAGATCAGAGGGGGGGAAGTTCGGCCGCTCCGGCCTTCTTCCCTATTCTTCCTCCTCACTTCTCCGCCGACGAATGAAGTAGGTGGTGCTAGATCAAGCCAGGACCGTCGGATATTCCAAAGCCCAGCCATTGGATCATACTAAGTGATCTAATCTTCACCGTTGATCTGCAAACTGTCATCAGTCGTTGGATGGGCGCCACGTGTCAAGTCAATCCTTCAGTGTCGTTGGATCCAGCGCTTTAAGGGGTAAATTGCACTCAGACCCCTGGCTTATTTTATTAAATTTTTAATTTTGTAAATAAAACATTACGTTGTAATAAATAAGTCTTTCTTCATAAAAGCCCTCAAACTTTTTCTATTTACATTTTGGTCCCTGCCAGCATCACCTGCTGTCCTCACGTGATGCTGAAAATCTTGCACATCAGCCCTTGGCATTTTTGTTTATTGTAAAATGATTCCTACAAATTAAATAAAGGTTTTATTATGTTGGGAAAATTGCAATGTATCCCCTGAGCATTATTTTATTTGCAATTATGCCCCTACTAAGCCTTTTTCTTTTTGAGACTTTTACCTAATTATTAAAAATAACTACTTAGCTCCAAAAATTCCACAAAAATAGGGTTAGATGCCCCATGCAGGATACTTACACGCCACATCTCCCTTTTTCCTTTTCAAGCATTTAACCTATTTATTAAAATTAAGAAGGATCTTAAATAATCCCTGTCTAATTGATAAAATACCAAAAAATATATAATCTATTTGAAAAAATTCCAAAAAAATTATGTATGTTATATTTTGATATTTATTGAGTCCAGAAAATAAAAAAAACCCTAAAAATTAGAAAAAGAAAATATAAAAATTTCAAGAAGCTCCAAAATGCTAAAAAAATAAAAACTGTTCAAAAATACCAAAATATGTTTTCTTATTTTATAATTATCTATATATTATTATTTACGTATTAAAATTAATTTGAGTAATTTTGGGACCTATTTACTTTTTTTTAAAACCCAAGTTATTTTCAGATTATTTATTAACCCCATTCTTGGGATATTTTTTACTTTAAAAATGCATAAAAATTAGCAAAACATTTATGGAAAAATACAAAAACATTTAAAAATATTAAAAATCCCAAAACAAATTATTTTCATAATTCTTTTTTATTTAATATTAGTTTTAAATATATTTTTATGTATTTTGTAAGTAAAGCCTTATATAGGCTATATTGTTTTTATATAAAAAAAAATATAAAAAGATAAAAATATAAAAAGAAAATACAAAATATGGAATTTAAAAACCAAATAAAAATTATGAAAATAAAAAATAAAATAAAAAATTAAAAACCCATAAAAACAATAACATGGACAAGAAAAGGATTGAATAATTTTGTGCACTTTTTTCACTCCCAACCGTTCGCTCCCAGTGTTCGACCTCTACTTGTGCTTACACCTATACACAATTGCTTGTGAAGTTATAATAAAATTTAACTCCACATTTTTGCCATTTATTGCTTGATATTTATTGTGGGTCAATTGTTGATTGAACATGAGATTTTTGTTGATCAACGCAGCGATTGTGTTCCCTCCTTGTGTGGAGCGCACGACCGATGATTTAGAGATCAAGAGCAATAATAAATAGACCTGACAATGGTAAGCAACAAAGGAAAGAGAGGAAATAGACCCACGCCCAATAGCACAAGCAGCCAAGCTTTTTTTTCGGAAAAAGCCCCTGAAGGGCATTGTTTCATTACTAGTTGGGATAGTTCTGAATTCCCTAAATTGCTTACGGAATGTCAAAGTTGATGTCATCCTGTGGGCCTCACATTTCTTTGAAGAGGCCCACCTCACCACTCCCCTTCCCATGTTTCAGCAATGCAACAGAGCCTCCCTTAGGTCAGAGCTTCATCACCTCTCTTTTATTGCATTTAAGTCCATGAATCTCAATCCATGTGCTTACCCTAATCAATTGATTAGAGTGATTTGTGTTTCTTTTAAGTTTACAATGCTTCTCAGTCTTATTTAGATAGAACGAGCAAAAGAAAATACAAAGAGATATTTCAAAAAAATCAAATTAAAATAATTAATGATAAATGGATCTAATTAAGAAATAGGCTCCTTCCATTTACTAAAAATCTGGTGGATGTCGACCATGATTTAACAACACATGGATGCCCACTTAAGTAATGGAATGTGTCAAATTTCTTTATCCATTATATTAAATCATCGAATAATTGAATTATCACCAAACTATTCCAAATTAGTTGTGATAGTTGTAATTATACCATTGACTATTGACAATTAAATTATTCCGTCCAATATTTACTGTAAATCATATTTACATTAAATTATGTAATGTGAATCCAATCCACATTAATATATAAATTGTGAATCTCATTCACAATTAACTCTCTCCAATATCTTGTGGATCATATCCACATTATCCATGATTATAGTGTTATCCACACTAATCCTATCCATGATAACTAAATCCAATTCAATTATCCTATATATCTCTATCCACATTAATTGTGATAATTAAATCCTATTTAATTATTCGATTTTCCAATGCTTAGATAAAATTGCTCATTGGAGATAAGGCCAGGATGATTGTATATGACATGTATAATAGCTTGAATAATGACATCTAATCTCTTATACAGATCTAAAATACCACTCAGAGATGTCTGATCATGTCAGATATGATATCCCATCTTGTCATTGCATCGAGATCATATTCATATCAATGTATAATAATTGGATCGGGATCGAATACCCAGTCTACCAAGATGAGTCACTAATATCCAAAACTGTTTAATCACTCTCTTGGAATGGAAGTGTCATGGTATACAATCGTTTAAGATCACATCACCTTAGAGTATTCCTAACACCCGTACGTCCTGCATACTGGAAGACCATGATCAAACCCAAAGTTTTGATATCATTTTAGACTTACTCCTTTAGAGTTTTATCGTTAAGTTTCTCATTCGATCATTTGGAGTCTGTATCGATCATATGCTTTCCAAAAGAATATATCATATCCACAAATCATGTATTGCTTCCAAAGCGAGACGACCATCGATGGAATTTGGTTGGTCCCAATATCTCATGAGTGAGCTTGGATTCAGTAATGAACCTATATGATCCCTTTGAGAGATTGTATTACTCATATGCCATCATATACACACCACCTCACTGGTGTATAGACCATGATTTGGTCATTAACCTAATGGTCGGCCTAATGTACATACTCAGACATATAGTAATACATATGTCTTAGGTCAGAGGATGCATGCCTATATCGTGATAGCATACAGCATAGGTCTTAGCTATCTTGAACTTGTTAAGGTAACTCTTTGAGTTAACACATCCGACACCTCCAAATCTCTATCTTGTACAAAATACCTACATCAAAAGGTATGTCAGATATCAACCTTTGTAGTAAGGATTACCATCTCCTCCTCAGGTTGGAGATCCTTTTGTGACAATTATTTGACAGTACTAGATGAGCCCTCAATATAACTCTTTAAATATCATCCAGTACCAACCTCTATGATCCAACCATTGAATCAATAGTTGTAATTATTAGATGGTCATTGTACATAACCTTAATTGTACGAAAGGACCTTATAAGTTCATGCATTCATTAATATCAGTCATAGAGTGAAAATCAATAACTTTAATTGATATATAAAAGGATTACAATATTATTTATGGTAGAAGTGGTCCATCCATGGCTCACATGTCTGACAATATCTCACTAGACCTTAGAACCCTATGGTATAATCCGTAAATCCATACTCATTACATGTTGGTCAAAAACCTTATGGGACAAAGTTTGATAAGTGGATCAACAAAGTTATTGACAGAGGCCACCTTGGTGATGATGATGTCACCACGTTTCTGAATCTCCACAATGATGTGGTATTTACTTTCCACATGCTTTCTCTTTTGATGTCGTTTGGGTTCCTTTCCTGGGATATGGCTCCCATGTTATTGTAAAGCAATGGGATGGAAGCATATGAGGAAACTACGTCCAGCTCCAAGATGAACTTGTGCAACCAACTACCTCTTTTGTAGAATCCGATGCAATAATGTACTCAACTTATATTGTAAAATCAACCGTGGTGTCATGCTTCTTGTTTCTCCATCACATAGCACCACCATTCAACAATAATATGAACCCCGAAGTTGACTTCCTATCACCAATGTTAGATTGTAAGTCCTAATATTTGTATCCTAGGACTTGGATATCACCATCTCCATAGACCAAGTTATAATCTTGTTTCTGTCTTAAATACTTGAGGGTGTTCTTCACCGCATTCCAATGTTTTTCTCTATAGTAGGATTGGTAACGACTTATCACTCCCCTGCATGATAAATATCCAACCTTGTGCACATTATGGCATACATTAGGCTTCCCACAACTGATGCATATGGGAATCCAACCATGACCATCTTTTCCTCAATGCTTTAAGGAGCCATCCCTTTAGAAAGATGGATACCATGTCATAAGAGAAGGAAGCCTTTCTTGAAATTTTTAATATGAAATCGTTCCAGGATTTCCTTAATGTACCCATGTTCGGACATTCCCAAAATCCTATTTTTTTTTGCTTCTTAACAACTTCAGACCTAAGATGCAAGAGCCTTCTCCAAGATCTTTCATCTCGATGGTGTGCGATAAGCATACCTTAACACCAATCATTAATCGTGTATCATTCCTAATGATAAGGATGTCATATATGTAGAGCACGATGAATACAATTGTGCTCCCACTAAGCTTCTTGTGTACGCATGTCTCATCAGGATTCCATACAAAATTATAACTCTTTATGATTTCATCAAATTTGATGTTCCAGCTACGGGAAGCTTTTTTGAGTCCATAGATAGGCTTCTTCAGCTTGCATACTTTGTCTTCCTCAACTATGAAGGCATGGGATTGCTCCATATAGATATCCTCCTCAAGATATCCATTGAGGAACGTAGTATTGACATCCATCTACCAAATATCATAGTCATGATGTACATCCATAACTAGCAATGCCCTGATGGACTTCTGCATGGCCACATGAGAGAATGTTTCATCGTAATCAATGCCTTCTCTCTGTGTGTAACCCTTGACTACATACCGTGCCTTGAATGTCTTTACCTTCCCACCAAGTCCCTTTTTTCTCTTGAAGATTTATTTACACCCAATAGATTTTACCTCTTCAGGCTAATCTTCTATGATCCAAACATTGTTCTTGTTCATAGAGTATATTTTATACTTCATGGCTAGCATCCATCTATCCATGTCTTGATCTGTGAGTGATTCATCATATGATGTAGGATCACTGGCACACTCTTCTGATACATGGAATCCCTACCTTTCAGGTGGCATGAGCACCCTCGAACTCCTTTGAAGATGTACATGTGTTTCATCTTCATTTATATCTTTTGTTTATGGTTCAAGAACCACAATATTCTTAGAGGATTCAATGAGTTCATTTAATCCATTTTTATATTGACTCTTAAGGAAGTCATTCTCCAAAAATTTCACATCCCTAGAGATGAATAACTTTTGAGTCTAAGGATTGTAAAGTTGGTACCCAATACCATCCGCCACTTACCCGATGAAATAAGACTCTCTAGTGCGAGATTATATCTTACTTGTATCCACATTCTCGACATAGACCAAGCAACCCCAAATCCTCAATTTTCTAACAGTGGTCTTGGTTGCAAACCAAAGATCATGAAGGGTTTGAGTACATACTCACCAGGAATCTTATTAAGGATATATATTGTAGTCTTTACTGTATATCCCCAGAAACTAAGAGGTAAATGTGCTTTACTCATCGTTGAGCAGACCATGTTCATGACGTTCATGTTGCATCCTTCAGCAACACCATTTAGTTGGGGAGTTTCAGGATGACAAAGATTGGAAGGTATTCCTTGAATTCATCTGAGAGGTACTCATCACCTTGGTTAGATCGAATTCATTTAATCTTCTTATCGATTTGGTTCTCAACCAAAATTATGAACTCTTTCAACTTTTCAAAGCTTTCAGGTTTGTGAAATATGAAGATAAACCTATATCGTGAATGGTCATCAATAAAAGTCATATAATATCGATATCCATTTCGAGTTGCAGTACACAAGGGACCACATACATTAGTATGTATTAGGTCAAGTATACCTTTGCATCTAGTACCCTTATTTCAAAAGGTTGTTCTGGTCATTTTACCCCATATATAATGTTCGCAAGTTGGTAAACTTTGGACTTTAAGGAAATCTTAAGGTCCATCTTTTACCAATATATTGACCCTATCAACAGATATATGACGAAGCCTTTGATGACTAATCATGGTTAAATGATTATTATCCTCTCTGGATCGCTTAAGGCTATTATTATTAGTAGTAGTGGATGTAAAATTCATGATACATTCATCAATGCACAATTCAAAGAGTCCATGAGAAGTTATAAAACCATCTACAATATGTTAACCATAATGACTTATTATAGCTTTACTGCAAAATTGGAACATATCCACTTCTAACTTACTTAGGTGCAGATAACGGTCTCCTTCTAACTTCAAGTACACAAAGACACTCTAAGTAATAAGACTCCCACTAGTTAAAGATAGTCTGCGAATCCGGATGGCGACTACTGCAACAGTTGCATCAAATTCCATATGGATGACTATCTCTCCATGATCAAGTCATCTAATTTCCTAAAACAGATGCAACACATTGCATACATCAATAGAAGCCCTAAGATCAATAAAACAATTACCTTCTTGTCGTATAAGAAAAGTAGTTTAAGTGATGAAAGTAGATTTAATGCATGCCAGAGCTATCTTTACTCTTCTCCAAGGTTTTCAGATAATTTAGATTTATTTTCCAGTGCCCTGGCCATTTACAGTGATGATAGACATCCGTTTTCTTGGATGAATGTTGTGTGGATACTTGAGAGGATGAGTCAATACTTTATCTCTTCTTCTTTACATGTTGAGTTGGACTCTACTCGAATACATGCTTTTGATTGCGCTTTATACGGTTAACATCACTGAACATTTATTTTAGATTCATCATTACATCAAGGGTATTCTCAATGTCCATATGTTGTTCTGAAGCACATTAGAAAGCGACCCAAAATATAATATCGAACCAGTGACCGCTCCTTATTAAAATTTTCATTAAATTTTAATTTTTCCAATGATATAGGGTTCTCGTGCTTATTTTTGGTGAGCGCATAACTGATGCACTTCTTAGAGAGAATAAGCTCCAAAATTCAGAGCCAGTTCGAAGAATTTGGTCTGATCAATTGGTTGACCTCCAAAAGCTTACTGAGATGGCTCATGGATTTTATATAAGATTAAATATCCACTTATTAGAATACATACAATAAAAATATTTGTATATATAAGATCCTTTAATTAAGAAATTTTAAATCAAAGTCATCCTGCTTTTTAATACTTTGAAAGTTTATTCCCTTATCCAATCTCGAGTCAAAAGATATACTTACCTATATATATCTAACAATATTTAGGATTTCCCTTCCACCTTCCTCACACCCTAATAATATGAGAAAATGTAGCTCGGGTGAAAGAAGTGGAAACTCTTTCTGCTTTACAAGTTCAACTTGCATTTCCTAATTTGGTCTTAACACCCAAGCCCACCACCCCTAAGGTGATGTTGAATCATTGTTAATTGAACTAGCTATCAATAGGATTAGCCCACATCATGTGGAATCTAATATCACCTCAATTATATGAGGAATAATATTAGGGTCACTATGCATGCAACATGTCTCTTATGAGAAGCAAAGAGCTCTGATCCATGTGTGCTTGTATACTAGAGCTGACTTCGTATTGCGATCTTCAATATATAATCCATGGCAACAGAACCCTTCGTCTTGACGAGAGACTATGGATGCCATCTTATGATCCTCTATATCCAATACAAGTTTTAACTAATCATTATGAATCAAATTCTCATGATTAATTCTTCCAAGGGAATTCGAGTCCTATTAATAATAGACTGTTTATTTTAATTGGGATTAAATTAATTTAATTATATTAAATTAACAATCCAATGCAACCAACAAATAATTAGATTTGCTCGATATTACTATACAGTATACACCCTATACTTCATTGAGATAGATCTTGCAAGATGCTCTAGTTACGCTATGAGGGAGCATTTCCTTGACATGCAAGATTTTAGTTAAGAAACCAAACCATCATACCCCTATTAGACACCATCTCCATTCCAATTCAGAATGATCCAATTGGATCTATTTATATTTAGAGTTTTTATCGATCACATGCTCTTGATGACAGGTATCATACTATATATAATACACTCAGAGTATTAGGCATAATAAAATATTTCTAATGTCCCTAATTTTATAGTCATATCAAGAAAACAAGTTTGATTTTGCATGTAAAAGTTTTCTTACAACTATTGGAAAATGAACTAGGGTTTTCATATCATGAAGCAATCATTCAATATTGTTGTTCATTAAGTATTTCTCAAAATAAACATTACAACAATTAATCTGGGCAAATTCCAAATTTCCATGATTATATTTGGATTAAACACATTAAAAGATGTCAACAAGATGATCTAATCATCTTTCGATCCATATCCGCTAAGTATCGCACTTTAGGGTAAATAGAGTCAGAATAATGTGAAATTAATTCGAGCGGTTTGCTAGTTTGATTCTTAACAGAATTAATGTATTTATAATATGTTTCATGAAAATTAAATAGAAACCAAGAACGTTAAGCTACAAATATGAATTTACATGCAAAAGCAACAGTGCGGAAACAATTCGAATTCAAAACAGTGCAAAATTTTAGCCAAATTTTGGCAATTTTTTGGGGAAATTTGTATACCATCTAAACATGCTTAAATATCATAAAACATCACTCATAATAGTGCAAAATAGATGACATATCATATATACTCATAATCAATTCGAAATTTAACAATGCGAAAAACAAGAAGTGTAAAGAGGACTAAGGTTAGCCTCTTTTTATAGAATTTTGGAAGTCCATGGATCCCAATCCATATGCTCATACTAATCAATGGTTTAGATTGATTTGTGTTTCTTTTAAGTTTTCAATAAACACAAAAGAAAACACAATGAGATAATTTGAAAACAATTTCCAAATTAAAATAATTAATTGATAAATGGATCTAATTAAAAGAGAGGCTCCATCCATTTAATAAATATAGGGTAGGCATCCACCATGGTTTAACAACCTATGGACGTCAACCCTAAGTATTGGAATGTTCAAATTAATTTGTCCAGTATGCTAATTAATATTTTTTGTGATATTGTAATTATACAATTTATTATTGAGAATTAGATTCTTCCATCCAATATTTAATGTAAATCATATTTATAGTAAATTTTGTAATGTGAATCCAATCCACATTAACATATAAACTGTGAATCTAATTCACAATTAGCTCTCTCTAGAATAGTATGGATCATATCCACATTACCCATAATTATAGTGATATACAAATGAATCATGGATCATATCCACCGATGTACAGTTATTGCTCCAAGATTGTAGAGCTGCTTCATAGTTCATTTCATATCTAGCGAAGGTCTCTATGCTCTTTTTTGTCCCCCAGCCTCAGCTCTTGGGACAGACGTCGTTCATCAGTCTCCCATGTTCCCTTATCTGATTCTACATCTGCTCAAGGGATGCTAGAAGACTATTGTTGATTGCTGCCTGATCTATTACTACCGAAGTAGTCTGCGGCTGCTATGGTCCCTTCCCAACCTTGTTTTATGAAAAGGGAAAGGAATCTAAATTAGGTTCCACCAGGTTGATGTGCAACTGCAGTTGGAAATTCTCTCGATCTAAGGGTGATGGTGATAAAGACCGATAAGAAGATGGCGAAGCAAGAGAGCTTCCAAGGTTGGAGTTACGCCTTGGAGAAGAAATGCGATGAGATTTCTATTTGGGAAGAGGGATATATCGAACTGACCTAGGTGGATGGGAAGGAACTCCAGAGAGCGGATCAATCAGATTTGACTAAAGTGATCACCTATCCATCATCTTGATAAGACAGATGATTAGGTGATAATAGATCTCATAGATGGAACTCACACCACAAAATCAAACACAAAGCAAACCCTGAATTCACAAACTCAACCAAGTGATGACCATAAAAGTTCGATCATTATTCTTTTCAGTTTTAGGGCTAATTAGCAATACAATTCTTTCCACAGATTATGTGAGTTGATAGGTGCCCAAAACTTCCCTGAAGATTGTCCCGAGTTCTTACAGGGAATCACCTATTCTTAACTAATATGGGAGTAAGTAACGTACCGTTTCTGGCTTCTCATTTACTTAAGGATGGAGCCTTACGTAGTGTCTTCTAAACCTCCCATTCTGCTAAGGAAACCCGACTATTTCTGGCTACCCGAGAGTCCTCACTGAAGAGTAGAGTGATTAAACGTATGAAATCAGTAGTATTTCAAAAGAAATTCAGGCTCTGGCTCTGGCCTTATGGGTTGTCTCTCACTCATAAATCTGGAGAGTACCTGTCAGACATTTGCTGGGAATTTCTCTCCCAAAACAAGTGGAGTCTATTACATTTATTTTAAAGTCAGATAGTGTTAGCAGTTCCTATTTTATTTTCAGGTTATCACTTTTTTGAGTCTTTTTAAACAAAATCTAATATTTTTTCCCTTTTTTATTTTTTATCCTAGATGGGCATACAACTAGGTCGCTCGTTCTAAATCTAGCAACGGAGGTGCAAACAAATACATAAATTGAAAAATCCTAGACAAGCACCTAACCTCAAAAAATCTGTAGAAAATGTCAAGAAAATCATGATGCGAGAAAACCGCAGTGGGTTCCATGTTCCCCCAAGTGCACGACACTCGATGAAAGAAGCCCCGAGAAAAAATAAGATAGGTACAAGTCGGGATGCCATTACGGGGCCCCTTCTATAAAAACAAAAAAAGCACATGCCCTTAATTTTTTTACAAAGTTTAATACAAAAATGTAAAATTGAGTCGGCTTTCTGGTTCTCAATTATGCAGCTCCAAACCTGTGCTGCACAAATCAGAAATATAAAGCTATGAAGTGAAATAAATAAGATAGAGAAAAGATAACAAAGAAACCATAATCCTAAAGTCTCTATGGTAAACCCTAGCGTTGCCTCTTCGACAACGACTCCATCTGAAAAACGCACATGATCTAGAGATAAAAAGGTCATTGTATCAACGAGGTGAGTTTTACGAGGAAAATATTTTATTAATTTTTTTTCATATTTATTATACTCCTAAACTAGATGTGTATAGTGTCAAGTACGGAAGTGTCGAACTCAGGGAGGCAAACTGTTGGAAAATAGGGCAAAATTATAGAAAATCTAAGGTAATGGGTTTCCTAATTTTTTATTTTTTTATCGATTTTTCTAGATTTTTATTTAAATTTTAAAGATTTTATATCATTTTTATATGTTTTAAGTATTTTATAATTTTTAGGTAAATTAAGAAAATGGTTTGTAATTTACATTTGAATTTTATTTTATTATTTTTATGTTTTTATTTTATTGATTATTTTTATGATTTTTAAGAGGTTTTTACGATTTTATGGACTTTTCATTATTTTTAGTGTGTGACAATGTTTTGTTGAAAATTATGAAGTATTTTTTATTTTTAAAATATTGATTAGTAGTTTTTATTAGAAGATATGTGAAATTATCTTTAAAATGATATATTGTGCATGTTTTTGTGATTTTTATTTATTTAGTTATGAATTTTAAGTTTTTATATATTTTGAATTTTTATTAGTTTTAATATTTAATTTTGATTTTGTTTATTGTTTATTATGCGAAATATGGTTAAAACTACTGTAAGTAATTTTTATACATTTTTAATGGTGTTTTTATTTTTTTATTTTTAAAGTTTTTTTATATTTTTACGGTGGTTTAATGATTTATTAAAAAATCATTTTGATTTCACAACTGATTTTGTGTTGTATATAGAGTAAAATACTATATTTTATATATTTTTATTACGTTTTTATGTTTTATATTTATTTATTATGTATTATAATATGTATAATTATAAGTATAGTGGAGGGGGTATTATTGGAATTATATGAAAAATATGGGGTGTATGTGAAAAAGTAGAGAGTTGGGGGGTGACACGCAAGAAGATTCCACCGAGCACGTGTGTAGGCACGTGCCTGGACTGTCTCTAGACATGTATGTAATAAAGCGAAGATCGGAGGCGTATCCTGTAAAATGCCCAGTATGTCACGTGCCAGGCACGTAAGCTTCTAGCACCAGAACATGTAATCAATTAAGAGGAGGTTTGCAGGTATTAATACAATTTCCCCCTCACGTGCGAAGCAGGTGAGGCACGTTAAGCGGTGGGTCGGATCAGGTTCACAAATGGCGCAATTATGCGGCTTGCGATAGGAATTGATTGGAGGTTCATATCTCACCACGATCTACAATTGAAATTAAAAGCCCTAAGTAAGATCCTACAGTGTCTGCTTGTTCTGTGTTTCTATGTCGTTCTTCCGTGAATTGAAAGGGGGCAATGAAGCGATTCTGGAGCAACCATGCGATGGTGGTGCTTGGATCGGATTGTGATCATCACTGAGTCGAAGCTCTCCAAGCGATGACTTTCGAGGCTCGATTTGCAGCGAAAGGTGGTGATGGATCCAGTTGATGCTTTTCAGTTGACTCTAAATGAATCGATCTTCAATTTATGCCAACTCTCTAGGTGCGAGTATGTGGCTGTTGACCTGGAGCAGCATATCCGTTTCTTCTGTGTTGATCGATCAATGGCATCGCTCGATTTGATGGGCAATGCAATAAGGTTCTGATGCTCTAGAAGGTTCTCAATATCGCTCAATGATCTAATTGAATTCCAAAAATCAATGGTTTACAGGTGCTTAGATGTTTAATCAGCTATATGTATTTGACCTGCAGCGATCTCAGATGACTCAAGCTCGATGGCTCGGTCCGAAACAGAAAAGGAATGATGAACGAGGCTCCGTCGATGACAGAAGAATTGGAGCATGAGATCTTTGGCCTCCGTGCATGGCCGGAGGTAAGATAGGATAGAAACAGACATGATTCAGGAGATAGGCTGAAATCAATGATCGACGATCAAATCAGAGAGAAATCAATAGAGAAGAAAGGGACTGAGAAGATAAATGTGGGGTTGAAGATAGAAGAGATGAAAAAACAGAGAAGAGATGACAGAGTAGATGAAAAGTTCAGAAAACCCAACCTCGAAGGACCGTGGAGGGGATTGCGATTGCTGTAGAGGAACTACGATGAAGGCTCCTGGTTGTGGCCTCGACTCTCGGTGGCAGAGGAGGCTTGGTCATACGTTGGAGCTCGAAGCCACTCACTGACGACGACGATCTCACCCTCTCTCCTCGCTCGACCTTACTCAATGACGGAGGGCACTAGAGGTATCACCTCAAGGCCTCTCACCAGAATTGGGAGTTCACAAGAAAAAACATGGCGGATGGATTTTCTCGGCGGGGATTGTCCTTTTTATAGAGGAGGTTGAGCGGTGCTGAAGGAAAGTGGTGCAGTCACCAACGGCGAGTCTGGTGACCACAGTTGGATAGGTGAACGACCGACCATTGGGAGCGTTGGCGGAGAACGGAGGCAGCAGGTAGCGAGCGTTGGGGAAGAGGAGTCATACGGGAAAGAAGAAAGAAGGAAAGGAAGATAGAGAAAGGGAAAGTAAAAAATAAATAAGTTAAATTAAATAATTGTACTAATTTAACTAATAGTTAGAGGTTAATTAAGTAATTAAATAAGTAATTAATGATTTAATAATTATTTATATATATAATTTTTGAAATAATTAGGCAACTTAATGAATAATTAAATACTAAATAAATAATAAATAAATAATATCTTTTATTTAATTTATGTAATAATAAAATATTAATAAAATATATAAATATAATAAATTATATATTTAAAATATAACTTAAGGTACATCTTATATTGTATACCAATATAGTCTAAAAACCTACTTTTCGCATATTAACTCTGATTTTAGTGAAATCATTATCACTTAATAGATAATTGAATAAAACGAATTTTAAAACTGAGTTTGACCAAATCGGAGTCCATATGATTGAGTTATAAGGTCCGAAAAATTTAGTTCACAGCTTCGTGGCTTCGGGATTTATTACTATCTTGACTTAAGTTATATTTTTATATTTTTCTAATCATTTTAGAAAAACATTTTAGATAATAAATTAAGTTAAACAAAGTTAAGGGTATTTGATTATAAATCATGAAGTTTTTATATATAGTACAAATAGACAACAGGGCCTAAACGTCAAAACTCATCTCTTTTATTCTATTATTTTTTATATTTTTATTAAATAACATTAGTAATAAAATGAAGTTTAAAAGTGTGTTTGGTCAATTTGGAGTTTTCTATAAATATTTATGAATCTTGGAAGTAGGCTTTTACAGCTTTTACGGTTCATTGTACTTAATTATTTTTATATTAAATATTTTTTCTAACATTTTTATAAAATAATTTTTATTTTTGTGAACAACCTTTGTAGAGAATGTATTTTGGTTTGATATTTTCTTGGTGATAAATAAAACATGTGAAATATTTTCAAGGTGAAAAATGGATACAGATATTTCGTGTTCTTGGTTTTCTAGCATTTCTGTAAATTATGATCCTTATCTCCCCCTATTTATTTATTTTATCGATTAAGTCAATATTGACTTGGTCTCAGGGTTCAGATCAATCTGTATATTTTATATACATCCTTCTTTTTCTTTTAATTTTCCTCTTTCTCTTTATTATTAAATAAGTGTTAAACATATAATATAAATGATTTACGTTAAAATGTGAATTAATGCAAACTAGTGATTATTTACATGTATTTAACCAAGAATTTTAGTCAAAATGAAATAACAAAGGCGATGAATCATGGATTCATCAGCTACTTTAGAAACTTTTGATATGGCACTTCATAGAATGTAGTGAATCAGCATTTTACATGCAATAGAAAAAAACCCTACCTATCGCTTATGCTTCCTTGAGTTTAGCCTGCCGCTCATTACTATACATGCACACATCTCATGTGTGCTTCTTATTTTTGAGTTTCGACTATAAATTTTATTATTGATCCGTCCACTATCACTTGTGCCTAGCAACTCGGCTTTTATAACAACTTATGCACATTATTTTCAATGATCAACTTATTCATTCTTTTTGTTATGTTCTTTTGACCTGAATATACTAAGTACGAGCTACGTGTTACTTTCTATTGTACTAGGGGATATTGTAACATCTCGAGCCCTATATCCGCTCCATTACTGGGGATTGCTGGCCCAAACAACATGTTGCGCTTAGGCTTAACTAAAGCCCCTGACCACATCCCGAAAACTTAAACCCAAGTTGTTTTGTAGTATGCCCCACTAATTACAGCTAATAGACCTCTTTATGATTATTGAATGTGGTACTATGTTTGGGATGTTACAATCATCCCTACTTATATCTGCAATGTCCTCGTTGCATAATGACCTATGATCTATTCCTAGTAACAGTGGTGGATTCACTTCTTAGTAGCCCTTTCCTCCTAACTCTATGCTAGGGGTGGCTTCACCTCTTGGACATCCCTTTCAACTATCAGAGAGAATATGCTCCGATACTGTCTATAATGTTTTGAGCTCTATGCCCGCTCCGTTGAATTACTAACCCATACAACTTGTTGGGCTTGGCCCAAGTGGAACCCTTGACCACAGCTCAAAATGCTTAGCTCAGGTTGTTTAGTAGTGTGCCACACTACTTATAAACTACTTCCACTCTTTATGATTACTATATGTGGTACTATGCTTGAGATGCTACTGATATAAAATTTTTTAATTATGAAGCATACAAAGTTATAATATTTTCACGAACTAAAATTATGACAGACATATAATACTACAAGAATATCATATTTTGTTTATTTTCCAAATATAAAAAAGATTTCTTATGGATTTAACTCTAAATCTAATGAATAACTAATTTAAAGCATATATTGTAATGATTTTAATTTAATTTTTTTGTGAGAGAGAGCAGCATAAAAGGCAACTAAAAATATTTTTCGGACTTCTTATACAAGGGCTCAAAATTCTATGGATTAGTTACTCAAAAAGTGAGTGAGGTTTGACAAAATAATTCTAGTCATTTGATATTATCTAAAAAATACAATCTAGCAAGCAGTGGAAAGGGAACCACGACCTTCATTAGCAAAATAAACTGACAGTGCTCGACCTTCAAATCAAATATAAGGGTATCCATTTGAATACAGAATCAAAAAATACACAAAAAATATTAGAGTCCAATTGTCCAATGCAGAATGGCATCTTTGCTAATGATTAAGTTGCCATGATGTGACATTCCTCAAGAACTCGATGAGAGAGGGCCTTTATACAAAATTGAACAGTAGAGGGGTTGTGGAAAATTTACATCCTTTCATTTAAATGGTTAAGATTAAACAAATTGGGTTGATCTAGGTCGTCTATGGTAACTCGAGTTTAGAAGGCTATTCTTAGCACTATAGATGTTCGATCTCCCTGATGATGCCCCTATGCTGACTGAAGTCCAACATTTCCACCTACCTTTGTAATGCAACCAACAAGACAAGAAAGTTGAAAGGAAAACAAAAGAAATAAGATATAGATAATGTAAAATCTCATCCTTTCCTTCTCCTTTATTGATCAGAAGAACTACAAATCAGTGTTGTCAACATTGATTAGTTTTACTTCAATCTCTAAAAATGGGTCTAATGGAGTTGAATGGATATTTTTGTAGTCTTGAACAAGATAGAGGATGGCAAGTAATTAGAACGAGATATGGAGAAACAGAGAAGAGGTTAGTGTTAGAATGATGGTAAAGGGTTGAAGAATGGGATCGAGGGATGGCCTAGAAGATGCAATCTCATCTAAATTCAGATATGGAGGATCTGGTTGTAGTAAAGGGTTTGGTGAAGAAGATGCATTTTCATGATATTATATGGCACCACTACAATAATCAAGGATTGAAATTAAAAGATACATCCAAACAAAATAGTTGTGATATGATTTTTCTAATATCCGGACCTACTAGACTTGAGTCGCTATCGGAAAATACTGGCCCATAAAACTTGTCGGGCTTGGGTCTAACTAGGCCCAGCGGATCACCTGTCCAAAATGCTAAAGCCCAAGTTATCGAGTAGTAGTCTCCACTACATATAACTTACTCTCATATTTTGATATTACTAGACATAAGACTATGTTTGGGATGCTACTGAAGGATATAGAATAATCCTCAACGCATCACGGAAGCGTGAGCATCGTATCATATACGATAAAGAACGACTAGTAGTGCTAGTGGTTCTATGCAGCAGAATTTTAAAATTTCAGAGGGATGAAACCACATGATCTAAGAACATTTCTCGGATCATTTCATATAACCACAACAAGGATATAGGAATACCTCTTGGAGCATGGTTGCGATCTAGCCTCTAAAGAAAGAGACCTCCTATCTCAAGTCCGATCCGTCGGAGAAGACACTTACGAGCGCGATGATGAGTCGTGTGCTTCTCGCAATCCAAGTTGATGTCCCAAGCAATGGATCTTCTGATCTCAACACACGAGACCGAATGCCTTCTTCACGAGCACCACGCACCAAAGAAGGAGAGCCAATAGTCATCGAAGCATGGCACAATGGTAAGGTGACGACGAGGACGATCTTCTCTCTATGAGAGTGGACGACCACTCTTAATGATAGAGAGAATATGCAGAATAAAAAGAGAGAGAGAAAGTTCGTGTGATTTCATGTATCATGAATAGCAAGAATCGCCTCTTCTTATATAGTGTTTTTGGAGTCCGTGGATCCCAATCCATGGACAACACACAATCAATGGTATAGATTGATTTATGTTTATTTCAATGGCTAAGATGTTGTTGTAAAAACACAACAACTAATGATTTAATTTAAACTAATTTTCATCGATAAATCAACAAAAATAATTTCAAATTAAATCATCTTTGATAAGAGAAAAAATAATGAAGAGAATAAACCAATCCCCTAAAAGGAGGGGACGACTACTCTTCTCCTCATATAGAGTTGTAGCCATCCGCTCATCTTTGGTGGACTTGGTCAATCTCTTCAAATTATCATGAGATATCATTATCTCATGATATATATCATCATCTCTTGTCGATAATATTTTCACCAAGAAAATAATTCCAAATTATCTTATGGAAAATATCAATCATGCCATTGAAATTATGCGAATCTCATTCACAACTCAAAACAAAAAAATGTAATTATATTTTCAATTAATCTTTTTAATGTGAATCCAATCCACATTAATAATTAATCAACAAATATAATTTACAAAAGTCTCTCTCTGATATATTATAAATCTTATTTACAATATACCTGGATTATTGGATAGTACTATCCACATTATCCAAATCTACAATAATTAAATCTCATTTAATTATATTGGATAATTATTCTCATGCAATCAGATAATGTGAATCCCATTCACATTATTCATGATAATTAAATGAAATTTAATTATCCATTTCTCGTTGCTTAGACATAATTCAACTTTTTAATTATTCTTGAAATCTTTCAAGAATAATGCGCTTTCTCCATAGATGCTTGGAGATAAGAATCGGGTGATTGTATTGTACCACATATAGTGACTTGGATATTGAGATCACATCTCAAATCCAGATCCCACGGACCTCTCACAGATGCTTGATTTAATCAACGCCATAAATCTAATCTTCTCATTGCATCTGAATCTCATTCAGATTAGTGAACAACATTTGGACCAAGATTAGATCACTTCTCAACTGAGAGGTCACTAAAATCCAGACCTGTTTCATCACTCCCTCGAAATGGAAGCGTCATGGTTATACAATCGTTTAAGATCACATCACCCTCGGGTATTCCAAATACTGTACATCCTGCATACTAGAAAACCTATGATCAACCTAAAGATATAGATCAATTTTACACTGTCTTCTTTAGGGTTTGATCATCAAGTTTCTCATTCTTGGTCATTGGAATTAGAATCGATCATATGCTTTCCCAAAGCATATATCATACCTTCAAATTCTTGTCATGCTTCCAAAGCATGATGACCATGCATGGAATTTAATCGGTCCCAATACCTCATGAGTGAGCCCATGTCTTCTGGTTCACAAGTGAACCTGTATGATCCCTTTCAGAGATCGTATTACTCATATGCCCTTACATGCACACCAGCTCGCCGGTATATAGACCTTGGTTAGGACATCAACCTATTTGTCTGCCAAATGTATACACTCAGACATATAGTAACACATCTGTCTCAGGTCAGAGGATGCGTGCCTATATCGCGGTAGTATACGATGGAGGACTTTGGTTATCTTGATCTCGTTAAGTCAACTCTTTGACCTAACTAATCTGACACCTCCGAATATCTATTTCTATGCAGAGGACATGCATCAAGAGGTCGGTCAGATATCAGCTTATGTGAGAAAGGATTGCCATCTCCTACTCAGGCTGGAGATTATCTATTAACAATAACTCGACGGTGCTTGATAAGTCCCAAATCTAACTCATTAGATATTCATCTAAACACTAGCCTCTATGATTTTGTTATTGAATCAACAGCTATATGATTACTAAGATGACCATGGTACATAACCCTAATTGTACAGAGGGACCTTATAATGCATTCATTCATTTAATCTCAAAAAAGGGAGTGTAACAATCAATAACTTTTATTGATAAATCATATATTACAATAACATTTATTGTTAGAATGGTTCGCCTCAGGCTAACATGGCTAACAATCTGCCACTAGCCCTCAAAACCATTCAGGAACAGTCCTTAAACCATACTCATTACATGTTGGTCGAAAACCTTTTGCATCAAAGGTTTGGTAAGAGGATCAACAACGTTGTTGGCAGAGGCCACCTTAATGATGATGATATCACCATGCTTTTGAATCACCCAAATAATGTGGTATTTTCTTTCCATGTGCTTTCTCTTTTGATGACATATGAGTTCCTTCACCTGGGAAATAGCTCCCGTGTTATCGCAGAGTAACGGGATGGGAGTATCAAAGGAAACTACGCCAAGTTCCAGGATGAACTTGTTGGACATGCGATCCCATGATGAGCCATTATGCAATAAATGTTATTGAACTTCAATCCTTAATCTGAAATGAAGAATGACTAATTTGCATAATAGGTCCCTTAGTACAATTAGGGTTATGTACCATGGCCATTTTAATGACCATACAGCTGTTGATTCAATTATTGAATCATAGAGGCTGGTGCTTGGATGAATATCTAAAGAGTTAGATTGAGGACTCATCAAGCACCGTCAAATGATTGTTAAGAAGTGATCTCCTGTCTGAGTAGGAGATGGCAATCCTTAGCTATAAAGGTTGATATCTGACCAACCTCTTGATGCAGGTCCTCTACATAGGAATAGAGATTCGAAAGTGTCAGATTAGTTAGGTCAAAGAGTTGACTTAACGAGATCAAGATAACCAAAGATCTATGTCGTATGCTGTCACGGTATAGGTACGCATCCTCTGACTGGAGACATATTTGTTACTATATGTCTGAGTATGTACATTTGGTAGACCGATAGGTTGATGGCCTAATCAAGGTATATACCGACGAGCTAGTGTGCATATAAGGGCATATGAGTAATACGATCTCTCAAAGGGATCATACAGGTTCATTTATTTAACCAGAAGATGTGAGCTCACTCATGAGATATTCGGAAGAATCAAATTCCGTGCATGGTCCTCTCGCTTTAGAAGCTTGACTGAATTTGTAGGTTTGATATATATACTTTTGGAAAGTATATGATCAACAAATGGATATGATATATTCTTGTGGAAAGTATATGATCGATACCAACTACCAATGATTGAATGAGAAAACTTAATGATAAAACCCTGAAGGAGACATTCTAAAAGAGATCTAATACTTTGGGTTTAATATGGGTCTTCCAGTATGCAGGATGTACATGTATTGGGAATACCTGAGGGTGATGTGATCATAAATGATTTTATAACCATAACGCTTCCTTTCCCAGGGAGTGATGAAACAGGTCTGGATTTTAGTGAATCATCTCATAGAGAAGTGATCTAATCTTAGTCCAAATATTGGACATTGATATAAATGTGATCCAGATACAATGAGAAGATTAGTTCTATGGTCTTGATTTAATCAAACATCTATAGGAGGTCCGCAAGATCTGGATTTGGGATTTGATCTCAATATCGAAGTCACTATACGTGGAACAATACAGTCGTCATGTCCTTATCTCCAAGTATCTGTGGAGAAAGCGCATTATCCTTGAAAGAGTTATGGATAATTTCATTGTTGATATATGTATCCAAGCATTTAGAAAATTGATAATTAAATGTGATATAATTATCATGGATAATATGAATTTGATTCATATTATAAGGAGAGATATCTAAGACAATTAAATGTGATTTAATTATCAAAAATGTGAATAATGTGAATGTGATTCATGTTATTTGGGCACATGAGAAAAAAGAGATCCAAGATGATTATATGTGGTTTAATTATAATGGATATGAATAATGTGGATAACACTATCCATATTAATAAGGTATATTATAAATATGATTTATAATATATTAAAGAGAGAGAGCATATTGTGATTTATATTTGTTAATTAATTATTGATGTGAATTAGATTCACATTAGATGATTAATTAAAATATAATTTACATTTTATTTTGGGATGTGAATGTGATTCACATAATTTCAGTGTCATGGTTGATATTTTCCATAAGATAATTTGGAATTATTCTTTGGTGAAAATATTGTCGACAATAGATGATGATGATGTATATCATGAGATAATGAGATCTCATGATAATAGAAGAGATGGACTAATTCCACCAAAGAGAAGTGGACGGCTACAACTCTCCATGAGGAGAAGAGTAGCCGTCCCCTCTTTTTAGGTGATTGGTTTATTCTCTTCATTATCTTTTCTCTTATAAAAATGATTTAATTTGAAGTTAATTTTGTTGATTTATAAATGAAAATTAATTTAAACTAAATCATTAGTTTTTTTGTTTTTACAACAACATCTTATCCATTGCAAGAAACACAAATCAATCTCATCCATTGATTATGTGTTGTCCATGGATTGGGATCCATGGGTTCCTAAAACCCTATATAAGAAGAGGCATCCATTGCTCTTCGAGTGACATGTTTATAATGTAAACTAATGCTTTCTTCCTCTCTCTCTCTCTCTCTAAACGTCATGTGCATCTCTCTCCCTCTCTCTTATGGTCATCCATCATGGTGCCATTGAGAGAGTCGACATCGCCGCAGCATCGTCGTTATGCTACTGAAGTTCTTGTTCGTGGATCTCCGTCTCTATTGGTGCACCTCACTCATGAAGAAAATGTCGGATCTCATGTGACGAGATTAGGAGATTCGCCACTTGGATCATCAACTTGGATTGCGAGAAGGACACGTATCATCAACGCGCTCGCAAGCGTCTCCTCTGTCGGATCGGACTTAAGAGAGGAGGTCTCTTGGTTTAGAGACTCAATCGCAACCATGCTTCAAAAGGTAACCCTGGTACCTATTTGTGGTTTAGATGAAATGATATAAGAAGTGCTCTTGGATCATGTGGTTTCATCATTTAAATTTTTTTAAAATTTCGTTGCTCGGAGCAACTACTGCGACTAGTCGCTCCCGATCGCATATGATGCGATCCTCACGCTTCTGTGATGCGCTTGAGGATTTTCCCCATATCCTTCATATGATATTATAGCCAGGGTGTAGAATGTTTGGATTAGATCCATGAACCTATGAAGATTTGAGCTTGTTGGGGTTCGTGAAAATGTTTGTCGCATTTCAATTTTCGCAGCCCTATTTTGCGATATTTTTTCGGCCCTTTTTAAAATTTTTAACATGAATGTATCACATGGATAATGTTCCTCGTTAAACAAGCAAAATATGGAATTCGATTTTGCGTAATTTGGACTTCGTTTGCTCAAGATATGATCGTTTTAACGAACATTTATCCACTATTTCGGGGATGACAATTAGTGACGTAATTAAAGAGTTAATTACGGATTCTAAATGCCTAGAAATGCGTAATTATCACTTAGATTTTGTTTTAAATCAAAATAGTGAATCAAATAAACTTATTTTGCATTAATTGGATTTAAATTGATCGAGTTATGTTAATTTTAGTGAGTAGGAATCACTGCTGGAAATTGACAAACTTGATCATGAACCTTGTGCTTGTCATTCAAATAAATTAATGGAAGTTAATTGTTAATTTTCTGAAATAATTATTGATAAATATTTGTGAATATTTAAAGATGATCATTTTTTCCTTGAATGACATTGCATTAACCAAAATTATATGATAGTTGATCTTGATCACAATTGGTTAATATGAAATTTCCAGCAAACATTGTTTTCATGAAAACTTTAGTTTACCCTACAATAGTTGTAGGACAACTTTTACATGAAAAACCTTGTTGCTTGAATAGGGTTGGGGATTTGTTTAGCAAATCTCCTTATAATATTATCAAAATGGTTTGATGAATATTATATGGTATAATTTCGATTGAAAACCGGTGAACATCTCAAGTACAAAAGTGATTGACTCAGCATTCTTTTTTCCCGAGGCGGATATGGTGCCTAGTCGGGGAGTGTTGGGGTAGCAAGTTGCACTGTGTGTGGTCTGTCCCACTCCCATCGGTACTGGCCATGACAGCGGGCAGGGAACGAATGATGCTTGAGAGATCATGATGTATTTTCTAATTATTAAAATTCAAATAATACGTACTTTGAGATAATACCATATATTGAAGTAACAATCAAGTTTGTTGATTGAATTGGATTGATAATTGAATTAATGTGATTAAATTAATTATATCCAATTAAAACACTCTACTATTAATAGAGTTATATTTCCCTGGGAAGAATTAATTATATGAATGTGATTTATGATAATTAATTAAATTTAAATATGAGATGGAGGATCACATAAGTGACATCCATGGTCTCCCGTCAAGGCGAAGGGTTCTGTTTCCAAGGATTGTATGTTGGAGACGCATGTCCGAAGTGACATCTCCTGCATGCAAGCGCATCTGGATCGGGATCTTTGCTTCTCGAAAGAGTAAGGTCGTATGTGTACTGACCCCAATATCGGTTTCTCATATTATTGGGGCGATATTGGATTATGCATAGCGAGTTCCATTCATGTTGATGGTTGGTTCAATTAACAACGGGTCAACATCAGCTTAGGGGTGGTGGTCTCAGGTGTTAAAGACCGAATTGGGAAATGCAAGTTGGACTTGCAAGGCGGAATGAGTTCCCGCTTCTTTTTATCTGAGTTGTAGTTTCTCATATTATTGGGATGCAACAAAGATAGGAAAGAAGATTCCATATCTTGCTAGAGATATACGGTATGTATATCTCTTACATTGAAAGTGATTAAGGGAATGAACTTTCAGTATTGACAAGGCGAGACAACTTTGATATAAAAAATCTTAAATCAAAGCAAAATATGTATAATATGTATATACACATTTATGCAAAATTCTGATTTCAAACAATCCATCATTAAACCCACTAAATTCTATACTCAATAATAACTAGTAAGTATCATGGATTGGATCCATGATTAAGATATTGTACTTGCAGTTGGACACATAATGTATATGGTTGCCATGTGCAAGTTTCCTCATAATAATGAGAAATGACCATTAAATAGACAATAGGACTACAACCCTAGGGTTTGTGTGTCTCTATAGTCTTGATCTCATCGAATGTACTTTGGAAGTGACATGTCGATGATGATCGTAATTGTCAAATAATCCCTATAAAATCAAAGAAGATGTTGTGGCATACATATGTTCTATTAATATTTAATCATGAATGACATGGTTCACTACATTATGCAGAACGGTAGCTCTACTAAGAGTTGATGTATTCAAAATGTTTGAATACCTACCTGAATCAAAGTATTTAAGAGTTTAGATGGATGTAGATGTGATGAATGTCATCATTCTACTGTCTATACTAAAGTCATTCATGAATATTCATAATATTCATATTGTATGAAATAAATGAAGCATGTATAAATGTTGAAATACTCTTACATTGAAATCTTTTAAGTTCAACATAAGAGAACCTTTGTCTTAAGCAATGGTTGTTTATAGATAATGGCAGCACAGTGGAATCATGGGTATGATCCAAGTAAGAAGGGGAGTCAAAGAGTTGACTAAACTTGTGTGACTTCCATATGACATCCAACGAATTGGATGAATACCAATACTGCAATAAATCGATATATTGATAGTATGACTATCTGGACTATCTAGGATCCTTGGAGAAGGGCTCAGATAGTGCATCGAAATAATCTACATTTAATCATTGAAATTGACTTTCTTACAAGATAGATTAAATTCTAATAATTGTATCTCAATCTTCTAATAACACTTACAATTGGTGGCATACGTATTAGAAGACTGGAATTTGATCTTCAAGTTTAACAAATCATCTACAAGGATATTAGTGCAATGGTTGCAACAATCTCCATTTTATTGATAGACTTCTTAATTTCAGTGGGAGAGTCCTTAGTCTTAAAGAATACACTCATAGTTTATTTCTAAGTGTTAGAAATAAACATGAATTCTGAAATAGACCTATCATAAAGAGTTATGATGGATATATTTCATATAGTAATCTAACATCTAGTGGACTCTACTAAATTAGAAAATTTAGTGAATGGTTCATTAAGATTTTTAATACTAAAAGCTAAGCCTTGTAAGATCAATAGGAGGATGAAGATCATTTGATAATGATCTGGCATCGAGTCTTTAACATATGTCTATTGATATGATCGATAGACTAGTGAGATATTAAACTTCAGATTGTCTAAAGATTCAAATATTACATACTTGTGAATATTGTATTTAAAGTAAACATGTACAATACACTATTCTCTGAGAATTGTGTAAGATGCCAAGGTATTCAATATCTTATACATATTGATGTATGCGGATCATCTGTATCATAATAAACATTGATGATATGTAATATCATTCGATGATTATTAGTGATATGAGATTTCTTCCCTTCACCTTAGAAAGCTTTGAAATGTTCAAAGAATTCAAATTTTGGTTTAGAACCAAAGTTTTAAGGAAGATGAAATGAATTTGATCTAACCTAGGTAGCAAGTACCTATTAGATGAATTCAAGGAGTACCTTATGGAGATAGGAATATCATTCCTATCTCACTTCTCCTAATACACCTAAACTCAATGAAGTTGTAAGGAGTTACAATTAGATCATGTGTGATATGATTTGATAAATGATTTATCTTAGCATAGTTATCTCTTAGTTTCCAAGGTATATATGTAGTAGAGACTACAATATATATCCTTAATAAGGTTCCATGCAAGTAAGATGAAATCTAGCACTAGAGAGTGCTACTTCATTAGGAAAATAAGAATGGTATTGGATGCGTACTTTATGACCTTGAGATTCTTAATGAATTTCATCTCTAAGAATACGATTCTAAGATGATGACTTTCTTGAGAATCAAGATGAAAATGAAGTGAAGGAACTCATTGAATCTTGAGAAGATAATGAGGCTCCTTAAGTCGGAAACTAAAAGGACAACTAAAGATGAAACACTAATACCTCTTCAAATGAGTTTGAAGATGAATTCCATGTGTCAGATAAGTCTGACAATGATCGGACTTCATATGATGAAGCTCATGAGGATCATGACATGGAAAGATGGATTTTAACAATAAAGTCAAAAGTGGACTTCATAAACAAATGTTGTATATGGACCCTCGAGGATCCACCTATAAGGGTAAGACCCGTTAAGATGTAAATGGATCTTCAAGAGAAAGAGGGAACCTGATGAGAAGGTAAAGACCTTCAAAGCACGGCTCATATCCACAAGATACTCATGAAGAGAAGACATCCCTTGTGATGAGTCTTCTCCTTCAGTGACCATGCTTAAACCCAATATTGCTAACTATAGCTGCACAACTTGACATCTTCAAGATGGAAGTCAAGATTGCATTCCTCTTTGAATACCTCTCCGAGGATATTCATAAGTAGTAGACCTAGGGCTTCATGGTTGAGGAAAGCAAGTTGTGCAAGTTTAATAACTCCATCTATGGACTCAAATAAGCTTCTTATAGTTGGAACATAAGATTTGATGCAATCATAAATGTAATGATTTCAAATAGAATCTTGATGAATCATGTGAACCTTAGTGGGAGTACCAATGTGTTTATCGTGCTAAATGTAGATAATATCCCAATCATTTCGAATGATATGAGGATGATAATAAGCGTTTTATGATCTGGATGTTTCATACCTTGAGATGTGATCTCAAAGATACCTCCTAGATCTTAGTTCTGAAGTTGATCAAAAGCAAAGAGAAGAGAGAGAATTGTGATTGTCACATTATTGGTACATCTTGGATATATTCTATCCAAGGAAGGCTCCTTTCCCTTAAGATTTGGTACTGCCCAATCTGAAGGGATAGCATATCAAGTGTTGATGATGCTAAAACTACTTGCCCTTGTGCATCGGTTGCTAGAAGCCTGGTATGTACTAGATATGTACGAAAAGCCAGATGTCTGACATGCAGTGTGAGTAGTAAACTTTTGCTAATCCTACTATGGAGATAAAACACTTAGTTGCAGTCATAAAATAATATCTTTAAAGATGACAAGACTTAGAGATAATGATCTCAAATTCTCATCATCAAGAGCCTAAGACTTTATAGACAGTGATCTAAAAGGTCTTAACTACAAATACCTTAAGAGATAGAGATCTCTGTGAATAAGGGTATTCTAATAAGGATAATTGAAATTACACACTAGTTATAACGATTATTGAGTTGTAGTGTCAAAGACATTATGACTGACTCAATATTGAGTATTGGTTGCATAAGATGCAACATTCGCATTGGATGCGAGCACTGTTATTAGGGGATATGCAAGTGCCGTAAAAGGACTTGGCATAGTCTCTCGGGAACAAAGTGACCGATCAGCTTACCTAGCTATTTTTCTAAATAGCCTATGATTATCACATGAGTGTGGGTTTAAATGATTAGCCCATTAATGGCTCTTTGGGCTAGTGGGAGATTGTTGGACATGCGAGCCCTAGGCGAGCCATTATGTAATAAATGTTATTGCAATTCACTCCTTAATCTGAAATGAAGAATGACTAATTTGCATAGTAGGTCCCTTAGTACAATCGGGGTTATGTACCATGGCCATCTTAATGATCATACAGCTGTTGATTCAATTATTGAATCATAGAGGATGGTGCTTGGAGGAATATCTAAAGAGTTAGATTGAGGACTCATCAAGCATCGTCAAATGATTATTAAGATGTGATCTCCAGCCTGAGTAGGAGATGGAAATCCTTATCTCTAAAGGTTGATATCTGACCAACCTCTTGATGGAGGTCCTCTACATAGGAATAGAGATTCAGAGGTATCAGATTTGTTAGGTCAAAGAGTTGACTTAACAAGATAGAGATAACCAAAGACCTATGTCATATGTTGTCACAGTAAAGGCACACATCCTCTGACCGGAGATAGATTTGTTACTATATGTCTGAGTATGTACATTTAATAGACCGATAGGTTGATGGCCTAATCAAGGTCTATATACTGGCGAGATGGTGTGCATATAAGGGCATATGAGTAATACTATCTTTCAAAGGGATCATACATGTTCATTTATTGAACTGAAAGACATGAGCTCACTCATGAGATACTGGGAAGAATCAAATTCTGTGCGCAGTCGTCTCACTTTAGAAGCTTGACTGAATTTGTAGGTTTGATACATACATTTGGAAAGTATCTGATCAATACTTGGGTATGATATATGCTTTTGGGAAGTATATGATCGATACCAACGGCCAATGATCGAATGAGAAAACTTAATGATAACATCCTGAAGAAGACATTCTAAAAGAGATCTAATACTTCAGGTTTAATCTGGGTCTTCCAATGTGCAGGATGTACAGGTATTGCGAATACATGAGGGTGATGTGTTCATAAATGATTGTATAACCATGATGCTTCCATTTCTAGGGAGTGATGAAACAGGTATGGATTTTAGTGACTCCTATCGTAGAGAAGTGATCTAATCATCTGAATGTGATTCAGATACAATGAGAAGATTAGATCTACGATCTTGATTTAATCAAGCATCTATAGGAGGACCGCAGGATCTGGATTTGAGATTTGATCTCAATATCCAAGTCACTATACGTGGAACAATACAATCGCCCTATCCTTATCTCCAATTATCTGCAGAGAAAGCGCATTATCCTTGAAAGAGTTCATGGATAATTTCATTGTTGATATATGCACCCGAGCATTGAGAAAATTGATAATTAAATGTGATTTAATTATCATGGATAATATGAATTTGATTCATATTATAAGGAGAGATATCTAAGATAAATAAATATGATTTAATTATCAAAAATGTTAATAATGTGAATGTGATTCATGTTATTCGGGCACATGAGAAAAGACATCTAAGATGATTAAATGTGGTTTAATTATAATGGATATGAATAATGTGGATAGCGCTATCCATATTAATTAGGTATATTATAATATATGATTTATAATATTTTAGAGAGAGCATATTGAGATTTATATTTGCTAATAAATTATTGATGTAAATTGGATTCACATTGGATGATTAATTAAAATATAATTTACATTTTATTTTGGGATGTGAATGTGATTCACATAATTTCAATGGCATGGTTGATATTTTCCATAAGATAATTTGAAATTATTTTTTGGTGAAAATATTGTCGACAAGAGATGATGATGTATATCATGAGATAATGAGATCTCATGATAATTAGAAGAGATGGACCAAGTCCACCAAAGAGAAGTGGACGGCTACAACCCTCTATGAGGAGAAGAGTAGCTGTCCCCTCTTTTTCAGGGATTGGTTTATTCTCTTTACTATCTTTTCTCTTATCAAAGATGATTATGAATGAAAACTAATTTCAATTAAATCATTAGTTGTTGTATTTTTACAACAACATCTTAGCCATTGAAAGAAACACAAATCAATCTCATCCATTGATTATGTGTTGTTCATGGATTGAGATCCATGGGTTCCCAAAACCCTATATCAGAAGAGGCATCCATTGCTCTTCGAGTGACACATTTACAACATAAACTAATGCTCTCTTCCTCTCTCTCTCTCTCTACACGTCAAGTGCCTCTCTCTCCCTCTCTCTTATGGCCGTCCACCATGGAGCTATTGAGAGAGTCGACATCGCCGCAACATCATCGTTATGTTGCCGGAGTTCTTGCTCATGGATCTCCATCTCCTTCGGTGCACCTCACTCATGAAGAAGATATCGGATCTCATGTGACGAGATCAGGAGATTCATCGCTTGGATCATCAGCTTGGATTGCGGGAAGGACACGTCTCATCAATGTGCTCGCAAGCGTCTCCTCTGTCGGATCGGACTTGACACAAGAGGTCTCTTGGTTTAGAGAGTCGATCATAACCACGCTTCAAGAGGTAACCCTAATACTTATTTGTGGTTTAAATGAAACGATCCAAGAATTGTTCTTGGATCAGGTGGTTTCATCATTTAAAAAAATTTTAAATTCTGTTTCCTGGAGAAACTAGTGTGACTAGTCTCTCCTGATCACATACTATGCGATCCTCACGCTTCCGTGATGCACTTGAGGATTTTCCCCATATCCTTCAGAACTTGTGCAACCACACCGCCTCCTTTGCAGCATCCGATGTGGCAATATATTTGGCTCATGTTGTTGAATCTGTTGTAGTATCCTGCTTCTTGCTTCTCCAGCTCACAGCACCATCATTTAACAGGAATACAAACCCTGATGTCGACTTTCGATCATCAATGTCATAATAGAAGTCTGAATCTGTATATCCCAAGACTCGGAGATCACCATCCCCATAGACCAAGATGTAATCCTGCGTCCGTCTTAGATATTTGAAAATATTCTTTACTGCATTCCAGTGTTGCTCTCCATAGTAGGATTGGTAACAACTTACCACTCCCACTGCATGGCAGATATCTAGCCTAGTACACATCATGGCATATATTAAGCTTCCTACAACTGATGCATAGGGGCATCCAGCCATGGTATTCTTTTCCTCAATACTTTGAGGAGCCATCTCTTTAGACAGGTGGGTACCATGTCTCAAGGGGAGGAATCCTTTCTTAGAACTATCCATATGGAAATGTTCAAGAATCTTCTTAATGTATCCATGTTGTGACAATCCCAGTATCCTCTTTTCTCGGTTTCTGAACAACTTCAGGCCTAAGATGTAAGAGGCTTCTCCAAGATCTTTCATCTTGAAGGTATGAGATAACCAAACTTTCACACTAGTCATCATCCCTGTATCATTCCCAATGATAAGGATGTCATCTACGTAAAGCACGATGAACACAATGACGCTCCCACTAAGATTCTTGTACATACAAGGTTCATCAGGATTCTGCACAAAATCATAACTCTTTATGGTTTCGTCAAATATGATGTTCCAGCTACGAGAATCTTGTTTGAGCCCATAAATGGACTTATTCAGCTTGAATACTTTGCCATCCTCAACTATAAAGCCCTGGGGCTGCTCCATATAGATATCCTCCTCGAGGTATCCATTGAGGAAAGTTGTCTTGACGTCCATCTGCCAGATGTCGTAGTCAAGAGATGCAGCTATAGCCAGCAGTGTCCTGATGGAATTAAGCATAGCCACGGGAGAGAATGTCTCATCGTATTCGATGCCTTCTCTATGTGTGCCCTTGTCCACGAGCCATGCTTTGAAAGTCTCTACTATCCCATCAGGTCCCCTCTTTCTCTTGAAGATCCATTTACACCCAATAGGTTTTACCCCTTTTGATGGATTCTCTAGGGTCCATACATCATTCTTATGCATGGAGTCAATTTCTGACTTCATTGTTAGCATCCATCTATCCATGTCATGATCTGCGAGTGCTTCATCAAATGAATCAGGATCATTGTCAGTTTCACCTGACACATGGAATCCATACCTTTCAGGTTATGCAACTACCCTCAAACTCCTTCGAAGAGGTATGGGTGTTTTATCTTTATCTATCTCTTCATTTTCTAGTTCACGAAGCTCAGAATCCTCAGGGGATTCAATGAGTTCCTCTACATCATTTTTTTCTTGACTTTTAAGGAAGTCATCCTCTTGAAATTTCACAACTCGAGAGATGAAAACCTTTTGAGTCTCAGGTTCGTAAAGCTGGTATCTAATACCATCTTTAATATACCCAATGAAGTAACAATTACGAGTGCGAGATTCTAGCTTTCTTGCATCTACGTTCTTCGCATGGACCAAGCAACCCCAAACCCTCAAGTGTTTCACACTAGGTTTGGTTCCATACCAGATCTTGTGATGAGTCTTTGGTACAGATTTGCTAGGAATCTTATTCAGGATATACATTGCAGTCTCTACTACATATCCCCAGAAACTAAGAGGTAAATGAGCTTTTCTCATCATTGAACGGACCATATCCATTATAGTCATGTTGTGTCTTTCAGCAACACCATTAAGTTGGGGGGTTCCAGGAGGAGTGAGATTGGTGACAATTACATTCTCCCTAAGGTTTTACTTGAATTCATCTGAGAGGTACTCACCACCTCATTCAGATCGAATCCATTTAATCTTCCTGTTGGTTTGGTTCTAAACCAAAACCTTGAACTCTTTGAACTTTTCAAAGGTTTCAGATTTATGATGTAGTAGGAAGATAAACCCATATCGTGAATGGTCATCAATAAATGTCAAATAATATCGATATCCATTTTGATTCGTAATATTGAAGGGAACACATACATCAGTATGTATTTGGTCAAGAATACCTTCGCATCGTATAACCTTATTACGGAAGAGAATCCTAGTCATTTTACCTCGAATACAATGTTCGCAGGTAGGCAAAGATTGAACCTGTAGAAAATCTAAAGGTACATCCTTTATCAATCTATTGATCCTATCAATAGATAATGACCAAGCCTTTGATGAAAAATCATATTCGAATTATTTCCATCCTCCCTGGACTTTTTAGGGTTTTTATTATTAGTGGTACTAACATTCATGACACACTCATCAATGCACAATTCATAGAGTCCACCAGAAGTCGAAATACCATCCGCCACGTATTTATCATAATGATTTATGACTAATTTATTACAGAAAAGGAATGAATATCCACTTATAACAAGTTTAGATACATATATCAAATTCCTTCTGACTTCAGGTACATAAAGACACTCTTTAAGTAAAAGGACTCTCCCACTAGATAATTATAGTCGGCAGGTTTCGATGGCGACTTCTACAACACTTGCATCAGATCACATCAAGATGACTATCTCCCCTTCTTCCAGATGTCTAGTTTCTAAAAATAGATGCAATAAATTACATACATGAACAAAAGCACCAGAATCAACAACCCAACTCCCTTCTTATCCAATGAGAAAACTAGTTTCAATAATAAAAGTAGATTTCATATCTGTTGGGGCTTTACCTTTGTCAATCGACTTCAGATATTCCGGGCAATTATGCATCCAATGCCATGGCTTCTTGCAGTGGTGACAAACGTCGGTTTTCTTCAATGCTATTAATCTGGATGCATTGGAAGATGAGCCAACACCTTGACTCTTCTTCTTTCTCTTCTAGGTCAGGCCCTTCCGAGAACTTTGCTTCCAGTTGTGCTTTCCTTTCACCTGTGCAACCATTGCACTAGCATAGGGGCCATCCTTCCTCATTATGTATTCAGCATACTTTAATGTAGCTAACAACCCAGCATTAGCAAAATCAACTTTGCTTATGTGGAACGTGACAACAAAGTTGTTGAAAGAATTAGGGAGTGACAACAGAAGGAAATCATCCTGCATGTCAGAATCCATGAAGGCTCCCAGGGTTTCCAATTCAGAGAGGTACCCAAACATTTTGAGTACATGCTCTCTCAGAGAGGTCTCCTCCAGAATCTTGCTGCGAATAAGCTCTTTCATTACATTATAATGTTGTGTGCGGTTCACATCACCGAACATTTCTTTCAAATTCAGTATGATCTCTTGGCAATGGTTCATCTCTACATGCTGCTTCTGAAGCACATTGGATAATGAACGAAGAATATAACATCTTGCCAAATTATGATCTTCATCATATTTTACTTTAAATGAAATCTCTTCCGAAGTCATTGGGTTTCCAAGCTTGTCCATGGTCAGCACATACGAAATGCGCTCAGCGGAAAGGACAAGATCCAAATTTCATATCCAATCCGAATAATTTGGTCCAGTCAACTGATCCAAATTTCAGATCCAATCTAAATAATTTGGTCTAATCAAAGAACCCGATCCACATGCGCTTGCATACATGTGATGTCACTTCAGACAGGCGTATCCTATATATAATCCCTGACAACGGAACTCTTCGTCTTGACGGGAGACCATGGATGTCACTTATGTGATGATCCACCACTTATTCAAATTCAATAATTAATTGTCATGAACAAAATTCATGTAATTAATACTTCCAAGGGAAATACACATCTATTCATAATAGAGTGTTTCAATTGGATATAATTCATTTAATCTCATTAAATCAATTATCAATCTAATTCAATCATCAAACTTGATTGTTACTTGAAATAGTGGTATTATCTCAAAGTACATATTATCCGAATTTTAGTAATTAGAAAATACATCATGATCTCTCAAGCATCATTCGTTCCCTACCCACCGTCATGGCCAGTACCGACGGGAGTGGGACAGACCACACAGGGTGCAACCTGCTACCCCAACGCTCCTCGACTAGGCACCATATCTGCCTCGGGAAAAAATAATATTGAGTCAATCATTTTATACTTGAGATGATCATCGATTTTTCAACCGAAGTTATACCATATAGTAATAATCAAAATTATTTTGATTATAAGGAAATTTGCTAAACAAATTCCAATCCTATTCAAGTAACAAGTTTAATGAAAGTGTATCAAGTAACCAATTGGTAACAAGTTTAATGAAAGTGTATCAAGTAACCAATTGGTGATCTAGATCTAATATAATCATTCATTGGTTGAGGAAATGTCATTTAAGGGAATAATTATTATTCTAATATTTCCTAAATATTATCCATAATTATTCCAGGAAAGTAACCATTAATTTCACAAGATTCTTAAATGACAATCACAAAGTTCATGGTTGAGTATGTAATTTTCAGCAGTGATCATCATCAATTAAAATTAGCATATCTCTTTCATTTTAAATCCAAATTAAGAAAAATCAATTTCCAGAGTTTGATAATTTGATTTAAAATAGAAATCATGTGATTATCACGTATTTCCAAGCATTTTAAAATAGTAATTAACATCTTAATTACGATCATATCTTGAGCAAACGAAATCCAAATTACGCAAATTCAAATTCCACATTTTCCTTGTTTAATGGGTAATATTATCCATGTGATAAATTCATGTTTAAATATTTTAAATAGGGACGAAAAAATATCACAAAACAGGGCTGCAAAAATTGAAATGGGACAAACATTTTCACGAACCTTAACGAGCCAATATCTTCGTAGGTTCATGGATCGTATCCAAAACATTAGATCTAAAGCTCTGATACCACTTGAAGGATATAGAATAATCCTCAAGTGCATCACGGAAGCGTAAGCATCGTATCATATACGATGAAGAATGACTAGTCGCACTAGTTGTTCTATGCAGCGGAATTTTAAAATTTCAAAAGGATGAAACCACATGATCCAAGAACATTTCTCGGATCATTTCATTTAACCACATCAAGGATATAGGAATACCTCTTGGAGCATGGTTGCGACCTAGCGTCTAAGGAAAGAGATCTCCAGTCTCAAGTCTGATCCGTCGGAGAAGACACTTGCGAGCGCGAGGATGAGTCGCGTGCTTCTCGCGATCCATGTTGGTGTCCCAAGAAATGATCTTATGATCTTGTCACATGAGATCAAATGCCCTCTTCACGAGCGCCACACGAAAAGAAGACGGAGAGCCAATAGTTGTCGAAGCAGAGCACAAGGGCAAGGCGATGACGAGGACGATCTTCTCTCTACGAGAGTAGACGGCCACTCTTGATGAGAGAGAAAGAATATGCGTGAGAATAAAAGGAGAGAGTTTGTGTGATTTCATTTATCATGAAGAGAAAGGATCACCTCTTCTTATATAGTGTTTTGGGACTCCATGGATCCCAATCCATGGACAACACACAATCAATGGATTAGATTGTTTTGTGCTTTTTTCAATGGCTAAGATGTTGTTATAAAAACACAATAACTAATGATTTAACTTAAATTAATGTTTATAGATAAATCAACAAAAATAATTTCAAATTTAAATCATCTTTGATAAGAGAAAAAATTATGAAGAGAATAAACCAATCCCCTAAAAGGAGGGGACGACTACTCTTCTTCTCATAGAGAGTTTTAGTCGTCCACTCTTCTTTGGTGGACTTGGTCAATATTGTCAAATTATCATGGGAACTCATTATCTCATGATATATATCATCATCTCTTATCGATAATATTTTCACCAAAAATAATTCCAAATTATCTTATGGAAAATATCAATCATGCCATTGAAATTATGTAAATCTCACTCACAACCCAAAACAAAAAATGTAATTATATTTTCAATTAATCCATTTAATGTGAATCCAATTTACATTAATAATTAATCAACAAATATAATTTACAAAATTCTCTCTCTTATATTAATGAATGGCATTTTGACCACTTTAATTGTCGTATTTTATCGTAGTACATGTGGTGAAAATGGTTCAGCAAAAACCACAATCGTTTGAATGTTGTGGAGTATTTATTCTTGGCAAGTCTACCAAGGTCGAACACAAGGACACAGCTACCTAATCTCTTTATCGAATTTTGATTAATGAAGCACATGTGTGAAGTATTTCTCAATTTCAGGTCTTTATGAAAATGCATGATGAACTATGCATTTTATAATGCAATAATATGATGCATGCAAGTTTTAGTTGATGTTTATGCAGTTATAAAGTGATGACTGAGAAATTATGCAAGGTTAAAGATATGCAGAACAAGTGGTTACAAATATACCCTAAAAATACGAGCAACATAATAAAAATGGAAATTAGAGTTGTTTTAATCACAACATGAAAAACAGTCATCAAATCAGAACAAGGACAAGTATAACTGGGTCATCATCTAACATAAAAAATCACTTCATTTAAAATTATAACGGACGAGAAAATTGAACATGCCATGATGTAGATGAGGAAACAAGGATCAAAACGACACTAAAATCATGCAATTTGGACCTACGATGCTCAAGTTATGAAGAAAACAATGCAGGGGCATAATTGTAATAAAATGCAAGAAAATAAAAGGATAAATATTACATTTAGGTCCTTGTAGGGACCTAAATGCAAATACCAAAAACTGCATGGGCCATGTTGTAATTTTTCCAATGCACGCAAGAACCTTTTTGCAAATTTCGGAAACTTCGAGGGCCTCTCTATAAATTACCCACGCACGCACATGAGACATGTGCATGGGGACCATTATGCAAATGTCAAAAAATTCTGGGTCTTTCGTGTAAGGGCCCTCACGTGTGTCACACGTGAGGAGCCTAGGCTCGAGAGGAGCAGCTGGCTCGGGCTGACGTGGCACTTGCTGAAGGCTCGGATCAAGGTTCGGGGGGACCCGAGGATGTTTGTCTGGTTTGAGGCTTGAGACCTCCATGTGTCCTTGTCACAGCCGTCCAATCCAGATGATCGGACGGCATCTGTAGCATCTTGTCCTCCGCTGGCCACCAGAGGGGGTGGGAATCCGGCGACCTGTTGTTCACTCCGCCATGCTCCACGATGTCTTCTGAAGATCAGAGGAGCAAGCTGAGGACCTCGCGAAGAAGCTGGTGATGCGGCGAGGCTTCGAGGCTGATCGAAGGTGACGGTCGGTGAAGCCTCTCTGGATGAGAAAAGCTCGAAGGAGCTCCGATCTGACCTCCAGCCAATGACGATGGAAGCACCTGCAACTATTAGTATAGCCGAAGCTCAGGTTGCATGAGTGACTTGTGAGGTGAGTGGAAGGCCGTAAAGGTGACGGGAGTGAAGGCCAATGCGCCTCCTCCAACAAAGTGGAGGAGGAGATGAATCGGGGTGGGGGAGGTTCTGGAGAAAGGAGAGGTAGTCGGCGAGGATGCTGGTGGTCGGGCGGATGTTGTGAGGTGATCAGGTGAGGGTGGTAGCGAATGAGGATGACAGAAAAATTCGAACAAATAGGAAAACAAGAAGGGGGGTACCTCGTCGGAGAGGGGAATCCGGTGGCGGAGGCGCTTAAGCAGGGCTTATAGAAAGCTCAGGTTGTCGCCCAGTTTATACAGCGACGCCAGAGGGCTCGAGCTACCGTCGAAGATGGCGGAGCTGACATGGCGGAGCTGCCATGGATCACACCGAGGCTGGGCCGTCTTCGCCTCGATTCATGGTTCCTTCGCTGTCACCCGAGGATCGGAGACTGGGCCACAACCCCCTGGATGGTGGATCGGCCGCTAGGAGCGGATCGAATGTGGTTTTATAGGAAGGGACTGCCGGGAGTTACGTGAGGATGGGGCATTTTTGCAAGAGGAATGAAGGCGAAGGGGAGTAATGGAGAGAGTTGATGGAGGATATGTGAGGATGGCGGAAGAACAGGGGCTATGACGGAGGCGTTATGACGAGGAGGGAAGGTCGATGATGAGAGGGAAAATGGAAAGGGGGTGCGGTAATAACGAGGTGTAACGGCGAGATGGAGGAGGACGATGGCTAGTGGCCGTTGGATTTAATGATCCAACGGTTAGGATGATAGTGTGGGCAATTGGTTGCGTTCAGATCCAGGGATCTGATCGAACGGCTGAGGTTGAAGCAGTGATGAGCGGTTATGATGGAGGGATAAGGAAGATCCAATGGTCTAGGATGAAGGGATGACGTGGAGTCTGGTAGACCGTAGGATATGAATGGGATCGGGAGGCTATGGTGAGGGGCGACGTGGCACTATAATAGGCGTAGGATAAGGAGGGGATCGAGCGGCTACGGAGAAGGGGAGACGTGGCACACGGGAGGCTGTAGGATAGGGAATGAATCCAACGGCTGTAGATGAGGCGGGTTTGTGCAATTAGGATCATATCTGGCAGTCAGATTTGACAGTTGTGGTTAAGGCGGCAATGGAGGGCTGAGATGGAGGTAGGATGTGAAGATCGGACGGTCCAGGCGAGTGTCGGGTGGCGTGAGGGGAGGCGGGCCACGTGGGCAGCCCAGAGGGTGCCACGTGGCCTAATCAGAAAATTAGAAAGTGTAAATACAAAGAAAAATACAAAAGGAAACGTTAGAGACAAAATTAGGAAAAAGTAAAAACATGAAAGTTGCTCGTCTCGACGAGATCTACAAGTTTCATGTTGGATAAAAAGTCAAAAGAAGTCATTTGTACAAAAAATATTTTTTGGGGGTATTTTTAAGGGGGATAAAAACACCGACTTTTTGTTTTTGAGTTGTTTTTGTATTTTTTTAGTCTTTTTAAAGGAGAGTGAGTTATAGACAATTATTCTACCTAAATTTTAGGGGTTTTTGATGAGAGAATAATTACAAGAAAAATTTATATAATTAATTAAGGTTAATAATACACAGTATATTAATAGATAAAAATGAAGGGTTTGTGTATGACGTAGGCTAGTTCTGGCCAGGCTATTAAGGTGATTTGAACCGAGTTCTGTGATTCTCGAAGGCTGATGTGTTTTAAATTTGGTTCCCGGCCAGGTTCCACACACATTTTCACACCAAGGTCTAACCTGACTCCAAGCTTTGATTTTGTACAGATGAGTTTAATAATCATGATCAATTCAATACATTCTTTATTCTTTATTTTTGCTTTTTCTTTTCTTCTTATTCTTTATTCTTTTTGTACTTATTGCATAAGTATTTGCTAGGGACTAGCAAAGGCAAGTATAGGGGGGTTATGAATCTCCATTTTATCACCTTTATTCTATCATTTTGGCCTTAAAAACCCAAGCAAATGCATGTAAATAGCATTAATTTTTCTATAATAGCATCTATTATTTATTGTATTTATTGTACATAAAATATGGTTTTTAATGCCAAAATTATAGAATAAAGAGAAGAAAAGAAAAAGGAATAAAATATTGCAAATATTTTATGACCCTAACCCCGAGACCAAGGCCAGAATGGAATTGGTCGACAAGGAATAAAGTAGGGGGAGATAAGGGACAATAATACAATAAATTCCTCATTTATTGATTAATTCATTTATGCATTTTTACACCTATTTTGTATTTAATTATTCATCCATCAAATGAGGAAACTTTGTTCATGAAAGTTGTAGATAATAATGTGAATAAAATTACAAAATTGAGTTTGTACAAAAATAATATACAGTGTACATTTTATACACAGAATAAAATGCCAGAATCTCAACTTCACAGACCCATATCGTGCAAATAAAAACTCAAAACCAACCAAATCACCTTTAGTTGTATAGCTTCTCAAGAACTATTTAATAAAATTGGTTTCATAATTTTTGGAGTTCATCTGTGAAAGTTAGGTTTTTGGCCCTTCATTGTACAGTCTACCCGATTAAAATATTCATTATATTCATTATCCATTATTTTTATAAATTTATATTTTTAGAATTTTGTAAATGATATACAAAATGCATATACGAATTAAAATTAGAATAAAACCAAAAAAAGAATTTGTAAAGTAAAAAAAAAGTCTATGAAATACATAGACCAAGAATACCTATGATACCTATGTATAGAAATAAAAGGGGAATTCATTCTTTTATTCTTTATTCATCTATATTTTTATTAAATTGTAAATATTATCTATACTTTATTAAAAATGTAAATCTAAAATAAAAACAAATAAAATTCATTAAATAAATAAAATGTATATAAATATAGGTAAAATACCTATAAGTATACCTACATATTATATATACCTATTTATTTAAAAATGTAAATAAACTCATAAAAATTAAATAAAAATATATTTATACTCATAAAAATAATTTATAAATTTATAAAATAAGAAAATAAAATAATAAAATAAAATATACAAAATAAAAATAAAATATACAAAATACATGTAAATACACTTATAAATACATCATTAAAATAAATTCATAATAAAATAAATCAAAAAATAAATAAAAATTATAAATAAATACTACATTATTTAATAAACATTTTTTATTTTATGAGTAAAATTTAATAAATTCATTTATTATGTTTTATAAATAGGTCAATATCTCGCTGACGTGGACCAATCAGGATTTTTCGCGCGTTGACCGCTCGGTCAACTATCCCATCTGGGACCTGGCGCGCCAGAACCATCTTTTCCCCGATATTCCTCCATTTTTCACGCATGAACCATCCATCATTCATCCCTAACCCCTTCATGAAAAACACTCTCTGATCATCCGAGATTCGCGCCGAGATACTGGAACCCTTGTACATATCGTCGATTCATTAATATCACCCGGTCAATAAGGGTGCGCCGCCTTGTGTTTAAATAAAGAACCTTCGCCTTCTTCCCAAGTTTGGTCAGCCCTTACATGTCTCCCCTCCTCGCATTCGGTCTAGGTGGATTCCTGGTGACAGGAGGAGTCCCCTGGTACCTCGAATCGGTCGGAGAAGGCAGTGGTTGCACCCACGGCGGTGCTCCGGCGCCACCACTGCTCCCTTCCTCCTGGGAGGTATGAGCTGCGTATCTTTCCTCATTTTAGGTAGATTTCATTCCTGTAGTTTTATTTATGCATTTAGATTAGTGGTTAGACTGTAGATTTAGCGTAAGTCTGGTGATTCGTAGTTCGTCGAAGCTCGGCTCCTGCGAACATTTTACGGTGATCCTGACCTCTTACAACCTCGCCTCACCTCTCATTTCCTTCCTCTTCTCTCCTACTCCATACCAGGCACCTTTGCACCCCCAGATCCCTAGTGGATCTGGAGATCAGACCTCCTCTCTCCACCCATCGTCGGAGGTCACCGCCCGAGTCCACCCTTTGCCCATTTTCCCTTCTAAAGGGACGAGGCAGTTTGCCCTCGTCCCTAGTTTCATTCCTGTGCAGGTACAAGTGCACCCAGTCACCTGGAGGCGTAATCGAAGTTCGTCAGAGGTACTTGGATCGCCACCTCGACATCGACCTGGTGGTGGCGCTCCGGTCACCTCTCAGCCATTTTGAGGACTCCAACAGCGAGCGGAGCCTGCCAAGAAGCTTTTGGGATCTTCCGGAGTGGCAAAGGCCGGCGGAGGTGCGAGAAATCACTGGAGGAAGTTCGCCCAGACGAACCTTCCTCCCTATTCTTCCTGAAGCTCTAGCCGCCATCGGATGAAGGTCCCAGCCCAGATCAGAAGCCATCCGTTGGATGGAGATCTTCCCCGACCATCAGATCAGCTCGGCTGATCTAATCTCAGCCCTTCATCAACGAAGCGTCATCGGGCAAGGAGGAGGCGACGCATGTCAAGTGGAGGAAGCCCAACCGTCAGATCGCGCACCTGTTGGGGGGTAATTTTCACATTTCACCCCCCCCCCCCCCGATTTTTGTATTTATTTTGTAATACAGTAAATAAATTATTAACTATAAATAAAATGGGATTTTTGCTAATAGGACCCCTGCAGTTTCATGTATTTGCATTTTGGTCCCTCCGCGCCTCACGTGCAGTCCCACGTGAGGCGCGTGAAAGTTGAACGTATACCCTAGCGCTTTTTCTTAATTATAAAATTGTTCTGAAAAATTAAATAAATGTTTATTCCTGTAGGTATTTTTGCACAGAGCCCCCTGTATTTATTTTATTTACAAAAATGCCCCTACCAGGCTGTATTATTTTTATGTCTTTTATGTATTTATTAAAAATACCTATGTAGCTCCTAAAAATCCACAAAAATTAGGTTGGATACTTCATGTAGTGTACTTTCACGCCCATATTTTTAACATACATTTTTTGCATTTTACCTAATTACAAAAAAAATGAAAAATGAGCCATTTTTGTACTGTTTAATTTATAAAATACCAAAAAATATATAAAAATTTTAAACAATTACAAAAAAATTATATATGGTATATATATAGAGTCCAGAAAATGAAAACCCTTAAAAATAGAAAAAGAAAATATAAAAAATTCAAGAAGCTCCAAAATCCTAAAAATAATATAAAAACCCTTCAAAAATACCAAAAATATGTTTTCCTATTTTATAATTATTTATATATCAGTATTTACATATTAAAATTAATTTGGGTAATTTTGAGACTTATTTTATAATTTAAAAACCCAAATTATTTTTGGCCTATTTACTTAGTCCCATATTAGGGACATTTTTGGAGTTAAAAATACATAAAAATTATAAAAATCCCAGAAAAATAACAAAAAATTAGAAAAATATAAAAAGCCAAAAAATATTATATCTAATATATTTTGAGAATTTATATATATATATACATGTATCATACACTATATCTCTCTCTTCTTCTATATATATATATAATATAGTTAAAAAATAAAAAATATAAAATATAAAAACAAAATAAAAATTAGAAATAAAAAAATATAAAATTAAAAAATATAAAATTAAAAACCCAAAAAACAATAAAGAATTGGACATGAACCAAGAATTGAATGAATATGCACTCAATATCATCACACAACCACTCGCCTCCCAGTGTTCAACCTCTACTTGTGCTTACACCTATACACCTTTGCGTGTAGAGTTATAATAAATTTTAACTCCACATTTTTGAGATTTAATTGCTTGATTTATTATAGTGGATTAACTGTTGACTGATTGGGATTCTGTCTGAGGTCAACTCAACGACTGTCGATCCGCCTTGTGGAAAGACACGACCTCGGCAAAATCCCTTTCATCAAATGGTGTCGTTGCCTGGGAGGCAACGGATTTTGTATGGTTGTTCATTGATTTATTTAATTTTTTGCTCATGCCCAGTACTCATTTATTTGTTTGATTATTATTGAGATTATTGAGACCGTTCTGACCCATCTCCTCTATTTGTCTATTGATGCGAGGGACCGCCAAGCGAAGGAGGACCTCTTAGGAGGTCCAATGCACCCAAGTGAGGCGGAGTTGGCTCTTCTACACCATCCAACAGGAGAGAGCATCGAAGGCAGATGGAGGAAAATTTTTGATGGCATATTATATTTTTATGCATTTTATTATGTAAATGTAAGCGAGAGAGCGACCCTATAATTGTAATAATACAGGACACTCACAGGTACACTCCGACTCCCGAGGTCCATTGCCCGAGGGATTGTTCCCTTGGGGGCCTCAATGGTTTTGACGCTTTTTCTTATCTTTGTTTTATTTTTATTATTTTGGGTGAATGAGCCCTAGCTTAGGAATTGCTTGCTCGTAGATTAGGTCCAAACATCTTAATATCTTGCATGTACCTATAGTGCGCTTTGAACCTAGTTCAAACTTTAAACAGTCGCCTCATCATCTTCGAGCCTTCGTGCCGCGAGCCCACCCTGTCAAGCGCTACTCCTAAACTCGATGTGTCGAGAAGAGGAGGGGCGAGCCTAGACCGGACTCCTGGATTGAAGATCGGTGACCGACTTGTGGTGCTTCACGATAATAGCAGTTACTATCCTAGGGCGATTTCTTCGGCTTGCATTTGCATATAGCATAGGTTTCAAATTCTGCTTTGCATCCCGCTGGAGAGAGCTGGAGGCACTGTAAGTCTTCTTACTTAGCATGCATCATCTATTTCCGACTTGCATGGCTTTTCCGACCTTCTCCCTCTGTCTTTGACCACCTAGGATGCTTAATGAAAATTGAAACCTCGATAGGCACGTGCATTGAAAATACCCAAAAAAGTGATAACCTAAATAAAACTGGGATTGTTAACTCTATTGGACCTAAAAATAAAACATAATGGACTTCCTTGTCTTGGGGAGAGCAACCCCCTCATTGTATGCATTTTGATTGCTCACGTACACACTAAGGAGTAGAGCCCAAATCCCATCAAGCCTCCTAAGTGTTTGTACAACTTTGTGATTCTCACCTCACTCTAAAATTGAAAAGATAAATGACCATCACCTGATGGTCTTCACTGTGTTGAGTAGGTGAATCGGGGGTTTGCCTTGTGTATTGATTCTGACTTGGAGTCCGTTGCGTTCTTCATTCATTATTAGAGTAGTCGGTCCCATCGTGTAAGTCATCTTTTTCATCTTTGAGTCTCTCTACCTCTCTTATATATATCTCTCCTCATCTGCATCGAGTCATAATATTGGCACTTGAGCTCAATCATTCTTCGCCAAGTCCTTTGTTTCCCTCTTCTTCACCACCTTCCTCGTATCCACCATACCATCCCCATCTTCTCAGGTTAGAGGAGAGCATGCTCTTCGGACCACCATTTTTACGGTGTTCCCGCCTTGTGTGGAACACCCAATTTTGTCTATGTCCCGATCTTCTTGCACGCCCTCCTCGTCCTCTCTGTATGACTTTTCTATTACCCAGGAATGATGTGTACATCGATGAGGCCCACATCGAGGATTTTATGATTAACTTGACTATTTGTGTAAGCCGGGCCAATGATTGAGGATGTTGGGATGTGTGTGCCCTGGGATTGTGATCTGATACGTGCATATTTTTAAGGTTATTTGATTTTGGGCACAAGCATAGGTGCGATGCATTATTGAGGAATTTCTGATCTCGCACACCGAATTGAGGGTGCGATGCATTTTGATGCTTCGATGAGGAATTCATGTGACATGATTGATTGATCTACCCATTAGGTTCGGCCCGTATGGATTTGGATTTGAATTGACTATCTTGATATATGCTTCATGATGACGGTGCCCCAAACCCTCATGAGCTTCCTCATCTTCTTGATTGACCCATCCTTGATCTCCTAACTCTTTGATCCACCCAAGGCACTTTGAGGATTCCTGATTATCTTTCATGCCATCTCAGCCAGATTTCATTGACCTGAGGAATGTTTTGTGAATGACCTGATTATTTGCTCCCTCATATGATCTTCTACCCTCCTGTCGATTTATGGATTCACAATATTTTGAGGACCTGAGATAACTTGCCGACATTCCCTTAACCTACATTGATCTAGCTCGCATTCCTCTCCGAGGACTATCTACGGAAGGATGCGACAATTTCTAGGACTGCGGTTTCATTCACTGCTTGGGTCGCCATTTTGATGGGACCCGAAGCCGAGTCAGATGATATGCTTGATTGGCCTCCCCCTATGATTGTGTACCCGACCTGTCGGTACATGGGGCCAACTGTCTGATTGCTCTCCTTGACGGTCCTCGCAAGGATGAGCCTTGACATTCCAATTGCTCACTGCCTAGTTCATAGCTCTCCGAGGGTTATCTGCGAGAGGCTATGACACATTTTAGCTCTCTTGGTCTCTTCTGCAGGTAGGTGGTCTGCCTTCTATCGAGGCCGCATTTTCTGTGGATCCGTCTGATGGATCCGGCGCCTTTGAGCCCTCCTCTCTCCTTGACGACCCTTGCAAGGATGAGATGTACTCTGATTATTCACTGTGTAGCTCACATCACTTCCCGAGGACTATCTGCAGAAGGATGTGACACTTTCTTTACGATCGGCTTCACTCACATTTGGTGCCGCCACCTTGTTGGGGCACGATGCCGATTCGTCGGTTCTGGGCAGTCGGTCTCTCTTTCTGATTGTGCACCCAATCTATTGGGGCATAAGACCGACTTGTTGAGGCTCCTTTGAGTCTACTCTCCATGACGGTCCTCGCAAGGACGAGCTCTCTTCTGATTATTCCTTGACTAGCTCGTAGTTGCCCGAGGTTTATCTGCGGGAGACTACGACATATTTCCAATCTGATTGGTCTCTTCTGTTGGTAGCCGATTTGTCGACTACTGAGACCACTATGTGGGTCCATCTGATGGATCTGACTCCTTCGAGCCCTTCTCTCTCCTTGACGACCCTCGCAAGGTAGAGACACATTCCGACTATTCCTTGCTTAGTTTGCATTACTCCCCGAGGACTAGCTGCGGGAGAATGCGACACTCTCTTTACGCTCGGTTTCCCCCTGCTGACTGTGTCTCCGATTTGTGGAGAATGGAACCGAGTTGTTTGATATATATGATTTTGGTCTCATTATGAGTTGCATATCCGATCTGCTGATCATGGGACCCGGCTGATTAGACTCCTTTGAGTCTGCTCGCCTTGACGGTCTTTGCAAGGTTGACCTCCTGATATCTGCTATTTCCATGCCTTGCTGGCAGCACGTTCGCCGAGGGTTGTCTGCGGGACGCTGCCACACTGTCTTGATTTGTCGGTCTCTTCTTCTGGTAGCAGATCTATCACCTACCGAGACCATTTCTGTGATCTGTCTGATGGATCAGGCTCCTTTGAGCCCGCTCACCTTGACGACCCTCGCAAGGGTGAGCTTTTGGTCTGATTATTCATTGATTAGCATGTACCACACCCCGAGGGTTATCTGCGGGAGGGTACATCATATTCTAGGTACTCGATTTCGTTTCTGATGTCTCCTGTCTGTGGGAGCACGAAGCCAAGTCTTTTGATTTGTGTACTTGGTCTCCTCTCTGATTGTGTATCCGATCTGCGGATCATGAGACCAAGTTTTTTGATTATGGTCTGATTCCCAGCTCTTTTGAGCATGCTCACCTTGACGACCCTCGTAGCGTTGAGCCATGACTTGCGGTATTCGGTGTTTCTCCTGTGATCTTCCAACCTCATGACCATTGAATGCCACGATGTCTCTTATTCCTTACCTTTCCATATCTTATTGAGACTCTGATTGACCGAAGGAATCTGTACTGTTCATGCTTCCTCCCGGCCTTATAGTATCGGCTCTGTTTCCTCATGCTGACCCTACGAGTCGATTGACTGCTACCGAACCCCGTATCTATTTCATGATCTGTTTCGCCGCGGTAGCCGACACCCACCTGACTGCCTATTCGGGTGTCCTACACTATCTGAGTGCGTCACTGTTCTCACAGGGAGACAACGACGATGTGAGTACGGTATTCACTTGTCAGATACCAACCTGTACTTCCCTAATCTCTTCACCGCTTGTATATATGTGTGCCTTGTTCATTATTTCTCCTGCATGTTATGTGTGCCCTAGATCTATCGCCATATCTTTGTGTCTACACTTAGGACATACCTTGTCCTAAATATAGGGGGTGTACACAACGCGTTGTTCTTTCGTTGTTCAGTTTCGTCACTCCTGTTGTTGCCTATACATAGGGATATCTCACCCTAAGTATAGGGGGAGTGATGTATACATTCTCCACGATCTTTTCATCTATCTGTATATATCTATCTTTTCTTATTTTTTCTTTTCTTTTTCATATTTCGTTATCTAAATAAAAGGTGTCACCCCTTTCTATCAGTTTTCTGTACTTAGGACGTACATTGTCCTAAGTATAGGGGGGTGCACCCCTGATTTGTTAATTCTTTGATCTGTTTATTCCCACCCTCGCCCCTCCCTGCCTTGTATACAGTCTATTATACTTAGGATTATTTGATCCTAGGTATAGGGGGACAGTCGACTTCTCGTTGATTCATTCTTTCATTCACTTGTTCAATTCCTTCATTCTTTATTCGTTAGTCATTGTAGTGTAGGCTTTTCTATACTCAGTACGAGTTATGTCTTCTCTTTGTCTCTTTGACCTATGAGGACATAGTTCATGCTAAGTATAGGGGGGTCATATATACTCTGTATATACTTTAGCCATAACTCGTACTTTCGTATAATTATTAATAAATATGGATAACAATATGATATAATTCATTGAAAATTAATTAATAATGCTTCTTATTCCTCGGATTTTTTTTGTATATACTGATTAATAAATCAGGTTAAAAATATTTTTGCAAAATGATTTGAAAAAGGGTGTGAACTGTTTGGAAAAATTTTTGTGAAACATTTTCAACCTTTGTAAAAATATTTTGATTACAAAAATTCTTATATTTGTGTGAAATAAAGGATTTGAAAGCCTATTTACAAATGGTTTTGAAAACATTTTGTAAAAATATTTTGAAAATTGTATATAGTGTTTGCAAAATCTTTGCAAAATGGCTTTCAAATGTTTGTAAATATTTGCAAAAATTATTTTGTACTATAGTTTTCAAAATGATTTTCAAATAAATTCACAAATAAAATACATTAGATTCTTTATTAATTGTGTATACACCTAAATAAATCACTTTGATAAAACCTGTAAATTCTTTAATTCTTGTAAAATAAAGTGGCACGCTCGTGTAAATAGTTGTACATATTTTATACTTTGAGTGCCAAAATTATTTTGTTTGCAAAAATTCTTTGTGTAAAAATTTTCTCTTTGATTTTTTAAATTCTTTGAAAAATTGCATTGCTTTTCTGCATTGTAAATAGCATTTGCATAGCATTCATATTTTTTTGATTGAACTAGTCCAATAAAGTCGAAGATTGGAGCTTGGTTGGACCTTACCACACCTAACTGCACTGGAACCTTATGGGAACTAGGTTTAAGGTACTTGAGGTCTATTCAGACTTAATTCTTTGAGAAATCAGGGCTAGGTTCAAGTCACCTCAACTGACTAAATAGAACTTTTCAAGACACACACACGACTCTTGTCGACCGTGACCTAACTTGGACACTTGCACCTTTCACTTGGCTCAACTCAGTTGGAGTGGTGAGGGGGTAGGATTTGCCAGTCTGAGACGCACACGGGTGGAAACATTCGTCCTCGTCTAGGAAGGGAAGTGCATCCCAACCTGGTCCAGTTTCAATGAAGCCGAATGACAGGAGAGTGTGGGTTGCAATAAAGCTTCAAAAGAGGGATAGTCTTCTGGCTCAAGAGGAAAAAGTCCTTATGTAAATGTTGCTGTAAATAGTATGTTTGAAAAAAAGAAAAAAAACAAAAAGCAAAAACTCCAAAAAAGTGGACATGCTTGAAAATAAAAATAAAAGTGCTTGTCGGAGTATGTATATATGTTGTATAGAAAATAAGCAAGCTTGAGCATCAAAGTTATACCATGTGAGCCTGCAGCTGGATGACTTGACTACACTGGTCTTGCATCCCAAGCTAGGTAGCTACAATGGCTACTGTCCATTCTCTTCTTCACCCCCTCCTCTTGAGTTGGATGCCACTTGAACTTAGAAGGGAATACCCCGCTCCTCGACGGTAGAGGGCTGGACAGGGGAGTCATTGGGTTGTCATTCTGGAGAAGTCAGTTCCTTTGTCATTTCAGTTGGGGAGAGCCACTATCACTTACACTGTACAAGTCAGCTTCGTAGTCATAAGGGTTTGCTGTGACGTAGGCTAGTTCTGGCCTGGCTATTGTGGTGATTTGAACCAAGTTCTGTGACTCTCGGAGGCTGTTGTGTTTTAAATTTGGTTCCCGACCAGGTTCCACACACATTTTCACACCAAGGTCTAACCTGAGCTCCAAGCTTTGATTTTGTACAGATGAGTTTAATAATCATGATCAATTCAATTTATTCTTTATTCTTTATTTTTGCTTTTTCTTTTCTTCTTATTCTTTATTCTTTTTGTACTTATTGCATAAGTATTTGCTAGGGACTAGCAAAGGCAAGTATAGGGGGTGATGAATCTCCATTTCATCACCTTTATTCTATCATTTTGGCATTAAAAACCCAAGCAAATGCATGTAAATAGCATTAATTTGTCTATAATAGCATCTATTATTTATTGTATTTATTGTACATGAAATAAGGTTTTTAATGCCAAAATTATAGAATAAAGAGAAGAAAAGAAAAAGGAATAAAATATTGCAAATATTTTATGACCCTAACCCCGAGACCAAGGCCAGAATGGAATTGGTCGACAAGGAATAAAGTAGGGGGAGATAAGTGCCAATAATACAATAAATTCCTCGTTTATTGATTCATTCATTTATGCATTTTGACACCTATTTTGTATTTAATTATTCATCCATCAAATGAGGAACTTTGTACATGAAAGTTGAAGATAATAATGTGAATAAAATTACAAAATTGAGTTTATACAAAAATAATATACATTGTACATTTTATACACAGAATAAAATGCCAGAATCTCAACTTCACAGACCCATATCTTGCAAATAAAAACTCAAAACCAACCAAAATCACCTTTAATTGTATATAGCTTCTCAAGAACTATTTAATAAAATTGGTTTCTTAATTTTTGGAGTTCATATGTGAAAGTTAGGTTTTTGGCCCTTCATTGTACAATCTACCTGATTAAAATATTCATTATATTCATTATCCATTATTTTTATAAATTTATATTTTTAGAATTTTGTAAATGATATACAAAATTCATATACATATTAAAATTAGAATAAAACTAAAAAAATAATTTGTAAAATTAAAAAAAAAATCTATGAAATACATTGACCAAGAATACCTATGATACCTATGTATAGAAATAAAAGGGGAATTCATTCCTTCATTCTTTATTCATCTATATTTTTATTAAATTGTAAATATTATCTATACTTTATTAAAAGTTAAATCTAAAATAAAAACAAATAAAATTCATTAAATAAATAAAATGTATATAAATATAGGTAAAATACCTATAAGTAAACCTACATATTATATATACCTATTTATTAAAAATGTAAATAAACTCATAAAAATTAAATAAAAATATATTTATACTCACAAAAATAATTTATAAATTTATAAAATAAGAAAAATAAAATAATAAAATAAAATATACAAAATAAAAATAAAATATACAAAATACATGTAAATACACTTATAAATTAAAATAAATTCATAATAAAATACATCAAAAAAAATAAAAATTATAAATAAATACTACATTATTTAATAAAAAATTTTTTATTTTATGAGTAACATTTAATAAATTCATTCATTATGTTTAATAAATAGGTCAATATCTCGCTGACGTGGACCAATCAGGATTTTTCGCACATTGACTGCTCGGTCAACTGTCCCATCTGGGACCAGGCGCGCCAGAACCATCTTTTCCCCGATATTCCTCCATTTTCATGCATGAACCATCCATCATTCATCCCTAACCCCTTCATGAAAAACACTCTCTGATCATCCGAGATTTGCGCCGAGATATGAACCACATATACATATCGTCGATTGGTTAATATCACCCGATCAATAAGGGTGCGTCGCCTTGTGTTTAAATAAAGAACCTCCGCCTTCTTCCCAAGTTTGTCCATCCCTTACGCGTCTCCCCTCCTCGCATTCGGTCAAGGTGGATTCCTGGTGACAGGATGAGTCCCCTGGTACCTCGAATCGATCGGAGAAGGCGGTGGTTGCACCCACGGCGGTGCTCTGGCGCCACCTCTGCTCCCTTCCTCCTGGGAGGTACGAGCAGCGTATCTTTCCTCATTTTAGGTAGATTTCATTCCTGTAGTTTTATTTATGCATTTAGATTAGTGGTTAAATTGTAGATTTAGCATAAGTCTGGTGATTCATAGTTCGCCGGGAGCTCGTCTCCAGCGAACATTTTGCGGTTATCCTGACCTCTTCCGACCTCGCCTCACCTCTCACTTCCTTCCTCTTCACTCCTACTCCATCCCAGGCACCTTCGCACCCCCAGATCCCTAGTGGATCTGGAGATCAGACCTCCTCTCTCCACCCATCGCCGGAGGTCACCGCCCGAGTCCACCCTTCGCCCATTTTCCCTTCTAAAGGGACGAGGTAGTTTGCCCTCTTCCCTAGTTGCATTTCTGTGCAGTTACAAGTGCGCCCAGGCACCTGGAGGCGTAATCGAAGTTCGTCGGAGGTACCTGGAGCGCCACCTCGACATCGACCTGGTGGTGGCTCTCCGGTAACCTCTCGGCCATTCTGAGGACTCCAACAGCTAGCGAAGCCTGCCAGGAAGCTTTTGGGATCTTCCGAAGTGGCAAAGGCCGATGGAGGCGCGAGAAATCACCGGAGGAAGTTCGCCCAGGCAAACCTTCCTCCTTGTTCTTCCTGAAGCTCTCCCCGCCGTCGGATGAAGGTCCTGCCCAGATCAGAAGCCAGCTATTGGATGGAGATCTTCCCCAACCATCAGATCAGCTCGGTTGATCTAATCTCAACCCTTCATCGGTGAAGCATCATCGGGCAAGGAGGAGGCGACGTGTGTCAAGTGGAGGAAGCCCAACCGTCAGATCGCGCGTCTGTTGGGGGGTAATTTTCACATTTCACCCCCCGATTTTTGTATTTATTTTGTAATACAGTAAATAAAGTATTAAGTGTAAATAAAATGGGTTTTTTGCTAACAGGACCCTGCAGTTTCATGTATTTACATTTTGGTCCCTCCGCACCTCACGTGCAGTCCCACGTGAGGCGCGTGAAAATTGCACGTATACCCTGGCGCGACTTGTTAATTGTAAAATAGTTCTGAAAAATTAAATAAATGTTTATTCCTGTAGGTATTTTTGCACAGAGCCCTCTGTTTTTATTTTATTTGCAAAAAATGCACCTGTCATGCTGTATTATTTTTATATCTTTTATGTATTTATTAAAAATACCTATGTAGCGTCTAAAAATCCACAAAAATTAGGTTAGATGCTTCATGTAGTGTACTTTCACGCCCATATTTTTAACATGCATTTTTTGCATTTCACCTAATTATAAAAAATGAAAAAGCAACCATTTTTGTACTGTTTAATTTATAAAATACCAAAAAATATAAAAACATTTTGAAAAATTACAAAAAAATTATATATGGTATATTTATATATATATTGGGTCCAGAAAATGAAAAACCCTAAAAATAGAAAAATAAAATATAAAAAATTCAAGAAGCTCCAAAATCCTAAAAAAATATAAAAACCCTTCAAAAATATGAAAAATATGTTTTCCTATTTTATAATTATTTATATATAATTATTTACATATTAAAATTAATTTGGGTAATTTTGAGACTTATTTTATAATTTTAAAACCCAAATTATTTTCGGCCTATTTACTTAGTCCCATATTAGGGACATTTTTGGAGTTAAAAATACATAAAAATTAGAAAAATCCCAGAAAAATAACAAAAAAAATTAGAAAAATAAATATGCCAAAAAATATTATATCTAATATATTTTGAGTATTTATATATATACATGTATCATACACTATATCTCTCTCTTCTTCTATATATATCTCTATATATAATATAGTTAAAAAGATAAAAAAGAAAATATAAAAATATAAAATATAAAAACAAAATAAAAATTAGAAATAAAAACAAAAAATAAAATATAAAATATAAAATCAAAAACCCACAAAAACAATAAAGAATTGGACATGAACCAAGAATTGAATGAATATGCACTCAATTTCATCACACCACCATTCGCCTCCCAGTGTTCGACCTCTACTTGTGCTTACACCTATACACCTTTACATGTAGAGTTATAATAAATTTTAACTCCACATTTTTGATATTTAATTGCTTGATTTATTATTGTGGGTTAATTGTTGACTGATTGGGATTCTGTCTAAGGTCAACTCAGCGATCGTCGATCTGCCTTGTGGAAAGACACGACCTCGACAAAATCCCTTTCATCACCCCTATACTTAAACCATGCTCGTCCTCGAGCATCTAAAGAATGAAGGAGTCAGATTAATTCTTGACAGTGCAAGTGAAGATTTCAAGGCTCGATCTTTCGAAGACTCTTAACTTAAGTGATCCTAAAATTCTGGGTTTATCCAAGCCTTAGTCAGAAGGAATCCAACTTCTCTAGTTATTAGACTCTCTTTTTGTACATATAATATAAGGATATGAAATTAAGTGTACTGTATTTCATGAGAGTCGAGTCGAGGCATCACCCAAAGTTTCAGTCCCAAGGATTCTCCTCTAGACCTAATCCTCAACACTAGGAATAAGTCTATTCTTGCTTTAGTCAATCGTCTCATTAGTTTGTCAGACTTGAAATGTACATGGATGACCAGATGATGGAGGGTATATGATTGTGTCTATTTTTCTCTCCCTCACATTGGAACAAGAGGCCTCTCGAGTGCCTTTTACTCAACAAATGTAAATTTTTAAATTGTTGACCAATGTGTCCATCAAGAGAGTTGGAGTCGTTTGCACTTGTTTTTCTGGGAGTACATCGGGGTGTGTCTCTTTTGAATATCTAAGATACCTTCGACACCCAGACTTGTAGCATTTACGATGCAAAGCCCTTTTTTGGTGTCAGCCCGACTCCTTGGTCCTAGTTAGCGCTTGGTCCAAGTGGACACTTTGAAAATGTTTGGGAGCGCTCGCCATTTGTGGAATCTCATTTATAATTTGACTTGGATGATAGAGCTTTTCTTTGTCATTTCAATGCTTTTGTTGGCTAGCTCCACTGCTTTTACCAAAAGTTGGTGCACACTGATTTTTTAACCGAGAAAATCGAGCGGTCGTACGGTTTCACAAGGCAAAACCGCAGTCGATGCGGTGACCGCTCAAAAATCCCAATTAAAACAACAATTAACCCACGACGATCAAATAAGGAAATGAAGGTTAATGTGGAGTTAAAATTTATTATAACTCTACAACAAAGATGTGTACAGGTGCAAGTATGTGTAGAGGTCGAACATAGGGAGCAGACAAGTAGAACGAGGCAAAATGCACAAAATGTGTGAATGTGATCATGTGTCTATCTATGCTATTTTTTGTGGGTTTTAGTTTTATATTTTTTATTTAATTTTTAATTTTATATTTTTGTATTTTGATTTTAATTTTCTGAATTTTTTTATTTTCTTTTTATATTTTATATATTTTTATAGTTTCTTTTTTGAATATTGGAAGATATAAACAAAGTAATAAAAAGGATGATAAAATATTTATAAAAATATGCAAAATAGTCAAAAATTCAGAAATAAAATCTTTTTGGTATTTTTATAATTTTGTATTGTTTTTGTGATTTTTGGGTATTTTTCAGAATGTTTTTGGTATTTTTAAATGTCAAAATACAAGAAACAGTAAATATCAATGCTGGCCGAAATCAAAATGAGGATTAAAAATACTAAACAGTACCCAAAATTCCTCAAATTAATTTTAAAAGATAGACAATAAAATAAGGAAGACACAGTAACTGACTTTATATTTTTGTGATTTTTCTATGACTTTATAGATTTTTATGAAGTTTTTAGAGGTTTTCTAATTTTTAAGGTTTTTTTTTGCAATTTTTAGTGGTTTTTGGACTGACACTAGTAGATGACGAAATACACAAAATATAATTTTTTTGGAATTTTTTCAAAAATGTTTTTATAATTTTTATGGGTTTTCTAATGCAAACAGTATAAAAAATGCATGTTTTTTATTTTTAATAAATATGAAAATGCGACAAGAATAAAATCTAAAAATATGGCGTTAAAGTACAAGTTAACAGGAGATTATTTAATTTTTTGTGGAATTTTTGGATTTTTATAGATGCATGCAAAAATAAGAGATAACAACAAGAAAATACATGCAGGCCAGGGGCATATATGTAATTACGCAAAAGTCTGAGGGCCTGTATGTAAAATTTCCAGAAACTTATAACTGAATAAAATATTTGCTAGACTAATAGTAAATACCGAAAATCACAAGGGTGCCCTTGCAAAAGCGCCAAGCCCACGTGTGTCGCACGCGCACCTAGCGAGGGCACCAATGCAATTATAAAAAAGGCAGAGACTATATTGCAAAATACCCAGAATTTTATACCTGCATACAAAAGTTTATAGGCTAAAATACAATAACCCAATCCTCGGGGGAGTTCGCACAAAAATGTCAAGTCATGTGCGTAAAGCACGTAACCTAGCAGGGGCGAATCCGCAATATGCAAAACCTAGGAGGGTGAATATGCAAAATCACCAAAGTTTTTAAAGGGATACGGACAGTTTAAATACTAATAAAATATTACAAAATAGTGCGGGGAATAATTTGCAAAATACCCACACAGGCGCGGACCCGACGGTGGGCGTGATTTCACTTAAGACACGTGGCGTGCGCAGGTCGCGCGATACCCCTTCAACGTTGACGGTCCATATTAGAAGGTGCTTGGACGATCGGATGGCTGGCACGCAAGCGATCCGACGGCGGCTGCTATGCTGGATGAATGGGGGAAGATCGACGACGGAGAGGGCCCGACGACGAACCGCGAAGAACTTCGCCAAGACGAAGTTCCTCCGACCGTATCACGCCTCTCCGGTGGCCTAGCTGCTCCCAAAATGCTTCCCCGACCTCCTGCGGCGACGATGATGCCCCCAGGTACCTTAAATGTGGCCAGAAACCAACAGGTGGCCTCCGGCACTTCAAGGTTGCTCGGGCTAACCTGGGGCTTTTCTCAGCAAAAACGAGGCTCGGATGACTTCTCTTGGGTCCTGCAAGTATCAAGAACAAGCAGCAGCGACAGGCAATGCAAAACCCATATTTTATTGGTGGAAGGGAGGCGGATGTGGAGTGTATGGTGGTCGGTGGTGATCACCGAAGCTCAAGAGCTCCGGCGACGCATTTGATGTTGAAATCTAACCTAACTACTCTAATAAAATATGCATTAAAGATTACAGGATGGAAGCTACAACCTACAGATAGTTAAAGAGCAAAGAAATTCAAAGAAAAGGACCTCGATTGGCTAGGAAAAGCCAAGAAATGGGACCTCGATGGACAAGGCCGGAGATGGGGGGTGGAGCGCTTCCTCGACCTCGCCTAACGCCTCGTCGCTCGGCCGGAGGCGAGCCTGTCACCCTCGCCGGTCCAGGGCACTCGTCGGAGGAGAAGGGCGTGGTCAAAAGAAGGTTCAAAGAAGAATGGAGGTGGAGGGTCTGTTTTGAAACATGGCTCTAGCGCGAGGTTTAAGGAGCGATCACGGGCGGATCTTTGATCGAATCCCCGAAATGAGGCATGGGCGTGTAAGAGTGATCTTCGAGGACAAAAAATCGTGAAGAAATCATCATGAAACGGTGTAAGGATGCGGCTCAAAAATTCGTCGAAATCGAGGCGAAAAGCTAGTCTGACAGGGCTACAGGCAGGAGTCAGAGAGTTGACCCGAGGTCAACTCTCTAGCCCACCTGGTTGGTCCACGTGGACCAACCAGGAAAAAGCCTGGAAAAAGATCTTGTAAATTCAATAAAAAATAGAAAACGAATTATTTAATTTTTTATTATTAAATAAAAAATGTTTATTATTTTATGAGTTAATTTATGGTGATTTTTAATTAATTATTTAGAGGTATAAAATTACAAGTTACCATTTATACCCTTTATAGGTATATTCTTCTATATAATTTAATGTTTTATTTTTATTTTGTGAATTTTAATTTATTTGTTTTTGTTTATTATTTTATATATTTATAAAGTATTTTTATACACTTAAATACATTTTTATTTTATTTTTCTGAAGTGATTTGTACACTTAATAAAATAATAGTATAGTTTATGTAGGTATATTTACAGGTATAATACCTATGTATATTATTTACATGTATTTTTTTATTTTGTATTTTATTTAGGTTTTTATTCCAGTTTGAATACACATATTTATTATAAATAATATTTACAAATTTATAAAAATATAAAATTACAAAAAATAATGAATAAATAATAAAATGAATATTTTAATCTGTACAAGTATACCATGTGGGTCCAAAACTCAACTTTCAAACCGTAACTCCGAAAAATACGAAACCACCTCCATTAAATATCCCTCAGCGTGTTGACCTTGATCGGCTTCCGTCCATTGTGGACCCCGATGTTGACATACACCATACTAGATCTATCCCTCAGCGGTCTCGCAAAAGGGTCAGATTTCTACCTTCTTGAGCATGTGTACATCCATTCTTGTTGTATATTCATTTGTTTATCTTTGTTCTCTCTCCAGTATTGCTCGTCCGCCCATTCTCATGTTTGCCTTACTTAGGACGTACTTTGTCCTAAGTATAGGGGGGTGGATGAGCCGATTGTTCATTCATCGTTCCGTCTTATCACTCTTGTTGTTGCCTATACTTAGGGCTTCTTTTACCCTAAGTATAGGGGGAGTGATGCATACATCCTTCGATCTCTTCTCTCATCTGTTGATATCTTCCCTTTTTTCTTCTTTTCTTCTTTTCCTCTTCTATTTTCTTCATCTACCGAAAAGGTGTCGCCCCTTGTAGACAGTTTTCCATACTTGGACGTACTTTGTCCTACGTATAGGGGGGTGTGCACCCCGAGTTGTTCTATTCTTCTCGATCCTCTCCATTATCTCCTCTTCTTGTCTATACTTAGGGATATCTTACCCTAAGTATAGGGGGAGACAATCTGAGTACGATCTGTTCATTCCCACCCTTGACCCTCCCTGCTTTGTGTACAGTCTGCTATACTTAGGATTTTTTTATCCTAAGTATAGGGGGGAAGGTCGACTTCTCATTAGTTTATTCATCTATCTCTTATTCATTTTTTCTTTACAATTTTCTATACTTAGTACGAGTTAGGTCTTCTCTTTTCTCTCTGATCTATGAGGACATAGCTCAAGCTAAGTATAGGGGGGTCGTATATACTACGTATATACTTTAGCCATAACTCGTACTTTCGTATGTTCCAAAAAACATGGCTAATAATTCTTTAAAAAATCATTAAAAACCATTAGTAAAAAGGTGTTTTGTTCCACAAATTCTTTTTGTATTTACTGATTAATAAATCAGGTGAAAATGTTTTTTTTTGCAAAATGCTTGAAAAATAGTTTGAAAATCTTTGTGAAAAATCTATTGAAAACTATTTTGAAAACGTTTTGTTACATGTTTTCAACCTTTGTAAAAATGTGTGGTTTGTAAAAATTTATTTTCTTTGTGTGAAATAAAATGTTTGAAAAATGATTTGCAAATGGCTTGAAAAATGGTTGCAAACATATTTTGAAAAATCTATACTATTTGAAAACCTTGCAAAATGATTTTCAAATGTGTGTACATGTTTGTAAAAACTGTTTGTAAAAATTATTTTGGACTATAGTTTTCAAAATTGTTTGAAAAACCTATGTCAAATAAGCTTGAGGAATACATGAACATCTCACCAAAATCCACTATGTACTTATAAAATTGATCACTTACCCTTGTAAAATTCTTAAAATCCACCTCTTGTAGATATAAGAAGCACTCCCGTGTACATAGTTTTCACCTAGTTTTTAGCCAAAATCTTCTTGTTTTGAAAAATCCCAAAAACATTTGCTAAAGAAAAATTCCAAAAACATTTGAAAAATCTTTTGAAAAAGACAAAAAAATTTTGCATCTGCATTTGCATCATCATCATCATTTCAAAAAAACCATAAAAAGTTCAAAACTTTTAAAAATTGCATCACGAAAATATTTTCGGCATAGCATTTGCATGGCATTCGCATTTTTCGGATTGAGTTTGATAGATGAACGAGTCTAAGTAAAACCGGAGATTGGAGCTTGATTGGACCTTAAAATCTACCTAATAATAGGAACCTTATAGGAACTGGGTTTGAGGTACTTCAGGTCTAGTTGACTTAATTCTTTGAGGATTACGAGACTTGGTTCATTGGATTCTTGACTGCCTAAGTAGAGTATTTCGAAGCACACGCACGACTCTTGTTGATAATGACCTAACTTGGACAATTGCACCTTTCACATGGCTCATCTCAGTTGAAGTGGTGAGGGGGTTGGATTTGCCGGTATGAGACGCACACGGGTGGAAACACTTGTCCTCCTCTAGGGAGGGAAGTGCACCCCAACCCGTCCAGTAGTGATGAGTTTCGAGGATAGGAGATCGTGGGTTGCAATAAAGCTTCAAAAGAGGGATAGTCTACTGGCTCAAGAGGAAAAACTCCCTATGTAAATGCTGCTATATATAGTATTCAAAAAAATTGCAAAAGAAAAAACTCCAAAAAAGTGGACAGGCCTGTACAAAAATAAAAAATGCTTGCCGGAGTGTACATATGTTATAAAGTCAAATAAGCAAGCTTGAGCTTCAAAGTCAGATTATATGAGCCTGTAGCTGGATGACTTGACTACACTGGTCTTGCATCCTAGGATAGGTAGCTACACTGGCTACCATCCATTCTTCTCTTCACCCCCTCCTCTTGAGCTGGTTGCCACTTGAACTAAGAAGGGAATACCTTCCTCCTTGAGGGATGAGTTGTTGGATTGGGGAATAATTGGGTTGTCATATCAGAGAAGTCAGTCTCTTTGTCATTTCAGTTGAGGAGATCCACCATCACTTACAATGTACGAGTCAGACTCATAGTCGTAAGGGTTTGCGTATGAGTTGAAATATTTCTGACTTGGCTATTGAGGAGACTTGAGCAGAGTTTTGGGATTCTCAAAGGCTGTTGGATTTTAAGTCTGGTTCTCATTAAGGTTCCGCCCGCATTAAAAATCCAAAGGTCCGACTTAAGCTCCAAACTTTGATTTTGTGAAGACAAGTTTGATAATTAAACTTCATCCAATTTTCTTCTTTTTCTTTTCTTTGTTTTTCTTTTTCTGCACTTATTGCATAAGTGTTTGCTAGGGACTATCAAAGGTAAAGTATAGGGGGATGATAAAGCTGCGTTTCATCATCTTCATTCTATCATTTTGGCCTTAAAAACCCTATTAAATGCGTGTAAATAGGCTTAATTTAGGAACTTTAGCATCCATGCATCATTGTGTAAATATTGTATAAAATACGGTTTTTAAAGCCAAAATTATAGAATAAAGAAAAGAAAAGAAAAAGAATAAAATATTGTAAATATTTTATTCTTTTTCTTTTCTTTTCTTTATTCTATAATTTTGGCTTTAAAAACCGCATTTTATACAATTTTACACAATGATGCATGGATGCTAAAGTTCCTAAATTAAGCCTATTTACACGCAATTAATAGGGGTTTTAAGGCCAAAATGATAGAATAAAGATGATGAAACGTAGCTTCATCACTGATCAACAATTTTCATTAAGTTTCATCACACCCTGGCACTTTAGGTGAATATCAAAGAGATAGCATATCAATCTTGTTCACATACTGGCTAGGGTTTTGCTGACACTCAGGTTTTCTGAAGCCTTCATTAACTTTATCCCATCCTCGAATATCATCAGATCGGTTCTAAACTCAAATCTCTAGTCCTAGTTCCTCAAGTGATAACTCAACTCATCTCATCAATCATGCAGTTGTGGAAGTGATTGTGCTGGTCATATTCTTTTGAAGGTAGAGATGAAGAGTGCAATATAGCGCTCAAACCTTTCAAACCAGGGAAATGTGGACAATTAAGTTTAGAAACCCTAATGACTAAGGCATGTTAACTCAGACTCTCAAGATCGCAGAAATTCAGTGTCCTCAAAATCCTCAAGCCTTGAGTGAATGTGTTTGTGTCAGGAATACACCAACTCCATAGTTAGTGATTTTTGTGTGATTTTTGGCTTTTGCAGATTTTTAAGGATTTTAATTTTCATCAATTTTCTTTGAAAAGGGTTATTTACACAGATTAATCCCTCAATTAAGAAAACAACCTTACAAGTTTTTACAAAACTCAGCTCACAGTTTTACCAAAACCAAGCCCGAAATTAATTTTTCAAAAAGTTTTAAAAATATGAGCTATGGCTAAAGTAAATATACAGTTAAATACGGTATACCTCCCTATACTTAAATTTTGCTATGTCCTCATAGCACAAGTGTCATGAAGCCATGGCTCGATCAAATATAAGGTGATATAGCAGAACTGAGGAGGAGGGTCCCCCCATACTCAGGTCAAAAATTGACCTGAGTACAAGAAGACAATGTGAGGGATTGGATAGATGGGGACCCCGCCTATACTTAGGCTACAATTAGCCTAAGTAATAGATCTGAGTGAGGGGGGCGAATGTCATTTATTTGGAGTAATAAGTACACTATGATATAGGGGCAGAGGGGTGTTGTAATTTTACAAAATGATAAGGGTAGAAGGGGGTTGGTTGATGACACACAAAGAGAGCGACTCAGGTAAAGGTATCAAAAATGGTCGTTGCGACCCAAGTCACCAGATGTGGTCAATCAAGAAAAAGGAGACCACCAATATAAGATAAAATCAAGTCAAAATCAATATAGCGGTCTTGCTATTTTATTAACCTGGTATAGCGACCAGGGTCAAACTAAAGGAGCACGTAGTGGACTTGCGGCCTACAAAGTAGTCAAAAATAGACTGAAAGAGAAGAAAAGAGTATTTTTGGTGGTTTTTAGGGTTTTTATATTTTTTTTTGGATTTTTAATTAATTAAGAAACTAAAGAACAAGTACACCAGGCAATTCAACTATTTATTTAATACACTAAAAATCAACCAAAAATTCAAATAAAAATATTTTTGTGTGTTTTATAAGTTTTTCTGTTTTTAGTGAATTTTTCGGATTTTTATGATGTTTATTTAATTTTCTAAAAATAAAACAATGAAAGGAAAAGAAGGTACTGTCCAGCCGAGCTTAAGGGACCTAGATAAAATATCTAGAAATCCCCAATAAGCCTGGAGGTAATTTTCCTGTATAGAGAAATAAACAAGGAAAATTTGAGCACCTAAATTATTATTTTTGGGTTTTTAGTTTATTTATTAGAATTTTTAGAAGTTTTTAGGTTTTTTCAATTTTTAGGAGTTTTATATAATGAAAAATAGCCAAAATTGGCTAGAAAATCAAGAAAACCAAGACAAACAGTAGCTAATTTTTTGTAATTTTTAGATGAGTTTTAATATTTTTTGTGATTTCTCAAATCAGACAGTAACGAAAATTAATGTTTTTGAATTTTTAAAAATATCAAAACTAAACAAAAATGTCTCCAAAAATTCCAGAAAATTTTACACTATGTCAGGAGCCATTTATCCAATTTTCATTGGATTTGTAGTTGATTTGCTATTTTATTCAAAAATAAGAAGTGGGTACTGTGCACAGGGACCTGAGTACAAATACCAAGAGTCCTGGGGGGTCCGGTGCAAAATACCCAGGAAAACACGCGCGTAGCGCATGCCTGAGGCACTCAGGGACCTAAATGTAATAAAAACTAAGTCCTAGGACTATTTGGTAACAGGTACCAAAAGTCCGAGGGCTAGTCTGCAATTAACCCAATAAAAAAATGCACATGCACTATTAAATTACGTACAGGGGTATAAATGCAATAATCCAAAACTATTCATTCATTCCATAACATCTCAGAACTACAAGGTATAAAATGCAAATAGCCCAGAAAACCACGTGTCGAAGCACGTGCTACACCATACACAGGGGCATAAATGCGAACGAAATAAAGTGCAGGGTCCTCAATGCAATTGTACCAAAAACTAAACAACTAGATAACGTATTTACAGGACTAAATGCTAAACAAAAGAAAAGAGAGGGCCTAAGGGTAAATTACCCTTTATTAAGTCGAGCCGATGGATGAGCGCCACGTGGTAGATGAACGGTCAGGATGCAGGTGGCGCTCCAAAGCTGGGCTCCTCGCGCGGATCTGACGGTCGAGGCCTCGCCACGTGCTAGATCTGGCAGTGGAGATGCGTCGCTGCTAAGCCTCGGCCATCGGACAGCTGGGATCAGAACTCCTGAGGATCGTGCGGTGGCTGCTGCTCCGTGAATGAAGGGCTCAGATCGAATCTGGAGCTGGAGGCTGATCGAACGGCGGACAGGGATGGAGGACGAACTGGCCTCCGACGAACTTCGCCGAGGTCGTGACGGCGTTGGCCTCCTCCTGGGAACCCTCTGATGATCGGAAAAGGTGCGTGGAAGGCTTCCGCGTTGGCTGGAGGTCTCCGATGACCCAGCCGAGCTCTGGAGAGCTCCGGCAAGGTCGGCGGAGCTGGAGCTACTGGACCGAATGGTCCAAGCCCTCTGATGGGCTTAGATGAACCTGCAGAGTAGACCAGAAAGCTCGCGGGTCGAGGGCAAACTACCTCGACCCCGTTAGGCGTGGTGAAGGTGATCGGGGGGTCGATGTGGGCGAGCTCCAGCGAGGGTGTGGACGGAGGAGCTCGAACCCCAGCTCCTGTGCGAGCTGGGTTGAATGGAGGGGTGCAGAACGTGCGTGAGGGAAGGGCGAACGTGGTGATGGATTCCGATGATCGAACGGAGGGGGGATATAGTCGGAATCGGCGAAAATCGACGGCGGTGCGGATTGGGGGAAATCTGAAATTGACGAAAAGGAAAGGGAGAAAGGTCTACCTGGGTGGATGAATGGACTATGGGCGAGCTTGCGAAGCTCTGTGTCCTCGCCTCAAGGAGCGTCGACGTCCGAGGCTCGAGCTCCTGCTTTGGGCGGAGCACGGCGGTGGAGACTCGCCGGATCAGTGGTCTGAGCGTCCTCAGCCTCGCTGCAACACCTCCGGGGCAAGCTGTGACTCTCGCGATGAAGGTGGAGCTCAATGGAAGGGGGAACGACAAGCCAAAGATGCCTAAAAATGCGGCCGGAGCTGAAACTTTATACGGCTAGGGGTCCGAGAAGAAGAGGGTCGGGCGTGATGTCGGAGCTCGGATCCCTAGGCAAAACCACCAGGCGGGGATTAGGAACGGATCTAGAATGATTAGGACCCGGGGTTTGAGGGATTGGTGATCGGACCGAGCGGGAAAAAATGTGAGAAATCGGGTCAGGCACTCAGATCCGCAAGGAGGGGGTCCGCGGGGGAGAGTTGACCGGGGGTCAACATTCCCCATGGACCAATGGGAAAAGGCCACGTGGAAAAGATTTATAAAATCATTTAAAAATAATAAATGGCCGATTTATTAAAAAGACAAAACATGAAATATTTTTTTTAATATTTTCTATTTTTTAGTGATTTTTAATTAATTTTTTTTCAAAATAAAAATAGTTTATTTATATAGTAGGGCTATATATAGGTATATATACAATATATAGATTTTTATTTTTGATTTTTAATTTATTATTTCTGTGCATTTTTATTCCCACTTTATATTTTATTTATTTATAATATAAAATTAGGAATAAAAGGGTATTTTTATTTTATTTTTATTGTGTATATACAAGGGTGAAAATAAATATATATGTACATGTATATTCATGGTATATTTACAATATATTTTTGTGTTTTGAATTTTGTTCTTTTTATCTTATTTTTGTTGTAATTGTTTTTATTTTATTTATTTACACCATAAAATATAGAGTATTTACAAATTTTATGGAATTTCGTTTTATTTATTTATAGGGTGAAATAAATACAAGGGAGTGGGCTATATACATGATGAATATGCATAAGTGACTATTTTTATTTTATTTTTAATTTTTCTATTTTTATCTTATTTTTATATTTATAAATATATACAGTCCCATTTTATTCTATTTTTGGAGGAAAATATAGTTATTATATTTACAAATATATTTACACACATGAGCCCCTATCTCCCTCTACTTTGGCTTTTATGCGGTCAGGCCCATGCTGAGCCCTCCCTTGGAATTAGGTCGCTCAATATTTATTCTAAATATTTCCATCTTTTTCTTTTTACTCTTTATTCTTTTATTTTTGCACAAAAATATGCTAATTATTAAACTTTATACAATGCATGCTTTTGATAATTATTTGTATTTACATGAATATACATGTATTTGCAAAGGTTTTTGTAGCTAAAATATAAGAATAAAGAGTGATGAATGGGTATTCATCACCCCCCTATACTTAACTTTTGCTAGTCCCTTAGCAAACACTTATTTGAAAAAGAAGTGAAAAAGAAAGAAAGAAAAAGAAAAGGAGGAGAATGTACATGGATCAAGGTTGAATATTAAACTTTCCTTCATTAAATTGAATTATGGAGCTCGATCAGATCTTTGGATTATTAATGTGTCGGAACCTTATTTGGACTCAAGCTTAAAACTCAACAGCCTCTAAGTTCCACCAATCTATGGACAAGACTCCTCAATAAACCAGATCAGAACAAGTCTACATACACAAACTCTAATGACTATGAATCTTTCCATGCAGTGTAAGTGATAATAGCTCCCCACCTCAGAAGTAGCAAAGAAACAACCTCCCTCAACCTGGTAACTCTAATGCCTCGGTCTAGCAACTCTTTCCTCGAGAAGCAGGGTATTCCCTTCTAAGTTCAAGTGCAACCGGCTCAAGAAGAGGGGGAAGAAGTATAGACTTTTGGGAGCTCGGCCAGTGTAGCTAAGTCTCCCGCTGCAAGCTTCATGAGATGTAACATGGATACCATAAGCTTTTGCTTTATTTGACTATATACACTCCGGTGGGGTTATTAAATTTTCAATCCGACCCACCACTTTTTTGGAGTTCTTTTTGCATTTTTTTAAGTGCCTCTGTACAACATATCTACATGGTGCAGCATATATACAAGAAATTTTCCTCTTGAGCCAGTAGACTATCCCTCTTTTGAAGCTTTATTGCAACCCACGGCTTCTGTCTTTAGCCTTCATCACCACTAGACCAAGTTGAGACGCACTTCCTTCACTAGAAGAAGAAGAGAGGTTCCGCCTAGAAGTACTACCCTCATATGCTACCCCAAGCCAAAGGAAACTACCTGCTCACCACCTCATCTGTGGAGAGCCATGTGTAAAGTGTTGGTGCAAGTCAAGCCATTGTCTCTAAGAGTCATGCGTGTGTTGTTATGTGTTCTACTTAGGCTCATCAAGATGACATATGCTCATAGCCTAGTAGACTCAATGAATTAAGTCCTGATGGACCTGAAAAGCCTTAACCCTGAGCCCTATAAGGTTACTCTTAGAATTAGGTGGATTAAGATCTTAATCCATGCCCCATTTCCCAATTTAATTCCAGGCTTAGTTTAAATGTCAACTATCATCTAGGAAAATTATATACATATATACAAAGATGCTATTTACACATATTTACAATCGTGCAAAATTTTTGAAAAATGTTCTGAAATCATGAATGGATGGATGCATGAAGTGCAAGTTTTGCAAAAGTATTTACAAACATTTACACAAGATTTTTGCAAACTTTTGATTTTCAAAACATTTTGGAAAAATTTTGTACTATATACATAATTTTGATAAGAAAATATTTATACAAACTTTACACAAAAACTTTTTGAAAACATTTTTACAAAAATAATTTTGTACACTAGCTATGTATGTGCAATAAAAGAATGATTATTTACAGGAAAAATTTTTAATTTTTGTGATTTTTAAGGTTTTTTAGCCATTTTATTTATTAACACACTCACACAAAGTACGAGTTATGGCTAAAGTATATATGAAATATATACACACACCCCCATACTTAGCTCGAACGATGTCCTCAGAGTGATCAAGAGCGATGAAGAAGACATACTCGTGCTTAGTAACAGGGAAGTGAAAAGGAATGGCTAGATACAGAGATGAATGAATGAATAGAATGAGGAGAACTTGGTGGTTTACCCCTATACTTAGGATTAAATACTCCTAAGTATAGAAAGTTGTACATGAAGGGACAATCCGAGTGAAGAATGAACAGAGTCTGCCCCCCTATACTTAGGGTAAAATATCCCTAAGTATAGGCAGCAAAACAGGGGCAGAATGAATGAAAAAGAATACCCGCAGGTCCTACATCCCCCCTATACTTAGGGTAAAGTACACCCTAAGTATAGCATAATCATAAGATGAGAAAAGGGATGTGGGACTAAAGAATAGAATGATATGGACAACTGGATCTATACATGTCGGAAGAACAGTGATAATCAGGCGTGAGATGCAATAGATGTGAGTCAAGAGACCACATCTCACGCAAAGTGAATAGGGGCAACATCAACGACCCGCGGCTCATGATCTAGAAATGGCTTGAGCCGCTGGCCGTTCACTCGAAAGGTACTCTCAGAAGACAACTCGGATATATCAATGCTACCATTGTCGTGTACCTTTCTCACAAGATAAGGTCCCTTCCATTTGCTATGTAGCTTCCCTGGAAATAGACGAAGCCTAGCATCAAACAACCATACTCTCTGTCCAGGCTCAAAATGCTTGTGGCTGATATGAGAATCATGCCACTCTTTCACTCTCTCCTTATACTGTAGGTTGTTTAAGAAGGCTGTATCTCTAAGCTCCTCCAAGGCTGCTAACTCTGCCCTCCTCTGGTCTCCTACACTATCTGGATCTAAAAGAATATCCGTGACTGCCCAAAGTGACTTGTGCCTCAACTCAACAGGTAAATGGCACGGCTTGCCATAAACTAGGCGAAAGGGAGATGTGCCCAATGGTGTCTTGAAAGACGTCCTATATGCCCACAAGACCGAGTCCAAAAGCTGTGACCAATCCTTTCGGTCAGGGCGGATGACTTTCTGCAAAATAGTCTTGATCTCCCTATTCGAGACCTCGGCTAGACCATTCGTCTGTGGATGGTATGGAGTGGCAACTCGATGGTCTATGCCGAACTCACTAGCAAGTGCCTTCACCTGGTCGTTGATGAAATGAGACCCCCCATCTGAAATCAATACTCGAGGTACCCCGAACCGCGTGATGATGTGCTTCCTCAAAAATCTGCAAACAGTCCTCGCATCAGCGGCTCGGGCGGGGATAGCCTCAACCCAACGACTAACATAGTCAACGGCCAACAGAATGTACTCAAATCCCTGACTCTTAGGGAATGGACCCATGAAATCGATGCCCCATGCGTCAAAAACCTCACAGAAGTGAATGGGCTGCATCGGCATCATATCACGTTCTCCACAAGTGCCCATCCTCTGACATTCAGTACACCTCTTCACGAACTCATCAGAGTCCTTGAAGAGGGTAGGCCACCACAAGCCGGATTGGAGCACTTTCTGTGCCGTTCTCCTCCCAGAGTGATGTCCTCCTGCCTCAAGCTTGTGGCATTAAGTGAGGACGCTATGGTGCTCATCCTGAGGGATGCACCTACGCCAGACACTATCCCCTCCTCCGTGGTAAAGGATGGGATCCTCCCAGTGGTAAGACTTGGCCTTCGCGAGGAAGGTCTCAAGCCTCTGTCTGGGCCAACCTTGTGGGAGTTTCTTAGCAACAAGAAAGTTCACAATATCGGCATAACACGGGAGTGAGGCGATAGCAAGGATCGCCTCATCTGGGAAGGTCTCACAAATGGGATCAATATGCTCAGACTCCTCAGGCTGCTCTAAACGGGAGAGATGATCCGCCACCACATTCTTGACTCCAGGCTTATCCTTGATCTCAATGTCGAACTCCTGGAGTAGAAGGATCCATCTAGTCAGTCTGGCCTTGGCATCCTTTTTGCCATTAGGTATCGGATGGCGGTATGATCTGTATACAAAATCACTCTAGATCCAATGATGTAAGATCTGAACTTATCTAGGACGAACACTACTGCTAGCATCTCCTTCGTTGTGACTGTATAATTCTGCTGGGCGGAATCCAAGGTGCGGCTAGCATAGTGGGTAGCAAATGGGACTCCATCCCTCCTCTGTCCCAGCACAGCCCCCACGGCAAAATCGGAGGCGTCAGTCATGATCTCGAATGGGAGAGACCAATCTGGTGGCTGGAGGACAGGAGCCTCAACAATACACTGCTTGAGAGTCTCAAACGACGAAAGATACTTGTCATCGACAAGGAACTCGGTGTCTTTCGTCAGCAGGTCAGTCAACGGCCGGACAACCCTACTGAAATCACGAATGAACCGCCGATAGAAACCGACGTGACCCAGAAAAGACCGTAACTGCCGCAAGTTGGACGGTGGTATGAGTTTTCTAATGACATCAACCTTGGACGGATCAACCTCCATGCCCATGTTGGAGATGATGTGGCCAAGCACCGTCCCTTGAGTCACCATAAAGTGACTCTTCTCCCAAGAAAGAACCAAGCGGACCTCAATACATCGCTGAAGTACTCGGTCTAGGCAGTCAAGACAGGAGTCGAATCCGTCGCCATAAACCGAGAAATCATCCATGAAGACCTCTAAGCACTCCCCTACCATGTCCGAAAAGATCGACAGCATGCATCTCTGAAAAGTCGCAGGGGCATTGCATAGCCCAAATGGCATGCGTCGGAAGGCGTATGTGCCGAAGGGACAGGTAAGGTGGTCTTCTCCTGATCCTCAGGAGCGATGTCCTCCTGGTTGTAGCCCGAGTACCCATCCAGAAAACAATAATGGCTCTTCCTTGCCAGTCTCTTAATAATCTGATCAATAAAGGGCAGGGGGAAATGATCCTTCTTGGTGGCCTGGTTGAGTCTCCTGTAGTCAACACAAACCCGCCAAGAAGTGGGTACTCGTGTAGCAATCTCCTCTCCAAACTCGCTAATCACTGTAGTGATGCCCGTCTTCTTGGGCACCACATGCAAAGGGCTGACCCACTTGGAGTATGGGATGGGATAGATAAAATCGGCGCTCCACCATTTCGAAATTTCCTTCATGACAACCTCTCTCAGATTTGGGTTCAGTTGCCGTTGGAACTCACGTGACGGCTTCGCCTCATCCTCGAGATAGATATGGTGGAAGCACATGGCCAGACTAATCCCATGGAGATCTGCTACGCTCCATCCTATTGCCTTGCGGTTCTTTTCAAGAACCCCCATCAGACGGGATTCCTGCTCTCCAGTCAAATCAGTTGAGATAATGATTGGGTACATCTCATGCTCACCCGCAAGGAATCTATACTTCAACGACGAAGGAAGTGGCTTCAGCTCTGGACAACTGGGTGCTGGAAAATCTGGCTTCGAAAGAAGTCGCGTGTATGCTACCAAATGTGTCCGGGAGACTGAAAGCGTACTCTCGCAAACTGGATCTGGACAAGGTTGCTCAACTGTATTGTCTCTGATCTGCTCGGCATCTACCTCCTCCTCAGCTGTAGGCTCAGTGGAAATCAGGTCTGGCATATAATCATCACAATCTGCCCACTTAGACTCTGACTCCGAGGGATCTGCATCACACAAGGTGGCATCAGTACCACCATCATCACAAAAATCCGTGTCGTGGTCGAGAACCTGCTCTGCTTCCTCTAAAGTATCCTGAACCAGGAATGTGCTCTCCGAGCTCCCCTCTGTTGTCATCTCTGCATCAGCGGTGTCTGAAAATGAGAGGATGGCCTGTGCTGCTGGGTCTGCCCAAACTGCCTCATCGTCTGTGATCACAAAGTCACAGTCTTGGCGGATGTCTAGCCCTGCATCTGTCAGCTGCTCTGTATCTGAAGTGGTCTCTGAGCATGATCTCTCTCTGGCTCTGTTGTCGTCGACCATCTCTATTTGTACACTTTCACCCTCGACGCGAAATATACCTTCCCGCTATCATGGTCGGTCACTGCATTGGCTGTGGCCAAGAACGGGCGACCTAGAATGATGGGGGTATCGGTCACTGAATCAGGGATCTCCATGTCCAACACTACGAAGTCCACGGGGAATTGCAGTCCCTGAATAGTGACGACAACATCTCGCAACAACCCCTTTGGCCTCTTGACAGATCTATCAGCAAACTGAAGGACTGTCCTGCTCTATCTAAGAGTGCCCAACTCGAAGCGGTCGAGAAGGGCTGCCGGAAGGAGGTTGATAGACGATCCGCTATCCAATAGAGTACGGTCGAACATCTGCTCACTAATATGGCATCTGACATAAGGGACTCCTGAATCTGGCCTCTTGGCCAGCAGACGGTTTTGGATTGTGAAACACGTGGCTTTCGTCAGCACATGGATCTCAGAGTGGTGGTTCCTCCTCTTCCTACTGACTGTGGTCCTGTCTCTCAATGAACGCTGAAGAAAGGGGATGTGCTGCAAAGCCTCCTGAAGAGTCAGTTGTATGTGAAAACGGTCTATCATCTGCTGGCTGAACTCTTCCTTATCTCTTTTTTTGGATTTTCTGTTTTCTTCCTCTTCCCCATCTGGAGGGCTCTAGGGAAGGGGATCACTGGGTCCTTCTCAGATGAAGGACTAGAAAAGGGTCTAGGCGGTTCGACGACCGGATCCACACATACATCATGCACCACAGTGGGACCAGAAGAAAATAAACCCTTTCCTTTATTCACAGAACTGTTTAGAGATACATCAGGTAAAGGAAAAACAACAGATCTCTCTACATGAACTATGGTGGCCTCAGTACCACCATCGGCTGGCTCAGCTGGAAGACTCACGGCCTCAGTACCGCGCTCTGGCTCGGCATCAGGAGTGGCCTCAGTACCACCTCCTCTAACTGGTGAAACGGCGGCCTCAGTACCACCAGTGGAATCAGCATCCTTGGTGGCATCAGTACCACCGTCATCATCCTCCTCGTCGGGCGCTCCAGGTGGATCCTCATGATGTAGCTCAGACGAGGCGCCGCCTGTTGGCATCCTACCGCTCCTAAGTGTGACAAAATCAGTATCAAACAGATATCCAGTCATATCACCAAATGCATCACTAGGAGTGGTATACTCAGTACAAACTACCTGCTCAGATTTCCGCTTCAGGTTGTTGGGGTTCGGCTCGATCTGGGCAGGGATGGCGGCCTTCCCTCTCACAATGTCCCGCATCTCCTGGCGGAACTCGTCCATCTCCCGTCTGAAGGTAGCCTGCTGGTCCGTGAGGAGGCGGGCTATGTCATCCAAAACAGGGTTCTCATGAGAACCCGACGGGTAGCCTCTCTGGTAGTGAGGCTGCTGGATCTGCTGCTGCTGTGGCTGAGAGGGGTATGAGTGATGCTGTTGTTGCTGCTGGTGAGGCTGCTCATGCCTCCAAGACTGTCCCTGCTGATAGGGACGAGGACCATAGGAAGATTGCTGCTGCTGTGGATGGTACACTGGGGGCTGCTGCTGCTGCTGGTGCTCTCTGCTGGTTGTACTGGCCTCCCTGACCAGATGGCTGCTGCTGGGGCTGGGTACCTCCACTCCCCCACCTGAATCTGGGATGGTCCCGTCGGATTCCAGGCTGAGGGCGGTCATACCAAATCCCGTTGACATCCATCAACGGCTCTGCATCGTATGGGGCTGGCGGGAGTACTGCTAGAGGCTGATCAGGCTCGTATACCACCATCTGCAAGTCTGGAGATGGTGGTGACTGGTAAGTGGGCTGCGGCTGCTGGTACGGCTCCGCCTGTACAAGGTGAACCTGTCTAGGCTGCTGGCGTGAGCTGGAGCACTGGGATGAGCTGCTGCTGCTGCCGTGATCGCCTCGCGACAGAAGACAGGGCTGGGAAGCCGTCTGTGCCTCCTGGAGACATATGAGCTGGGTCTTCATGTCGCTCAAAGTCTGTGCCATCTTCTCCATCTGAGTGATGCTCTGGTACTGCTTCTTCTCTATCAGCTCCAACCGATCCAACTTCTCTCGAATGATGCCCATGTCCGCAGTTGAAGACTCTGCCAGTGTTGCTGCTACCTCGGACGAACTGGAAGGACCGGCGTCGACCCGTGCTATCCTCTGGTACTGCACGGGTCCTGGCTGCTGGGGTCTGCCCTGAGTGTACAACCTGGTCTGGGACATCACCATGTAGTTCTTGGCCATCTCCTCGTAGATGGCCCAGACCTGGTCGTGATCCGTGGCGAAATAAGACCCGCCACAAGAAGCGTTCACCAAGCCCTGAAGCTCTGGTGTCAGCCCGCTGAAGAAGCTCTGCACAAGGTTGGACTTCGAGATGTCGTGGTGCGGGCATCGATCAGTCAGCTCACGGAACCTCTCCCATGCCTCATGGAATTGCTCGTTGGGGAGCATGGAGAAGTTGCTGATGAGGGCTCTCGCTGCATTGGTCCGCTCGAGTGGGTAGTACTTGTGCAAGTACTCGGCGCGGAGCTGCTCCCAAGTGTAGACAAACTTCCCCAGGTGCTTCAGCCAGGAGGCTGCTCTGTCTGCTAAGAAAAAGAGGAAGGCAATCATCCTGATAGTATCCTGGTCCACCTGACGATCGTGGACAGTGTTGCATATCATCTCAAACTCCTGCAGGTGGAGATGAGCCTTCTTTGTGGCCAAACCGTGGAATCGGGGAAGAAGCTGCAAAGTGTTCGGGGGGAACTTGAAGTCCCCCACGATGGCTGGAAGTACCACCCAGCGGTGCGTCAAGGTCGACCCGGGATTGTGGTTCTCCCGCATCGATCTAAGTGGTGGTGGTGCTCCTCCTGCTGCTGTTGCGACTGCTGCCGCGGCTGCGGCTGCGGCGGCAGCTGCCGCATCGTCAGGTCCTCCTCCTCCGCGGTTCTCGCGGTTGGCTCTCATCTGCTCAAGCTCTCTCCTCATGTCCATCATGAATGCTCCCTGATCCCTCAGTTGCTACTGTACTGACTCGAGGGAGGCGATCAGGGTGGAGTTGATCGAACCCTGGTCCAGAACGAAATGTTGCTCTCCTCGTGGACCTCTGGTGCGATCATCGGAACTGTCGGCCATCGTCTCTGTAAAACCAAAACAACCGAACTCAGGTGCCGATAAATCATCTGTCTGTCTCTCCTCTGACACTGGTATCTCTGAATCAGAAGAAGAAGGGTGGTCGAGGGGGAACAGAGCGGAGTCATACTCGGGTTCAGAGAGCGGGTCTGAGCTCCCACAAACCGACCTAGATGAATGGTCAGGAGTGCTAAAAAGCGGTGCAGCCAGAGGCTGCCTAAGAGACCTCCTACCCATCATCGTGATCTGGCGAGTAAGGCGGATGAGATCTGGAAAAACTATGATCGAAAGCAAACCCCCAGTTCACCAACGCAACGCGAGCTGAAGACCGTAAAGGCTCGGTCAAATTATCTTGTCAATTTTTATTTTGGTGAACAATCAAAATATTAGAGCGATTACGTGACCTGCTGGGATACCCGATACTCTCTCAACCGACTGTCCCGCACAGAAGAGTCGGTAATCAGTCGAGATGAGCATCGGAGGGCTTTACCTAGTGTACGGGTCACTCTCTCGCACAATCAAACCAAACAATGAGGGGGTTGCTCTCCCCAAGATAATTTTTTAGATGAGGTGTCTTTTAGGGTCGATAGTTTTAGCAGTCCCAATTTTATGGTTTTTCTTTTTTAGATTTTTTAATGCAAGCAAAAACGCCTAACGAATTTTTCGGTTCTCCTGGTTATTAAGTCAAAAACAGGGGGGAGAAGACGAAAAAGCCGATGCGCGGGAAATCAATGATGCATGCAGAGATAGAAATGTGTACCTGACTCCAGCAGTCTACATGCAAGATGATCTGCACAGAATTTAAAGACAGAAATAAAACTACCTATATGGTGCAGCGGTGAAAACCGAGTCCTAAACAGGCAATTTCTACTCGACAGAACCGTCTAGCTTAGTCACTCGCCCTTGATCCAAAGAGTCCGATCTAGACCCATCCCTCCTCTTCTCGACAGGTCGAGTTCAGGAGTAGCACTTGACGGGGCAGGCTCAAGGCGCGTAGGCTCTCAGGAAAGCGACTAAGCTATTTTTATTAATGAGTTATTAGTAGGTCCAATTATCGCTCTATAGGAACAGGCAAGCAATTAAGTGTCGGGATCCTACTAATTACGGCACAGTCAAGCAGAAAATCCTAAATCTAGGGGCTCGAGAAAAACCGCAGAAAACCGTAAAAGGCAGCTAAAAAGCTAAAACCGCGAAAAAGCCGCGAAAAATCTAAACTAGTCTAAAGGGTCCCCCGAGCACACCGGTGCTCGGCGAAACAGATCCGAGAGTCCAACTGTCTCTGAGTACCTGTATTATCACAATAGTTCAAATGAGCAGGAAATAAAACTAATCTAATCTACACTAATCTCAGGCTATCCCGCGGCTCCCGCACTCCTGCTCGCTCCTCGCGCTCTCCTGCGGCTCTGTAAAGAAAAGAGCCGCCTCCGGTTCCCGCAGTTGCTCGGCTTCCGAAGAAAGCCGCCTCGGTCCTCGGGCCCTCGCAAGAAATCAAACAAGAGTGGTCAGACCAAATAAATATATAAACAGGTCAAATGTATATACAAAAATATGTACAAAGAGCCACGAAAAGAAAACCGCGGAAAAATGACTACTAAGTCGTGCTCCCCGGCAACGGCGCCATTCTGATGACACACAAAGCGAGCGACTCAGGTAAAGGTATCAAAAATGGTCGTTGCGACCCAAGTCACCAGATGTGGTCAATCAAGAAAAAGGAGACCACCAATATAAGATAAAATTAAGTCAAAATCAATATAGCGGTCTTGCTATTTTATTAACCTGGTATAGCGACCAGGGTCGAACTCAAGGAGCACGTAATGGCCTTGCGGCCTACGAAGTAGTCAAAAATAGAATGAAAGAGAAGAAAAGAGTATTTTTGGTGGTTTTTAGGGTTTTTATTTTTTTTTTGGATTTTTAATTAATAAATAAACTAAAGAACAAGTACACCAGGCAATTCAACGATTTATTTAATACACTAAAAAAAAATTAAAAATTCAAATAAAAATATTTTTGTGTGTTTTATAAGTTTTACTGTTTTTAGTGAATTTTTCGGATTTTTTTGATGTTTATTTAATTTTATAAAAATAAAACAATGAAAGGAAAAGAAGGTATTGTCCAGCCGAGCTTAAGGGACCTAGATAAAATATCTAAAAATCCCCAATAAGCTGGAGGTAATTTTCCTGTATAGAGAAATAAATAAGGAAAATTTGAGCACCTAAATTATTATTTTTGGGTTTTTAATTTATTTATTAGAATTTTTAGAAGTTTTTAGGTGTTTTTAAATTTTTAGGAGTTTTATATAATGAAAAATAGCCAAATTTGGCTAGAAAATCAAGCAAACCAAGACAAATAGTAGGTAATTGTTTTGTAATTTTTAGATGAGTTTTAATATTTTTTGTGATTTTTCAAATCAGACAGTAAATAAAATTAATGTTTTGATTTTTTAAAAATATCAAAACTAAACAAAAATGTCTCCAAAAATTCCAGAAAATTTTACACTATGGCAGGAGCCATGTTTCCAATTTTCATTGGATTTGGAGTTGATTTGCTATTTTATTCAAAAATAAGAAGTGGGTATTGTGCACAGGGACCTGAGTGCAAATACCAAGAGTCCTGGGGGGTCCAGTGCAAAATACCCAGGAAAACACGCGCGTAGCGCATGCCTGAGGCACTCAGGGACCTAAATGTAATAAAAACTAAGTCCTAGGACTATTTGGTAACAAGTACTAAAAGTCTGAGGGCTAGTCTGCAATTAACCCAATAAAAAAACACACATGCACTATTAAATTACGCACAGGGGTATAAATGCAATAATCCAAAACTATTCATTCATTCCATAACATCTCAGAACTACAAGGTATAAAATGCAAATAGCCCAGAAAACCACGTGCCGAAGCACGTGCTACACCATACACAGGGGCATAAATGCGAACGAAATAAAGTGCAGGGTCCTCAATGCAATTGTACCAAAAACTAAACAACTAGATAACGTATTTACAGGACTAAATGCTAAACAAAAGAAAAGAGAGGGCCTAAGGGTAAATTACCCTTTATTAAGTCGAGCCGATGGATGAGCGCCACGTGGTAGATGAACGGTCAGGATGCAGGTGGCGCTCCAAAGCTGGGCTCCTCGCGCGGATCTGACGGTCGAGGCCTCGCCACGTGCTAGATCTGGCGGTGGAGATGCGTCGCTGCTAAGCCTCGGCCATCGGACGGCTAGGATCAGACCTCCTGAGGATCGTGCGATGGTTGCTGCTCCGTGAATGAAGGGCTCAGATCGAATCTGGAGCTGGAGGCTGATCGAACGGCGGACAGGGATGGAGGACGAACTGGCCTCCGGCGAACTTCGTCGAGGTCGTGACGGCGCTGGCCTCCTTCTGGGAACCCTCTGATGATCGGAAAAGGTGCGTGGAAGGCTTCCGCGTCGGCTGGAGGTCTCCGATGACCCAACCGAGCTCTGGAGAGCTATGGCAAGGTCGGCGGAGCTGGAGCTACTGGACCGAATGGTCCAAGCACTCAGATGGACTTGGATGAACCTGCAGAGTAGACCAGAAAGCTCGCGGGTCGAGGGCAAACTGCCTCGACCCCGTTAGGCATGGTGAAGGTGATTGGGGGGTCGATGTGGGCGAGCTCCGGTGAGGGTGTGGACGGAGGAGCTCGAACCCCAGCTCCTGTGCGAGCTGGGTTGAATGGAGGGGAGCAGAACGTGCGCGAGGGAAGGGCGAACGTGGTGATGGATTCCGATGATCGAACGGAGGGGGGATATGGTCGGAATCGACGAAAATCGACGGCGGTGCGGATTGGGGGAAATCTGAAATTGACGAAAAGGAAAGGGAGAAAGGTCTACCTGGGTGGATGAATGGACTATGGGCGAGCTTGCGAAGCTCTGGGTCCTCGCCTCAAGGAGCGTCGACGTCCGAGGCTCAAGCTCCTGCTCTGGGCGGAGCACGACGGTGGAGACTCGCCGGATCAGTGGTCTAAGCGTCCTCAGCCTCGCTGCAACACCTCCGGGGCTAGCTGTCACTCTCGCGATGAAGGTGGAGGTCACTGGAAGGGGGAACGACAAGCCAAAGATGCCTGAAAATGCGGCCGGAGCTGAAACTTTATACGGCTAGGGGTCCGAGAAGAAGAGGGTTGGGCGTGATGTCGGAGCTCGGATACCTAGGCAAAACCACCGGGCAGGGATTAGGAACGGATCTAGAATGATTAGGACCCAGGGTTTGAGGGATTGGTGATCGGATCGAGCGGGAAAAAATGTGAGAAATTGGGTCAGGCACTCGGATCCGCAAGGAGGGGGTCCGCGGGGGAGAGTTGACCGGGGGTCAACATTCCCCGTGGACCAATGGGAAAAGGCCACGTGGAAAAGATTTATAAAATCATTTAAAAATAATAAATGGCCGATTTATTAAAAAGTCAAAACATGAAATATTTTTTTTAATATTTTCTATTTTTTAGTGATTTTTAATTAATTTTTTTTCAAAATAAAAATAGTGTATTTATATAGTAGGGCTATATATAGGTATATATACAATATATAGATTTTTATTTTTGATTTTTAATTTATTATTTCTGTGCATTTTTATTCCCACTTTATATTTTATTTATTTATAATATAAAACTAGGAATAAAAGGGTATTTTTATTTTATTTTTATTATGTATATACAAGGGTGAAATAAATATATATGTACTTGTATATTCATGGTATATTTACAATATATTTTTGTGTTTTGAATTTTGTTCTTTTTATCTTGTTTTTGTTGTAATTGTTTTTATTTTATTTATTTACATCATTAATCATAGAGTATTTACAAATTTTATGGTATTTTGTTTTATTTATTTATAGGGTGAAATAAATACAAGGGAGTGGGCTATATACATGATGAATATGCATAAGTGACTATTTTTCTTTTATTTTTAATTTTTCTATTTTTATCTTGTTTTTATATTTATAAATATATACAGTCCCATTTTATTCTATTTTTGGAGGAAAATATAGTTTTTATATTTACAAATATATTTACACACATGAGCCCCTATCTCCCTCTACTTTGGCTTTTATGCGGTCAGGCCCATGCTGAGCCCTCCCTTGGAATTAGGTCGCTCAATATTTATTCTAAATATTTCCCTCTTTTTCTTTTTACTCTTTATTCTTTTATTTTTGCACAAAAACATGCTAATTATTAAACTTTATACAATGCATGCTTTTGATAATTATTTGTATTTACATGAATATACATGTATTTGCAAAGGTTTTGTAGCTAACATATAAGAATAAAGAGTGATGAATGGGTATTCATCATTGGTGAAATATACAGAAAGAGAGAGAGAGAGATTGTGAAATATACAGAGGGAAGGGAGATGCGTGGGGTGAGTATGTATATGCACGTGTGGGGGGGTGGTAGATCATCAAGTGAACTACCTCTTTTTTTCTTTTTTTTACAACATGCAAGCCCTCTATTATGAGGGTTGTTAAAATAAACATGCACATGCAACACATTTTTTTTCACAGTATGCAAATGCATGTTGACTGATGAAAGAGCCTACAATTTCTTCACATACTCTTCTGTGGCCTCTTTAGCGGAAGCTCCCGACTCCACGCCTCCATGAAAGATCAAGCGTCCTCGATTTTCATGGGCCCTGCCACAAAAGAGAAAAGTTAGAAAAATACGGAGGAAATTAGTCAGCAATGTGATGCAAAAAATGATGCATAAAATGAGGACCTGTAATTCTTGAAAAATATTAAACAAAAATGAGTCAAAATTCAAAAAATAAATTAAGTTAAGCCGTGTCCCCGGCAACATCACCATTTGATGAGCGTCATTTTCACCATTTATTATCGTATTTTATCGTAGTATACGTGGTGGAAATGGTTCAACAAAAACCACAATCGTTTGAACGTTATGAAGTATTTATTCTTGGCAAGTCTACCAAGGTCGAACACAAGGACACGGCTACCTAATCTCTTTATCGAATTTTGATCAATGAAGCACATGTGTGAAGTACTTCTCAATTTCTGGTCTTTATGAAAATGCATGATGAACTATGCATTTTATAATGCAATAATATGATGCATGCAAGTTTTAATTTATTTTTATGCAATTATAAAGTGATGACTGAGAAATTATGCAAGCTTAAAGATATGCAGAATAAGTGGTTACAAATATACCCTAAAAATACAAGCAATATAATAAAAATGGAAATCAGGGTTGTTTTAATCACAACATGAAGAACAGTCATCAAATCAGAGCAAGGACAACTATAACCAGGCCATCATCTAACACAAAAAATCTCTTCATTTAAAATGATGTTGGATGAGAAAATTAAACATGCCATGATGTAGATGAGGAAACAAGGATCAAATTGACACAAAATCATGTAATTTGGACCTACGATGCACAAGTTATGAAGAAAACAATGCAGGGGCATAATTGTAATAAAAATGCAAGAAAATAAAAGGATAAATATTTCCTTTAGGTCCCTTGAGGGACCTAAATGCAAATAACAAAAACCGCCTGGGCCATGCTGTAATTTTTCCAATGCACGCAAGAACCTTTTTGCAAATTTTGGAAACTTCGAGGGCCTCTCTATAAATTACCCAGGCACGCACGTGAAGCACGTGTCTGGGGACCATTCTGCAAATGTCAAAAGATTCTGGGTCTTTCGTGTAATTTACTCAAGCCCTCACGTGCGTCGCACGTGAGGAGCCTAGGCTCGAGAGGCGCTGCTGGCTCGAGCTGACGTGGCACTTGATGAAGGCTCGGATCAAGGTTCGGGGGGAGCTGAGGCTGTTGGTCTGGTTTGAGGCTTGGGGCCTCCATGTGTCCTTGTCACAGTCATCCGATCCAGGTGATCGGACGACATCTGTAGCATCTTCTCCTCCGCAGGCCACCGGAGGGGGCAGAGCATCCGCGACCTGCCGTTCGCTCTGGTGTGCTCCACGAGGTCTTCTGGAGATCGGAGGAGAAAGTTGGGGACCTCGCCAAGAAGATGGTGGTGCGGCGAGGCTCCGAGGATGATCGGAGGTGACGTCGGTGAAGCCTCGTCAGAGGAGAGAAGGTCGAAGGAGCTCCGATCTAACCTTCGACCAATGACGATGGAAGCACTTGCAACTGTTAGTATAGCCGAAGCTCAGGGTGCGTCAGTGACTTATGAGGTGAGTAGAAGGCCGTGGAGGTGATGGAAGTGAAGGCCAATGATCCTCCTCCGATGAAGTGGAGGAGGAGATGAATCGGGGTGGGGGAGGTTCTGGAGAAAGGAGAGGTGGTCGATGAGGATGCTGGTGGTCGGGCGGATGTTGTGAGGTGATCAGGTGAGGGTGGTAGCGAATGAGGATGGCAAAAAAATTGAAAGAAATAGGAAAACAAGAAGGGGTACCTCGTCAGAGAGGGGAATCCGGTGGCGGAGGTGCTTGGGCAGGGCTTCTAGAAATCCTGGGTCGTCGTCCAGTCTGGCCAGCGATGCCAAAGGGCTCGAGCTAACGCTGAAGATGGCGGAGCTGACATGGAGGAGCTGCCATGGATCACACCGGGGCTGGGCCATCTTCACCTCGATTCATGGTCCCTTCGCTGTCACCGGAGGACCAGAGGCTGGGCCACAACCACCTGGATGGTGGATCGGCCGCTCAGAGCGGATTGAAGGTGGTTTTATAGGAAGGGGCAACCGGGAGTTACATGAGGATGGGGTGTTTTTGCAAGAGGAATGAAGGTGAAGGGGTGTAATGGAGAGGGCTGATGGGGGTTACGCGAGGATGCTGGAAGAACGGGGGCTATGATGGAGGCGTTACAACGAGGAGGGAAGGTCGGTGATGAGAGGGAAAATGGAAAGGGGGTGCGGCAATAACGAGGTGTAACGGTGAGCTGGAGGAGGACGATGGCCAGTGGTCGTTGGATCTAACGATCCAACAGTTAGGATGAGAGCATGGGCAGTTGGCTGCGATCAGATCCAGGGATCTGATCGAACGGCTGAGGTTGAAGCGATGATGAGCGGTTATGATGGAGGGATAAGGAAGATCCAATGGTCTAGGATGAAGGGATGACGTGGAGTTTGGTAGACCGTAGGATATGAATGGGATCGGGCAGCTGAGGTGAGGGGAGACGTGGCACTATAATAGGCATAGGATAAGGAGGGGATCGAGCGGCTACGGAGAAGGGGAGACGTGGCACACGGGAGGCTGTAGGATAGGGAATGAATCCAACAGTTGTAGATGAGGCGGGTTCTTACAGTTAGGATCAGATCTGGCAGTCAGATCTGACAGTTGTGGTTAAGGTGGCAATGGAGGGCTGAGATGGAGGCGGTATGTGAAAATCGGACGGTCCAGGCGAGCACCGGGTGGCGTGAGGGGAGGCGGGCCACGTGGGCGGCCCAGAGGGCGCCACGTGCCCCAATCAGAAAATTAGAAAGTGTAAATACAAAGAAAAATACAAAAGAAACATTTAGATGCAAAATTAGGAAAAAGTCAAAACATGAAAGTTGCTCGTCTCGACGAGATCTACAAGTTTCATGTTGGACAAAAAATCAAAAGAAATCATTTGTATAAAAAGTATTTTTTGGGGGTATTTTTAAGGGGGGTAAAAACACTGACCTTTTGTTTTTGAGTTGTTTTTGTAATTTTTTTAGTCTTTGTAAAAGTCAGTGAATTATAGACAATTACTACCTAATTTTAAGGGTTTTTGATGAGAGAATAATTACAAGAAAAATAAATGTAATTAATTAAGGTTAATAATACACAGTATATTACAAGATAAAAATGAAGAATTGATGGAGATTTTTATTGGTTTGATTAAGCCAGGGGTTTAATATGTGAATTTTAGCATGATGAATACGAGATTCATCGGATATATTATTAGTCTTATTTACAGTATACCTGGATAATTGGATAGTTGATGACCGACAGATCACGAGAGATCAAGGGAGATAAATAACAGGTTGTTGCGACCTCAATCCCTCGAAAATCGATCAACAAGAAAATCAATCACTCAAAGAAGATAAAACAAGCAAGCACACAATAGAGCGATCTAGCTATAGGATTAACCTGGTATAGCTCCCAGGGTCGAACACAAGGAGCACAGATTGGCTTAAGAAGCCTACGATGTAGTCAGAGTCCAAGAGAGTCTTTTTTATGGTTTTTATTTGTTTTTATAATTTTTTTTAGATTTTTTTAAATATAAAGAAAATGAGAGAAAGTAAATACAAGGCAACTTCAACAATTTATACAACACACAAAAATAATGCAAAAATTAAGGAAAATTGGTTTTTGTGTTTTAAATGTTTTTTACTGTTTTTGGTGAATTTTTGGGATTTTTCTAATGGGGGAATTATTTACTAAAAATCAAACAATGCGAAAACACCAAGGTACTGTCCAGCAAGGTTAAAAACTCAAAAATAAAATATTTAAGAGTCTCAATCAACCTTGGAGGTAATTTTCCTGGAATCTATGAAGAACAAGGAAAATTTAGGCACCCTAATTATAGTTTTTGGATTTTTAATTTATTTATTACAATTTTTATGAGTTTTTAGGGGTTTTTCAATTTTTAGGGTTTTTAAGTGATGAAAAATAGCCAAACTTGGCTAGAAAATCAAACAACCAGTAAATAACAATATCTAATTTTTTTAGAATTTTTGGTGGAGTTTTTATATTTTTTTGGTATTTTTAAAGTCAAACAGTGGCGAAAAAGAGTGTTTTTGAGTTTTTAAAAATAATAAATGAAATCAGAAATGTCCCCAAAAATCATAGAAATTCCTACACCATGGCAGGAGCCATGTGTCAAAATTTCATTGGATTTGGAGTTCGTTTGATATTTTATTCAAAAAGAAAGGTGGGGCACTGTGCACAGGGACCTAAGTGCAAATACCCAAAAGTTCTGGGGTCCTGGTGCAAAATACCCAAGAAGTCACGTGCCAAGCACGTGTCTGGGGCACACAGGGACCTAAATGTAATAAAAATAAGTTCCGAGGGCTTATTGGTAACAAGTACCAAAAGTCCAGGGGCTTATATGCAATTTACCCAAAATAATTCGCACATGTGCAAAATCAATGCTCACAGGGGTATATTTGCAAATAAACAAAACATTTCATTCCATACATAACAACCAGAACTACAGGATTCATTATGCAAATAACCCAACAAAACACGTGCCAAAGCACGTGGGTCTCTACTGGCAGGGGTATAAATGCAATTAAAATAAAGCGCAAGGTCCTTGATGCAAATAACCCAAAAATTAAACAACTGACTCGACGACTTACAGGACTGAAACGAAATAAAACAAACAGAGGGGGGCCTACGATATTTACCCCTTTATTAATAAAGCGTTGGATGCGCGCCACGTGTAGATCGAACGGCTGCGGCTGGTGGGCGCTCCAGATGGCGTCTCCTCGGATCGGACGGTGGAAGCAGCTCCTCGAATGGACGGCGATGATCTGATCTGGAGCGGTGAGGACGATCGGACGGCGATGGAGGGTCCTCGAAGAACAGTTCCCCGGCGAGACTCGCCGGGCTCGTGCGTGCACTAGGATCCTCCGGTGAGCCTTCTGGAGGTCGGAGAAGAATCGTGGAAGGCTCCCGCGTCTGCTGGTGGTCTCCGACGGGCGAACCAAGCTCCGAGGAGCTCGAGCAAGGCCGGCGGAGCTGAAGCTCCTGGCTGGAAGTTGGGAAGCCTCAGACGCCTCCCTTTGGACCTGCAAAATAGTCAAGAAGCTTCGCGGGTCGAGGGCAAAGTGCCTCGACCCGGTTAGGTGGCGTGAAGGTGTTCGGTGCGGTGGGGCGGAAGAGCTCCGGCGAGGCGACGGCGGTGGAGCTCGACTCCCAGATCCTGTGCGATCTGGGTTGTGCGAATGGGTGAAGAAGGTGCGTGAGGGTACGGCGAAGGTGATGAGATGGTCGGAGGATCGAGATGATACGCGAGGTGGCCGGAATCGGAAGAATGCGTCGGAGGTGCAAATTGGGCGTAATCTAAAATTAAACGAAATAAAAGACCTAATCAACTACCTGATGGCTGCTGGAGACTGTGCTGGAGATGGGCTATCTCCGGGTCGTAGCTTCGAAGGGCGTCAAGGCCTGAAGCTCGATGCTCGACGCTGGCGGCGGAGCAAGAACGGCGAGAGTCGCCGGATCAAAGGATACGCCTCCTCACCTCACTGCAACAAGGGCTGACGCTCGCTGTCACTCTTGCGGAGCCAATGGAGGTCACGGGGAAGAAGGAGAGGGTCCAAAGATGCGGCGCGGAGGCGGCGGAGGTGAAAATATATAGAGTGACAGGGGCGTCTAGGGTTGAGGCTCGACGGAGATGGAAGGCGTTGATTTGATGGCTGAAGATCCGGCGAGGGAGAGGGATGATCGGCGAAGAATCCGGGCGCGGGGGTTGAGTGGGTGACAGCCTGGAGCGCGTGGGAAAAATCGGGGAAGAAGGCGCGGTACGCGACTTCCAGAAAAGGAAGGAGGTCGCGGGGGAGTTGACCGGGGTCAACATTCCCCCGTGGACCAACCAGAAGCTGCCACGTGTGCCCGGTTTTTGTTTTATTATTTTAGGGTAGAAATAGGTCGAATTAGAAAAAACTTAAAACATGAAATATTTTTCTTTTATTTTTTTCTATTTTTTGGTGATTTTTAATTAATTTTTGGAAATAAAAATAGGTTAGCTCTATATATAGGTATATGTACACTATATGGATTTTTATTTTTGATTTTTATTTGTTATTTTTAGGTGTTTTTATGCTAATTTTATATTTTATTTATTTACAAGATAAAATATGGAATAAAAGAATATTTTTATTTGATTTTTATCACTTATATACAAGGGTGAAATAATTGGTTGAATACATTTATACACATGGTGTTTATACAATGTATTTTTGTATTTTCAATTTTGTAATTTTTATTTGATTTTTGTTTTGTTTCTTTTTATTTATTTTATTTACAAAATGTATTATAGAATATTTACAAAAAGTTTAGAAAATAAATGAATTTATTTACAAGGTTAAATAAATACAAGATGATGGTTTGTACACATGGTGAAAGAAGGGTCTTTTTGAATTTTTGATTTTTATCTTTTTGTTTTGTTTTTAATAGCCTCTAAATATACACACAATATGGGCAAACATCTTTTTGGGTGAGGAAAATATAAAGTTTTAGTTATTTACAAATATATACACATGAGCTCCTATCTCCCTCTACTTTGGCTTTTATGCGGTCAGGCCCATGCTGAGCCCTCCCTTGGGTTAGGTTGCTCAATATTTATTCTAAATATTTCCCTCTTTTTCTTTTTGCTCTTTATTCTTTTATTTTGTGCACAAAAACATGCTAATTATAGGTTTTTACACAATGCATGCTTTTGGTAATTATTGGTATTTACACATATCTACATGTATTTGAAAAGGTTTTTGTAGCTAAAATAGAAGAATAAAGAGTGATGAATGGGTATTCATCACCCCCTATGCTTTAACTTTGCTAGTCCCTTAGCAAACACTTATTTGAAAAAGAAGTGAAAAAGAAAGAAAAAGAAAAAGAAAAAGAGGATGTACATGGATCAAGGTTGACTTATTAAATTTTCCTTCATTAAATTGAAATATGGAGCTCGATCAGATCTTTGGATTATTAATGTGTCGGAACCTTATTTGGACTTAAGCCTAAAACTCAACAGCCTCCAAGTTCCACCAATCTATGGGCAAGACTCCTCAATAAACCAGATCAGAACAAGTCTACATACACAAACTCTAATGACCATGAATCTTTTCCTTGCGGTGTAAGTGATATGTGGCTCCCCACCTCAGAAGTAACAAAGAAACAACCTCCCTCAACCTGGTAACTCTAATGCCTCAGTCTAGCAACTCTTTCCTCGAGAAGCGGGGTATTCCCTTCTAAGTTCAAGTGCAACCGGCTCAAGAAGAGGGGGTAGAAGTATAGAGTTTTGGAAGCTTAGCCAGTGTAGCTAAGTCTCCCGCTGCAAGCTTCATGAGATGTAACATGGATACCATAAGCTTTTGCTTTTCACTCCGGTGGGGTTATTAAATTTTCAATCCGACCCACCACTTTTTTTTTGGAGTTCTTTTTGCACATTTTTTTTTTCAAGACTTCTGTACACATATCTACATGGTGCAGCATATATAAGAAATTTCTCCTTGAGCCAGTAGACTATCCCTCTTTTGAAGCTTTATTGCAACCCACAGCTTCTGTCTTTAGCTTTCAACACCACTAGACCAAGTTGAGGTGCACTTCCTTCACTATAAGAAGAAGAGAGGTTCCGCCTAGAAGTACTACCCTCATATGCTACCCCAAGCCAAAGGAAACTGCCTCCTCACCACCTCATCCATGGAGAGCCATGTGTAAAGTGCAGGTGCAAGTGAAGCCATTGTCTCTGAGAGTCATGCGTGTGTTGTTAAGTGCTCTACTTAGGCTCATCAAGATGACATATGCTCATAGCCTAGTGGACTCAAAGAATTAAGTCCTTATGGACCTGAAAAGCCTTAACCCTAAGTCCTACAAGGTTCCTCTTGAAGTTAAGTGGATTAAGATCTTATTCAAGCTCCATTTCTCAATTTAATTCCAGGCTTAATTTAAATGTCAACTCTCATCCAGGAAAAACTATATACATATATGTACAAAAGATGCTATTTACAAATATTTTACAATCATGCAAAAATTTTTGAAAAATGTTTTGAAATCATGAATGAATGATGCATGAAGTGCAAGTTTTGCAAAAAGATATTTACACACATTTACACAAGATTTTTGCAAACTTTTGATTTTCAAAACATTTTGAAAAAAATTTTGTACTATATACATAATTTTGATACAAAATATTTACACAAGCTTTACACAAAAGATTTTTGAAATCATTTTTACAAAAATACTTTGTACACTAGCTATGTATGTGCAAGAATAAAAGAGGTTTATGTACGTGAAAAAAAATTTTTAATTTTTGTGATTTTTAGCCATTTTATTTATTAACACACTCACACAAAGTACGAGTTATGGCTAAAGTATATATGAAATATATACACACCCCCCCTATACTTAGCTCGAACGATGTCCTCAGAGTGATCAAGAGCGATGAAGAAGACATAACTCGTGCTTAGTAAAGGGGAAGTGAAAAGGAATGGCTAAGTACAGGAACGAATAAATGAATAGAATAAGAGGAACTCGGTGGTTTCCCCCTATACTTAGGATTAACTAATCCTAAGTATAGAAAGCTGTACATGAAGGGAAAGCCGAGTGAAGAAGATACAGAATCTGCCCCCCCTATACTTAGGGTAAAATATCCCTAAGTATAGGCAGCAAAAACAAGAGCAGAAAGAATGAAAAGAATACTCACAGGTCCGACATCCCCCCTATACTTAGGGTAAAGTACACCCTAAGTATAGCATAATCATAAGATGAAAGACGGGATGTGGGACTAAAGAATAGAATGATATGGACAACTGGATCTATACAGGCGGATGAACAGTGAAAATCAGACGTGAGATGTAAAAGATGTGAGTCAAAAGACCACATCTCACGCAAAATGAATAGCAGCAATAATAACGTCCCGCGGCTCATGATCTAGAAATGGTTTGAGCCGCTGGCCGTTTACTCGGAAGGTACTCTCAGAAGATAACTCGGATATATCAATGCTACCGTTATCGTGTACCTTTCTGACCAAGTAGGGTCCTTTCCATTTGCTCTGTAGCTTCCCTGGAAATAATCTAAGCCTCGCATCAAACAGCCATACTTTCTGTCCAATCTCAAAATGCTTGTGGCTGATATGAGAATCATGCCACTCTTTGACTTTCTCCTTATAATGTAGGCTGCTTGAGAATGCTTCATCTCTAAGCTCTTCCAAGGCGGCTAACTCTGCCCTCCTCTGGTCTCCTATACCATTTGGATCCATAAGAATATCTGTGACTGCCCAAAGTGACTTGTGCCTCAGCTCAACTGGTAGGTGGCATGGCTTGCCATAAACGAGGCGAAAGGGAGATGTACCTAATGGAGTCTTGAAAGACGTCCGATATGCCCACAAGACCGAGTCCAAAAGCTGTGACCAATTCTTTCGGTCAGGGCGGACGACTTTCTGCAAAATATTCTTGATCTCCCTATTCGACACTTCAGCTAGACCATTTGTCTGTGGATGGTATGGAGTGGCAACACGATGGTCTATACTGAACTCTCTAGCAAGTGCCTTCACCTGGTCGTTGATGAAGTGAGATCCCCCATCAGAAATCAGAACTCGTGGAACCCCGAACCGCATGATGATGTGCTTCTTCAAAAATCTGCAAACTGTCTTCGCATCTGCGGCTCGGGCGGGGATAGCCTCAACCCAACGACTAACATAATCTACGGCCAACAGAATGTACTCAAATCCCTGACTCTTAGGGAATGGACCCATGAAATCGATGCCCCATGCGTCAAAAACCTCACAGAAGTGAATGGGCTGCATCGGCATCATATCACGCTGTCCACAAGTGCCCATCCTCTGACAGTCAGTACACTTCTTCACGAACTCATCAGAGTCCTTGAAGAGTGTAGGCCACCACAAGCCGGATTGGAGCACTTTCTGTGCCGTTCTCCTCCCAGAATGATGTCCTCCTGCCTCAAGCTTGTGGCAGTACGTGAGGAAACTATGGTGTTCCTCCTGAGGAATACACCGACGCCAGATGCTATCCCCTCCTTCGTGGTAAAGGATGGGATCCTCCCAGTGGTAGGACTTGGCCTTCGCAAGGAAGGTCTCAATCCTCTGCTTGGGCCAATCTTGTGGGACTTTCCCAGCAACGAGAAAGTTCACAATATCGGCATACCACGGGAGTGAGGCGATAGCAAGGATCGCCTCATCTGGGAAGGTATCACAAATGGGATCAATCTGCTCAGAATCCTCAGGCTGCTCTAGTCGGGATAAATGGTCCGCCACCACATTCTTGACTCCAGGCTTATCCTTGATCTCAATGTCGAACTCCTGGAGTAGAAGGATCCATCTAGTAAGTCTGGCCTTGGCATCCTTCTTTGCCATGAGGTACCTGATGGCGGTATGATATGTGTACAAGGTCACTCGGGATCCAATGATATATGATCTGAATTTATCGAGAGCAAACACTACTGCTAGCATCTCCTTCTCTGTGACTGTATAATTCCGCTGGGCGGAATCCAATGTGCGGCTAGCATAGTGTATGGCAAATGGCACTCCATCCCTCCTCTGTCCTAGCACGGCCCCTACGGCAAAATCGGAGGCGTCCGTCATGATCTCGAATGGAAGAGACCAATCGGGTGGCTGAAGGACAGGAGCCTCAATAACACACTGCTGGAGAGTCTCAAAGGACGAAAGACACTTGTCATCGACAAGAAACTCGGTATCTTTCGTCAAGAGGTCAGTCAACGGTCGGGCAATCTTGCTGAAATCATGAATAAATCTCCTGTAAAAACCAACGTGCCCCAGAAATGACCGTAACTGCTTCAGATTGGACGGCGGTGTGAGTTTTCGAATGACATCGACCTTGGCCGGATCAACCTCCATGCCTCTGTTGGAGATGATGTGGCCAAGCACCGTCCCTTGAGTCACCATGAAGTGACTCTTCTCCCAAGACAGAACCAAGCGGGTAGCAATACATCGCTGAAGCACTCGGTCTAGGCAGTCAAGACAGGAATCGAATCCGTCGCCGTAAACCGAGAAGTCGTCCATGAAGACCTCTAAACACTCCCCTACCATGTCCGAAAAGATTGACAGCATGCATCTCTGAAAAGTCGCAGGGGCGTTACATAACCCAAATGGCATGCGTCGAAAGGCGTAAGTACCGAAGGGACAGGTAAAGGTGGTCTTCTCCTGATCCTCAGGAGCGATGGCCACTTGATTGTAGCCCGAATACCCATCTAGGAAGCAATAATGGCTCTTCCCTGCCAGTCTCTCTATGATCTGATCAATAAACGGCAGGGGGAAATGGTCCTTCTTGGTGGCTTGGTTGAGTCTCCTGTAGTCAACACAAACCCGCCAAGAAGTGGGTACTCGTGTAGCGATCTCCTCTCCCGACTCACTGATCACAGTCGTGATGCCCGTCTTCTTGGGCACCACATGCAAGGGGCTGACCCACTTGGAGTCGGAAATGGGATAAATAAAATCTGCACTCCACCATTTCGATATTTCCTTCATGACAACCTCTCTTAGATTGGGGTTCAGTCGCCGCTGGAACTCACGCGACGGCTTCGCCCCTTCCTCGAGATAGATATGGTGGGAGCACAACGAGGGACTAATCCCATGGAGATCTGCTACGCTCCATCCAATTGCCTTGCGATTCTTTTCAAGAACCTCCATCAGACGGGATTCTTGTTCTCCAGTCAGATCGGCAGAGATGATGACTGGGTACATCTCAGACTCTCCCGCAAGGAATCTATACTTCAGCGAAGTAGGGAGCGGCTTTAGCTCTGGACAGCTGGGTGCTGGCAAATCTGGCTTCTGAAGAAGATGTGTGTATGCGGACAATTCTGCCAAATTTGCCTGGGAAAATGATAATGAACTCTCACAAACTGGATCTGGAGAAGGCGGGTCCTCTACATTGTCTCTGGTCTGCTCTGCCTCTACCTCCTCCTCATCTATAGGCTCAGGTGGATGCAGATCTGGCATCTGATCATTACAATCTGCCCAATCAGACTCTGAATCCGAGGGATCTATATCAGACTCAGTGGCATCAGTACCACTGGAGAACAAGGTGGCATCAGCACCACCATAGAGCAGGGTGGCCTCAGTACCACCATCACTGGAAATCGTGTCGCGATCAAGGTCCGACTCTGCTGACTCAATAGTATCCTGAACCAGGATTGTGCTCTCCAGACTATCCTCTGCTATCATCTCTGCATCAGATGTATCTGAATATGAGAGGATGGTCTGTGCTACAGGATCTGCCCAAGCTGCCTCATCATCTGTGATCACAAAATCACAGTCCTGGTGGATGTCTGGCTCTGCGTCTGTCAGCTGCTCTGAATCCGTACTGCCTTGTGAGCGGGATCTAGCTCTGGCTCTGTGGTCCTTAACCGTCTCTATTTGTATACTCTCGCCCTGGACGCGAAAGAATACCTTCCCACTGTCATGGTCAGTCACCGCTTTGGCTGTGGCCAAGAACGGGCGACCGAGGATGATGGGGGAATCTGTCAACGAGTCAGGGGTTTCCATGTCCAGCACTACGAAGTCCACGGGGAATTGCAAACCCTGAATCGTGACGACAACGTCTCGCAACAACCCCTTTGGCCTCTTGACAGACCGATCAGCAAACTGAAGGTATGTCCTGCTCTGTACAAGAGTGCCCAACTCTAAGTGGTCGAGAAGGGCTGCCGGAAGAAGGTTGATCGACGATCCGCTATCTAATAGAGTACGGTTGAACCTCTGCTCACTAATCTGACATCTGACATACGGGGCCCCTAAATCTGGCCTCTTAGTCGGCAGATGGTTCTGGATCGCGTAACACGTGGCTTTGGTTAACACATGAATTTCTGCGGTCTTGTTCCTCTTCGTCCTTCTGACTGTGGTCTTATCTCTCAAGGATCGCTGAAGAAGAGGGATGTGTTGCAAAGCCTCATTGAGGGTCAGCTGGATGTGAAATCGGTCTATCATGCTCTGGCTGAACTCCTCCTGCTCTCTCTTTTTTGGATCTTTTTCTTTTTTCTTCCCCTTCCCCAACTCAAGGGCTCTAGGAAAGGGGATCACAGGGTCCTTCTCAGATGAAGGACTAGGAATAGGCCTAGATGATTCGATGACTGGATCCTCACAAACATCATTCACCACAGTGGGATCAGAAAAAACTAAACCTTTTCCTTTATTCAAAGCAGAGTTTTGAGATACATTCATGCGAGGAAAGACAACATTTCTATCAACATGAATATTGGTGGCCTCAGTACCACCTCTAGCTGGCTCCATAAGTAGACGTCTTGCGGCCTCAGTACCGCGGGCTGGCTCGGCTCTCCTGGTGGCATCAGTACCACCTCCTCTATGTGGTGAAATGGCGGCCTCAGTACCGCCTGTGGAATCAGCATCTCGGGTGGCCTCAGTACCACCGTCATCATGATGTGCGGCTTCAGTACCGCTCTCCTCTTCCTCATCTGGCGCTCTAGATGGATCTTCGTGTGGTCGCTCAGATGAGGCGCCTCCTGCTGGTCTTCTACCGCTCCTAAGTGTGACAAAATCAGCATCAAATAAATCCGACGAGATAACATCAAATGAGTCACTAGAAGTGGTAAGCTCAGTGTGAACTACCTGCTCAGATTTCCTCTTCAGGTTATTCGGATTAGGCTCAATCTGTGCAGGGATGGCGGCCTTCCCTCTCATCAGGTCCCGCATCTCCTGGCGGAACTCGTCCATCTCCCGTCTAAATGTAGCCTGCTGCTCTGTGAAGAGGCGGGCTAGATCATCCATGGTGGGGCTCTCATGGGAGCCCGACGGGTTGCCTCTCTGATAATGAGGCTGCTGGACCTGGTGCTGCTGTGGCTGAGAGGGGTAAGAGGAATGATGCTGCTGCGGGTGAGCCTGCTGCTCACGTCTCCAATTCTGTCCCTGCTGCTGATAGGGACGAGGTACGAAGGATGATGGCTGGTGTGACTGATATGCAGGGGGCTGTTGGTGATCTCTCTGCTGGGAGTACTGCCCTCCCTGACCGGCTGGCTGCTGTTGGGACTGGTTACCCCCATTCCCCCACCTGAATCCGGGATGGTCTCGTCGGATTCCAGGTTGAGGGCGGTCATACCAAATCCCGTTGACGTCCATCAACGGCTCAGCATCAAAGGGGTCTGGTGGCAGTGCTGCCAGAGGCTGATCCGGCTGATACACCACCATCTGTAAGTCAGGAGATGGTGGTGACTGGTAAGAGGGCTGCTGCTGCTGGTACGGCTCCGCCTGTACAAGGTGAACTTGTCTAGGCTGCTGTAAAGAGCTGGAGCGCTGGGACGAGCTGCGGCTGCCGCCGGAATCGCCTCGCGACAGAAGACGGGGCTGAGGAGCCGTCTGTGCCTCCTGAAGACACAAGAGCTGGGTCTTCATGTCGCTCAGAGTTTGTGCCATTTGCTCCATCTGAGTTATGCCCTGGCACTGCTTCTTCTCTATTATCTCCATGCGGTCCAACTTCTCGCTGATGATTCCCATGTCCGCAGCTGCCGACTCTGCCTGTGCGGCTGCAACTGTGGACGAACTGGAAGGACCTGCATCAACCCGTGCTATCCGCTGATACTGCACGGGTCCTGGCGGCTGCTGAGATCTCTGTGTATACAACCGAGTCTGGGACATCACCATGTAATTTTCGGACATCTCCTCATAGATGGCCCAGACTTGGTTGTGGTCCTTGGCAAAGTAGGACCCGCCGCAAGAAGCATTCACCAGACCCTGAAGCTCTGGTGTCAGCCCACTAAAGAAGCTCTGAACTAGGTTCGGCTTCGAAATGTCGTGGTGTGGGCATCTATCCAGAAGCTCTCTGAACCTCTCCCATGCCTCATGAAATTGCTCGTTAGGGAGCATGGAGAAGTTGTTGATCAGGGCCCTTGCTGCATTCGTCCGCCCGAGTGGATAGTACTTGTTCAAGTACTCGGTGCGGAGCTGATCCCAGGTGTAAACAAACTTCCCTAGATGTTTCAGCCAGGCGGCTGCTCTATCTGCCAGTGAAAAAGGGAAGGCCATCATTCGAATCGTATCTTGGTCCACACGACGGTCGTGAACAGTGCTGCAGATCATCAGAAACTCCTGGAGATGGAGGTGGGGTTCCTCAGTGGCGAGTCCGTGAAAATGAGGAAGCATCTGCAGGGTGTTCGGAGGGAACTTGAAATCCCCCACGATAGCAGGTATCACCACCCATTGGTGCATCAGTGTAGATCCAGGGTTGTGAAGCTCCCGCATCGGTCTCGCTGCGGCTGCGGCTGCCGCTGCTGCGGCGGCTGCTGCTGCGGCTGCTGCCTCTGCATCAGCGTCAGGAATGTCCTCCGGCTCGCTCGGCTCGTCTCGCTCTCTTCGGAGTCTCTCCAACTCCCTCCTCATCTCTATCATGAATGCCCCCTGATCGCGTAACTGGTTCTGAACTGTCTCTAATGACGCGATCAGGGTGGAGTTAATCGCTCCCTGGTCTAAGACAAAATGTTCGGGCTGGCGATCGTCTGAACTGCCGGCTCCAGCCATAGGGATGTCTGCAAAATCAGATGAGCCCAACTCAGGTTCTGTTAAATCAATTCGTCTTTCCTCGGGCTCATGTCTCTCAGTAGGAAAAGAAAGGGGGTCGAGGGGGAACAGGATGGAATCGTACTCGGGCCCGGAGAATTGGTCTCGACTCTCACGGGCCAACCTAGATGATGGAGTAGCCGCGCCTGAAAGCGGTGCAGCCAGAGGCTGCCTAAGAGATCGTCTACCCATCATCTTGATCTTGGCGAGTAAGGCGGATGAGATCTGGAGAAAATATGATAGCAAAGCAAACCCCTTGTTCACCAACTCAACACAATCTGAAGACCGTGAAAGCTCGGTCAATTTATCTTGTCAGTTTTATTTGGTGAACACACAAGATATCAGAGCGATTACGTGACCTGCTGGGATACCCGATACTCTCTCAACCGACTGTCCCGCACAGAAGAGTCGGTAATCAGTCGAGATGAGCACCGGAGGGCTTTACCTAGTGTTCGGGTCACTCTCTCGCACAATCAAACCAAACAATGAGGGGGTTGCTCTCCCCAAGACAAATTTTTAATGTGAGTGTCTTTTAGGGTCAATAGTGTTATCCAGTCCCAATTTTTATTGTTTTTCTTTTTAATTTTTTTCAAAATAAATACAAGCGGCCTAACGGTTTTTCCGATTCTCCTGATGATTAAGTCAAAAACAGAGGGAGAAGACGAAAAAGCCGATGCGCGAAGAAATCAATGATGCATGCAGAGAAAGAAATGCGTACCTTGTCTCCAGCGCTCTACATGCAAGTGATCCGCGCAGAATTTAAAGACAGAATAAAACTACCTAAATGGTGCAGCGGGAAAAACCGGCCTTAGACAAGCAATTTCTATTGATCGTGAAGAACAATAGTTAGCTAATCGAATTGAGTCCGGAGTCCGATCTTGGGAGTCACTCGGTGCCCGCCACAACGGGTCCTGCCAGCGCTGTATGTGACTCCTCACGGCACGTGGTCTCAAATCCAATTAAACTAACTTTTTCAGTGAATTTTATCAAGGTCCAATTACGTTCTATAGGAACAGATATTCTATTAAGTGTTGGGCCTTAGATATCTACGTCACAATCAACCAAAAAGTCCTAAATCTAGGGGCTCGAGAAAACCGCGTAAACACCGGAAAAGGCAGCTAGCTATCAAAACCACGATAAAAGCCGCGAAAATCCAAATGGGTCCCCCGAGCACACCGGTGCTCAGCGAAACAGACCCGCAAAATTTACAAGTGTCCACAGATGTTCAGAGTCTAAATTATTACAACAAGTTTTGTTCTCTCTCTCTCTCTCTAAATAGAAAAATTTCTTCTTCTCTCTCTCTTCCTCCTGCGCGGGTCCTCTAAATAGTAAGCTCCAAGTTATCCAAGTAGTACCTCGCACAAAAATCAAAGAGAGATGGTCAGAAAACAATAATAATGTAGAGAGACAAAAACAGAAGAATGAAAACTGACTACAAAGCCGTGCTCCCCGGCAACGGCGCCATTCTGATGACCGACAGATCACGAGAGATCAAGGGAGATAAATAACAGGTTGTTGCGACCTCAATCCCTCGAAAATCGATCAACAAGAAAATCAATCACTCAAAGAAGATAAAACAAGCAAGCACACAATAGAGCGATCTAGCTATAGGATTAACCTGGTATAGCTCCCAGGGTCGAACACAAGGAGCACAGATTGGCTTAAGAAGCCTACGATGTAGTCAGAGTCCAAGAGAGTCTTTTTTATGGTTTTTATTTGTTTTTATAATTTTTTTTAGATTTTTTTAAATATAAAGAAAATGAGAGAAAGTAAATACAAGGCAACTTCAACAATTTATACAACACACAAAACTAATGCAAAAATTAAGGAAAATTGGTTTTTGTGTTTTAAATGTTTTTTACTGTTTTTGGTGAATTTTTGGGATTTTTCTAATGGGGGAATTATTTACTAAAAATCAAACAATGCGAAAACACCAAGGTACTGTCCAGCAAGGTTAAAAACTCATAAATAAAATATTTAAGAGTCTCAATCAACCTTGGAGGTAATTTTCCTGGAATCTATGAAGAACAAGGAAAATTTAGGCACCCTAATTATAGTTTTTGGATTTTTAATTTATTTATTACAATTTTTATGAGTTTTTAGGGGTTTTTCAATTTTTAGGGTTTTTAAGTGATGAAAAATAGCCAAACTTGGCTAGAAAATCAAACAACCAGTAAATAACAATATCTAATTTTTTTAGAATTTTTGGTGGAGTTTTTATATTTTTTTGGTATTTTTAAAGTCAAACAGTGGCGAAAAAGAGTGTTTTTGAGTTTTTAAAAATAATAAATGAAATCAGAAATGTCCCCAAAAATCATAGAAATTCCTACACCATGGCAGGAGCCATGTGTCAAAATTTCATTGGATTTGGAGTTCGTTTGATATTTTATTCAAAAAGAAAGGTGGGGCACTGTGCACAGGGACCTAAGTGCAAATACCCAAAAGTTCTGGGGTCCTGGTGCAAAATACCCAAGAAGTCACGTGCCAAGCACGTGTCTGGGGCACACAGGGACCTAAATGTAATAAAAATAAGTTCCGAGGGCTTATTGGTAACAAGTACCAAAAGTCCAGGGGCTTATATGCAATTTACCCAAAATAATTCGCACATGTGCAAAATCAATGCTCACAGGGGTATATTTGCAAATAAACAAAACATTTCATTCCATACATAACAACCAGAACTACAGGATTCATTATGCAAATAACCCAACAAAACACGTGCCAAAGCACGTGGGTCTCTACTGGCAGGGGTATAAATGCAATTAAAATAAAGCGCAAGGTCCTTGATGCAAATAACCCAAAAATTAAACAACTGACTCGACGACTTACAGGACTGAAACGAAATAAAACAAACAGAGGGGGGCCTACGATATTTACCCCTTTATTAATAAAGCGTTGGATGCGCGCCACGTGTAGATCGAACGGCTGCGGCTGGTGGGCGCTCCAGATGGCGTCTCCTCGGATCGGACGGTGGAAGCAGCTCCTCGAATGGACGGCGATGATCTGATCTGGAGCGGTGAGGACGATCGGACGGCGATGGAGGGTCCTCGAAGAACAGTTCCCCGGCGAGACTCGCCGGGCTCGTGCGTGCACTAGGATCCTCCGGTGAGCCTTCTGGAGGTCGGAGAAGAATCGTGGAAGGCTCCCGCGTCTGCTGGTGGTCTCCGACGGGCGAACCAAGCTCCGAGGAGCTCGAGCAAGGCCGGCGGAGCTGAAGCTCCTGGCTGGAAGTTGGGAAGCCTCAGACGCCTCCCTTTGGACCTGCAAAATAGTCAAGAAGCTTCGCGGGTCGAGGGCAAAGTGCCTCGACCCGGTTAGGTGGCGTGAAGGTGTTCGGTGCGGTGGGGCGGAAGAGCTCCGGCGAGGCGACGGCGGTGGAGCTCGACTCCCAGATCCTGTGCGATCTGGGTTGTGCGAATGGGTGAAGAAGGTGCGTGAGGGTACGGCGAAGGTGATGAGATGGTCGGAGGATCGAGATGATACGCGAGGTGGCCGGAATCGGAAGAATGCGTCGGAGGTGCAAATTGGGCGTAATCTAAAATTAAACGAAATAAAAGACCTAATCAACTACCTGATGGCTGCTGGAGACTGTGCTGGAGATGGGCTATCTCCGGGTCGTAGCTTCGAAGGGCGTCAAGGCCTGAAGCTCGATGCTCGACGCTGGCGGCGGAGCAAGAACGGCGAGAGTCGCCGGATCAAAGGATACGCCTCCTCACCTCACTGCAACAAGGGCTGACGCTCGCTGTCACTCTTGCGGAGCCAATGGAGGTCACGGGGAAGAAGGAGAGGGTCCAAAGATGCGGCGCGGAGGCGGCGGAGGTGAAAATATATAGAGTGACAGGGGCGTCTAGGGTTGAGGCTCGACGGAGATGGAAGGCGTTGATTTGATGGCTGAAGATCCGGCGAGGGAGAGGGATGATCGGCGAAGAATCCGGGCGCGGGGGTTGAGTGGGTGACAGCCTGGAGCGCGTGGGAAAAATCGGGGAAGAAGGCGCGGTACGCGACTTCCAGAAAAGGAAGGAGGTCGCGGGGGAGTTGACCGGGGTCAACATTCCCCCGTGGACCAACCAGAAGCTGCCACGTGTGCCCGGTTTTTGTTTTATTATTTTAGGGTAGAAATAGGTCGAATTAGAAAAAACTTAAAACATGAAATATTTTTCTTTTATTTTTTTCTATTTTTTGGTGATTTTTAATTAATTTTTGGAAATAAAAATAGGTTAGCTCTATATATAGGTATATGTACACTATATGGATTTTTATTTTTGATTTTTATTTGTTATTTTTAGGTGTTTTTATGCTAATTTTATATTTTATTTATTTACAAGATAAAATATGGAATAAAAGGAATATTTTTATTTGATTTTTATCACTTATATACAAGGGTGAAATAATTGGTTGAATACATTTATACACATGGTGTTTATACAATGTATTTTTGTATTTTCAATTTTGTAATTTTTATTTGATTTTTGTTTTGTTTCTTTTTATTTATTTTATTTACAAAATGTATTATAGAATATTTACAAAAAGTTTAGAAAATAAATGAATTTATTTACAAGGTTAAATAAATACAAGATGATGGTTTGTACACATGGTGAAAGAAGGGTCTTTTTGAATTTTTGATTTTTATCTTTTTGTTTTGTTTTTAATAGCCTCTAAATATACACACAATATGGGCAAACATCTTTTTGGGTGAGGAAAATATAAAGTTTTAGTTATTTACAAATATATACACATGAGCTCCTATCTCCCTCTACTTTGGCTTTTATGCGGTCAGGCCCATGCTGAGCCCTCCCTTGGGTTAGGTTGCTCAATATTTATTCTAAATATTTCCCTCTTTTTCTTTTTGCTCTTTATTCTTTTATTTTGTGCACAAAAACATGCTAATTATAGGTTTTTACACAATGCATGCTTTTGGTAATTATTGGTATTTACACATATCTACATGTATTTGAAAAGGTTTTTGTAGCTAAAATAGAAGAATAAAGAGTGATGAATGGGTATTCATCAATAGTATTATCCATATCCACAATAATTTAATCTCATTTAATTATATGGGATAATTATTCTCATGCAATCGGATAATGTGAATCCAATTCACATTATTCATGATAATTAAATCACATTTAATTATCCATTTCTCGTTTCTTAGACATAATTCAACTTTGGAATTATTCTTGAACTCTTTCAAGAATAATGCGTTTTCTCCGCAGATGCTTGGAGATAAGGACATGACGATTGTATTGTACCACATATAGTGACTTGGATATTGAGATCACATCTCAATTCCAGATCCCACGGACCTCTCACAGATGCTTGATTTAATCAAGGCCGTAAATCTAATCGTCTCATTGCATCTGAATCTCATTCAGATTAACATCCAACATTTGGATCAAGAATAGATTACTTCATCATGGGGTGGTTGCGCACGGAAGATGATGCATGTTCTTAATAGTTTTTTCTTTTTCTTTTTTATTCATCTATTAATCAAGTTCCGGATTAGGTTGATTTTGTTTTTTATTTGGATTTTGATTTTTCTTTATATTTTGATTCTATCTCAATCCATTTTTCAATTTTTCTCCTTTGTTTTATTTTTGAATCAATGTTCCCGATTTACTATTGATTATGATTGGGTGTTTTTCGGATATCAGTTATTACGATTTTGTAATTTATAACGCATGATTTAAAAATACATTAATCTTTGTAAAGTGGTAACAATTATTTCAAAATGCGAGCCTTTATTCAATCATATTTCTGTAATATTCAACATTTTTTATTCTTTTGAGTTCAGTCATATTTTCTGGAATATTCAATTATTTTAAAGTTTGGGCTCCCATGTTCTTTTAAGTTCAACACACTTTTAATTTTTTTTCTTTTGAGTTTTGTTTATAGATTGAATTACGTAGAATGGGAATGAAAATATCATCTAAAAGAAAGGAATTTTGATTCATAATGATAAATATTTGTTTATATATCGAATATGTCTCAAATTCTCATTACCAATAAACGATTTTTTTATTATAGAAGATTTCACACCTTGTTATATTTTCAATCTTGAAGGTGTTGTATTTTGCAAAAATTAAATTAGATGAAATCTCATAAATTGTGGATTGGATACTAAAGGGATAAGATTTATAGATTCAATTGGATGGATTAAATATCAAATATGAAGGTATATTTTACCTTTTAAATTACTAATTTACATAATTGTATGAATAATTTACATTTTGATTCATTGATTTACAATTCAGCATATTTTTTACATGTTATCCTTTTTTAGAAATAAATGATAAAGTACCAACTGCCTTTTTATTTTGCATATTAACACATAATTGTTAAATGGGAGAGTGGATTTTACAAAATCTACATAAACATTACAATGGATGAGAAATTTCGATGGACCCATTATATTGGGAAACATGTTGGATGGACATATAAAACAATTTATACATTAATAATAAGCAATCTATTTTACAAAATCACACATATTTTAGAAAAGACACCACAAAGTTTACAAAAATAATATCACATTTTACAAATGTTGCTCCCACATAATGTTCTCAAACAAGAATACAAAATTTTCAAAATAAATCAAATATGTTTTAATAAAAGAGACTACAAAATTTACAAAAAAAACTTGTAATTTACAAATATTGCTTCCACATAATGTTGGATGAAATGAGATTTAGCATGAGTTAGACGTATATTTTCTGATTTGCGAATTAAAAAATACACATCATATTTAAACCCCTCCCCCCCAAATAATATGCATATGACGTGTAGAATATATAATGCATTCGCAATTTGCCACATCTGAAATATTTGGAAATATAGTTGTAACAGAACTCCCATCATTGATGGTGTGTTTCCACTTGTACATCAATTAATTAGGCCATTATCACAGCTCTCTATATTTTAGCAAACACAACTATACAGAATAAATATTTTTTGCCGAATTTGAACTTTTTTCCATACATCAGTGGTTATGATTTTTGTAATTTACAGCACATGAATGTAAAATATGTCCATCTTTGGTAAATTCATAATAGTTATTTCAAAATGCAAGCATTTATTCCATCATATTTTCCAGAAAAGTATAATGTGAACTTCTCGGGTTTTACTAAATATAGAATGTTCAATGACGTGTATTTGACTAATTTAGCAGTAATTTAATCCGCACCAATTTAGCAATGTTAATAGGCACGAAAACCACCTAGTGGTTTCAATGTCAAACATACACTCATCATCCAATGCCCTAAGATGGCACCTTTCCATAATCAAGAAAAGGTGCCACATCAATTCAAGTGCACCCCATATATATATATATATATATATATATATATATGGGGCTCTTCAAATGAGATGGGGTCTCACCAATATTGTGGTGAGCCATCGAGTAGATTCGTCAGATCTCAATCTGACGGTTGTCTTAAAAACCTCATCCAAAAGGGCATTTTCGTCATATTGATTTCATTAATTTCGAGTTTCATTTATTAGTTTCAAATTACCATTCTAAGATTTTCTCGATTTGGTATTTTCACAAATGCCTTTATTGATTAATTTCCAATTTTGTTCCATACGATCGGAGTTTTTGTAAAATATATTTTACTCTTTGTAAATTTCATTAATGATTTCATTTTATTATTGTAATTTCATTTTGTAAATGGTTGAATCAGTTTTTTAAATGTGTACATTCATTTTGTAATTCCAGCAAGTTTTTGTAAGAGTATTTTTCCTCTTTGTAAACTTCAACTTTTTTGTAATTGTGTATGTTTGTTTTGTAAAAAATCCATGAATCTTTGTAACCGAATCTCCCTCCTTTGTAAAATTGACGCATGTTTTCCATTGCGTTAAAGTTCAATTGCCATACATATTTTCGAGTCCTGCAAAATAGGGAAAAAATAATGAGATTTGTAAAAAAAGTAAATAAATATGTAATTCTGAATATCAGTTAAGTAAAATTATTATACAATAATGTAACTAAATCTCCCTCCTTTGTAAGAGTGTCTGATCACTTTGTAAATTTTAGGCGCTCTTTTGTAAACTGATCTGATGTGTGCCTCCGCCATACCCCTTATGTGTGCTGGTGTCGTCGAACCCCCTCTATCGAAGCCTAGAGGTGTTGCATGGAGAAGTATGCTGGTGTCGTCGAACTCCTCCTCCTCATCTTTCTCCTCTGATCTTGCAAGTTAAAAAATTTAAGAAGTAACATTATCTAGATCCATGGCATCGTCTTGTACCTGCTCCATCATTGCATGTCATCATCATGAGGAGAGCCACCATCATCCTCATCGCACACCGCCATCGGAGGGAGAGTTGCACGCGTCGGGATAGCGAAGAGGGTACAATCACAACCTCGCACAACATCTTATTCTTCCGCATCTTCTGGACGATCGCATGGAGGAGGATGTTGCCGCCGCCGACAGTCGATCGCACGCACAAGAGAGAGGGTGCCTCCGCTGGACAATCACGCGCGTGAGAAAGAGAGATGGAGGGAGGTCGGTGCCATTGATTAATCAAGAGAGAGAGATAGATTAGGAAATTTAGTTGTCACATTCTATATTTAGAATTTGAGAAATGATCAAAATGGGTTTTTACCATTAAAACAATATAATTAACGTGTCATTTATCACAATCGTATGATTTAAATTGAATGGATGAGATGGAGGGCTCACCACAAAAGTTGTGAGACCCCGCCTCATTTGAAGTTTCTCCTATCTATATATATATATATATATGAGAAAAATGAGGCTGCCCCTGTTTCGCCGTTTTCGGTGTTTTTTTGAAAAATATCATCATGAATATTCATCCCTATATCCCTCCTATATGTCATTCGAATTTCGTCAGAAACAGAGACTCCAGCCTCCATTGAGATGGTGTCGATTTAAAAAACCCCGTTATCGTTAGAAAATGACTGTCTAGATGGAGGCAGTAGGAGTCTCTGTTTATGACGAAATTCGAATGGAATATAGGAGGGATATAGGGATGAATATACATGGTGATATTTTTCAAAAAAAATGAAAAAAAATGCCAAAAATGATGCGGGGCTTGGCTGCCCCAAGGGGGCAGCCCCATTAAATTCTCTCTCTCTCTCTCTCTCTCTCTCTCTATATATATATATATATATTGGGGCTGCCCCCGCATCGTTTTTTGGCGTTTTTTTATTTTTTTTAAAAATATCGTCATGTATATTCATCCCTATATCTCTCATATATGTCGTTCGAATTTCGTCAGAAACAGAGACTTCTACGGCCTCCATCCAGACAATCATTTTTTAACGGTAACAGGATTTTTTAAATCGACACCATCTCGATGGAGACCGTAGGAGTCTCTGTTTCTGACAAATTCGAATGGCATATAGGAGGGATATATGGATGAATATATATGGTGATATTTTTCAAAAAAATAAAAAGAACGCCAAAAACGGCACGGGGGCAGCCCCATTTAAACTATATATATATATATATATTATATATATATGTCTCTCTCTCTCTCTTTCTATATATATATATAGTGAGAGAGAGACATATACGCACACGCACACACGCACCCCCCCCCCACACACACACATATATATATGTGTGTGTGGGGTTGATGGGGTTGTCCCTTGGGGGTAGCCAACATGGCTGCCTCGCCCCATTTTTATGTAAATTTTTTTATTTTTTGAAAATATCGTCATGTATATTCATCCCTATATCCATCCTATATGCCGTGGATTTTCATCAATATCTCTATATTATGTCGTCAAAATTATGTGCGAAACAGAGACTCCTATGGCCTCCATCTAGATGGGTCGTTTTTAGCAATGTTGTTACCGTTAAAAAAGGACTGTGTGGAGTGGAGGCTTTAGGAGTATCTGTTTCGCATGAAATTTTAATGACATGATATAAGGATATAGTGATGAAACTCTACGAAAGAAATTTTCAAAAAAAAATAAAAAATCGGGCAAAATGGGGCGGGGGAAGCCAAGTTATCTCCCCCCAGGGGGCAACCCCATTTAACCCTATAATATATATATATATATATATGGATTTAATGGGTCTGCCTCCAGGGGCAGCCAACATGGCTACCCCGTCTCCTTTATTTCGGTATTTTTTTATTTTATTTTTCGAAAAATATCGCCATGCATATGCATCCCTATATCTCTCCTATATGCCATTCGAATTTCGTCGGAAATAGAGACTCATACGACCTCCATCGAGATTGTGTTGATTTTAAAAATTATGTTACCATTAAAAAATGATTGTTTGGATGGATGTCATAGGAGTCTTTGTTTCTGACGAAATTCGAACGACATATATGAGGCATATAGGGATGAATATACATGGCGATACTTTTCGAGAAAAAATGCCAAAAATAGCGTGGGACAACTATGTTGCCTGCCCAAGGGGGCGGCAACATTAACCTCTCTCTCTATATATATACATATATATAGGGTTGATGGGACTGCCCTCTGGGGGTAGCCAACATGGCTGCCCCGCCCTATTTTTCGGTAAATTATTTATTTTTTTTGAAAAATATCATCATGTGTGTTCATCCATATATCCCTCCTATATGCTATTCGAATTTGTTAGAAACAGAGACTCCTACGGCCTCCATCTAGACAAAGTCGATTTAAAAAATCCTGCGACCGTTAAAAAAATTATGCCTAGATGGAAGCTGTAGGAGTTTCTGTTTCTAACGAAATTCGAATGACATATAGGAGGTGATATAGGGATGAATATACACTGTGATATTTTTTCAAAAAATTTAAAAACTTTTGCGAAAAATTAGGTGAAGGCAACGATGTTGGCTGCCCCTAGAGGGCAATCCTATATATATATATATATATATATATATATATATATATATATATATGGGAAAATGGGGCTGCCCCCTAGGGGTAGCCAACATGGCGGCCCCCACCTCATTTTTTGAATTTTTTTATTTTTTGGAAAAATATCACCATGTATATTCATCCCTACATCCCTTCTATATGTCATTCGAATTTCGTTAGAAACGGAGACCCCTACGACCTTCATCCAGACGTCGTTTTTTTAACGGTAGCAGGATTTTTTAAAACGACCATGTCTGGATGGAGGTCGTAGGAGTCTCTGTTTCTGACGAAATTCAAATGGCATATAGGAGGGATATCGGGATGAATATACATGACGATATTTTTCAAAAAAATTTAAAAATGTTGCCCAAAAATGGGACGGGGCAGCCATGTTGGCTACCCCCAGGGGGCAGCCCCATCAACCCCTATATATATATATATATATATATATATATATATATATATATATATATATGGAAAAAATGGGGCTGCCCCCGCCCCATTTTTCGGCGTTTTTTTTTGAAAAATAAAACCATGTATATTCATCCATATATCCCTCCTACATGCCATTCGAATTTCGTCAGAAACAGAGACTCCTACGGCCTCCATCTGGATGGTATCGATTTAAAAAAATCATGTTACCGTTAAAAAATTACTGTCCCGATGGAGGCCGTAGGAGTCTCTGTTTCTGACGAAATTCGAATGGTATATAGGAGGGATATAGGGATGAATGTAAATGGTGTTATTTTTCAAAAAAAATAAAAAAAATTTGCCCAAATAAGGCGGGGGCAGCCATGTTGGCTGCCCCTAGGGGGCAGCCACATATGACCCTATATATATATATATATAGGGAAAAATGGGGCTACCCCTTAGGGGTAGCCAACATGGCTGCCCCCATCTCATTTTTCACAAAAAAAATTATTTTTTGGGAAAATATCACCATGTTATTCATCCTTATATCCCTCCTATATGTCATTCGAATTTTGTCAGAAACAGAGAATCCTACGGCCTCCATCTAGACGTCATTTTTTTATCGGTCGCAGGATTTTTTAAATCGACCCTATCTGGATGGAGGCTGTTGGAGTCTCTATTTTTAACGAAATTCGAATGGCATATAGGAGGGATATAAGGATGAATATACATGATAATATTTTTCAAAAAAATAAAAAAATTGCCCAAAAATTGGGCGGGGCAGCCATGTTGGGGGCAGCCCCATCAAGCCCATGTATGTATGTATGTATATATATATATATATATTATGGGATATTTACACCCATAACCCTTAGTAGTATCGTAATTACCCCAAAAACCCTCGATAAACACGAATTATACTGAAGACCCTGAATAATTGCTCTGTTTTACACATATGACCTTTTGTTAGTTTGGTCCATTAACTCAACCAGAACGCTGAGTTAATCTAACCAATCCTCGATTTAATGGTTGGAATTAACCCAAAAAAAAGAAATACAGAGAGAGGAGAAGGTGGGTGACGAGGAAGATGACACAGCAGGGGCTCCGAGGAGCTTGTAGGCCGGACCTGGGACTTGCAGGCAGGCGACGACGGGCAGTGGGAGCTCGAAGGGGCTTGCGGGCTCCGAACTGGGAGGGGACTTGGGGTTTGGCGGGACCTTAGGGGGGGGAGGGGGGAGGCGGAGACGGGGATTTGGGAGGGTGCAGGTGGAGACCCCGGGGAGGTGGTGGTGCGCAGGCGGTGACCCGGGGGGGAGGCGGAGACGGGTGTGCGGGAGGGTACAGGCGGAGACCCGGGGGGGAGGGGGGTGTAGGCGTGAAGGCGGAGACCGGGGGAGGTGGTGGTGCGGGAGGGTGCAGGCGGTGACCCGTGGGGTGGGCATGAAGGCGGAGGCCGGGGGAGGTGGTGGTGCGGGAGGGTGCAGGCGGAGACCCGGGGATGGGGGGCGGGGTGTGGGCGTGAAGGCGGAGATCGGGGGAGGAGGTGGTGCGGGAGGGTGCAGGTTCCTCACGAAAACTTGGTAAAATTTCCTCCTCACCTTCACTGATCAGGAGACCAACAAATGGGTCTTCGTTCTTTTCTCCTTCAGACAAGCGCTACCACAAGTTTAGGAATTTCAATTCCGATTGATCTTGGAGGTTGATCGTAGAAATCTCGTCTGCCTTCTTTTGATTTGATTGCACGGAAACCACCTTCTTCCCCGACCAAAGGCCCTTGCCCACACAATCTCACCGACAATGACTCGAGCAGCCACACCAAAAGCATAAAGGTTTTGTTGCCGTATAGGCCGTAGAGATGTGAACCCCTACATTGCATCGGAAACACCATGAGGTCTTCTTTGCATTTTGCTTCAGCCGGTCATGGCGAGGTGGTGGTGCGCAAGCGGTGTAGGCGGAGACCGGGAGAGGTGGTGTTGCGCAGGCGGAGACCCGGGGGGGGGGGGGGGGGGGGGGGGGAGGATGTAGGTGGAGACCGGGAGGTGCCCAGACGGAGACCAAGGGGGAGGGTGTGTGTTTGCCGGCAGAGATCAGGCGGCATCGACTTGCAGGGGATGGCGTGGAAGGGGCGGAGGTGGTGGTCGGTAGGGGAGGAGGAGGTAGCCAGAGGTGGATGCTGGAGAGATCAGATGGGTGGGGTAGCCCGAGGTTAGTGTTGGATACATAATGGCATCATATTATAAATATGATGTATTTTGAAGGGTAATATTGTAAATATATAACTTTTTCCGTTAGATTTAATGGAGTAGTAAGACGGAACTTGACACAGGGTTATGCCATGTAAAGGTTAAACATTATTCAGGGTCTTCGGTATAATTCGTGTTTATTGAGGGTTTCTGGGGTAATTACGATACTACTCAGGGTTATGGGTGTAAATATCCCTATATATATAGGGGGCAAGGAGCATGCACCCTGAGGTGTAGGAAACTCCCTGGACCCACCCCCATTTTTCGATTATTTTTTATTTTTTTATTAAAAGTTGGGAGGGATTAATTAATATGTTAAGGAGAATATGTGTTTCAAGTTTCATGCAAAACAAACATTCCTAACACGTTCATCTAACAAGGTCGATTTCAGTAATTCTGAGACTATTAAAATTTGCTAGCCTTGATGGAGATGATAGAAGTCTCGAATTAAGTTGAATTTGGAACGACAATATGATGATACATAGTGATCTAAATCCCTCAAGGTTTCATTTCAAAAAAAAATAAAAATAATGAAAAGTTAGGCCGGGTGTAGGAAGTTACCTACACCTGCCAGGTAGGCTCCTTTTTCCCATATATATATATATATATATATATATATATAGGAAAAAATGGGGCTGCCCCCTGGGGGCAGCCAACATGGCTGCCCCCGCCCCATTTTTCGGCGTTTTTTTATTTTTTTTTGAAAAATAAAACCATGTATATTCATCCATATATCCATCCTATGTACCATTCGAATTTCGTCAGAAACAGAGACTCCTACGGCCTCCATCTCGATGGTATCGATTTAAAAAAATCATGTTACCGTTAAAAAATTATTGTCCGGATGGAGGCCGTAGGAGTCTCTGTTTCTGACGAAATTCGAATGGTATATAGGAGGGATATAGGGATGAATGTACATGGTGTTATTTTTCAAAAAATAAAAAATTTGCCCAAATAAGACGGGGGCAGCCATGTTGGCTGCCCCTAGGGGGCAGCCACATATGACCCATATATATATATATATATATATATATATATATATAGGGTAAAATGTGTATGCCCCCTAGGGGGAGCTAACTTAGCTCCCCCCGCCTTTTTTCACAAATTTTTTTTATTTTTTTTGAAATCTAAAACTGTGTAAATTCATTATTAAACCCTATATTATGTCATTCAAATTTCATGCGAAACAGAGACTCGTATGACCTCCATCCAAACGGGGTCGATTTAAAAAATCATGTTACCGTTAAAAAAATGACTGTCTGGATGGAGGCCCTAGGAGTCTTTGTTTCACACGAAATTTTTATGACATAATATAGGGATATAGTGATGAATATTCACGGAAAAAATTTTCATAAAAAATAAAACAATTTGAAGAAAATAGGGCGGTGGGAGCTAAGTTAGCTCCCCCTAGGGGGCAGCCCCATTTTCCTCATATGTATGTATGTATGTATGTATGTATGTATGTATGTATGTATGTATGTATTTATGTATGTATGTATGTATGTATGTATGTATGTATGTATGTATGTATGTCTGTGTGTGTGTGTGTGTGTGTGTGTATATGAGAAAAAGGAGCCTACACCCAGGGGTGTAGGTACACTACAAAAAATGACGGGATTGGCGTACACATGATGGCTCGTATTGTGCAAGTCGAGTACACGCCATGTGCACGCCCGGGCGATGGGCGAGCACATGTGCTCGTTCAGCTCGTGCTCGCTTATACGAGAGTCGCTCCGGCAGGTGGGCGAGCAAATTGGGACGCTATGTGCTCACCAACTTGCTGGTGTGCACAAATGTGTACGCCAAAATGCTCGCCCCTATTAAACAGGACGATCAAATACGGAGCACCTGGAGAGCACATGTGCTCGCCCAAACTGAATTCCAGGAAAAAATTTATTCAGGTTCGACGGAGTTTTGATGTCCCGTCGAACCTGTATAGCTTGCCAATAAACCACTGCAGGTGTACTTATCAGAGCTCGCTAAGTGTATATATAGTATACCAGTTCGTCAACTAAGATAACTAGCACTGACAAGTCAAAGTCACACAATATACATGAACTTAGAAATAAACATTTAAATTTAACATCTAAATACTACAAATATATGTTCGAAGTAACGACAAGTAAAATTACAACAAATTATACTATCAAAGTTCATATAAAAGGGAAGACGTGCTAAAAGTTTAACAACACTAGAAGTCAATACTAACAACAATTTACTTCTTCTTTGATCTAAAAAATTTAGACATTAAATCCTACTTTAATTTCTTTTTTTCCTTCTCCTTTTCTTTGAACCTAGCATACATGTGTGCCTCTTCTTCAGGGTCGTTCTCCTCCTCCTCTTCGTCATCGGATTCAATCTCCTCAGGTTGAGATGCACGTCCTTGTGACCTATATTATATATGGAAGATATATACATGTTACTTGCATTTTGTAGATATAGAAATATAAAATTATTACCCATTCTAAATAGAATACTTACATGTACGTAGTGAAATCTTCTCGGAGCTTCGTCACTTGGCCCACCATCATCGCCATCTACGACTCTATTGGAATTGATGATTGGGACAGATGTGGTTGTGTGTACGACGGCTGGAGCATACAGAATAGGAATGATGATTTTCCTCCACATAGTATGGAGGAAGACCACCAATCGTCTGCTTCCTGTTCGCCACAATGTCCTTCTCCTCCAACACCTTATAAGATTTTCATTGTTTAATATGAAATTATATATTACAAATGAGTATAGTAAGATAATATTTATCTATACCTGCTTCCATATTTTTTTATCAAATGGTGGTTGCTCTCCAGTTGAATCACCACCCCATTTTTCTGTAGCTAATGCCAAATAACGATCTTGAAATACAAAGTGAAATATATAAAAATGAGTTATAATATATCATTCAATTGCAAATAAATTGATAGACTTACCAATAATTCTCCTACTCCAGGAGTGGACCATTGTGACTCGTTCTTTTCCACTCATGTGGGACATCGACCACCACTCTTGAAAAAATGGTTCTCTTTCCAACGTAGCTGCTTGAAAAATAATTTTAATATGTGATAAGAACATTGTATTATATTAAAATATATTTCAAAAAATAAATTTTATATTTTAATACCATCTCCGCTCTAATATGATTGTGGTTTTTAGAGCCACTTGTCGATTTAATCCTTTGGTTTTGGCGGTTTGTCCTTCCCGCCGTGGATCTTCTTCCAAACTCCGCATCCGCAATGAATGTATCACAGAAATCCGCCCATCTGCAAGGAATATGTTATTATTAGTGGTTACTTTAAAAAGGTTTATTATAAATTTTTTAAGAAATACAATACCTATCCTCCGTACACCATGTTGGCGGGAATCTCTTCATCTCCTCAAAATCCATCTCCTCGCTTCCCGTATTCGCATGCGAGTCTCTCCTTGCCTTGAAAAATGTAACGCTCATTCTCTTTTCCTCCAAACGAATAAAGGCTCGACGATAAGCCTCCTTCCCCAGACCAGAACCAATGCGAAACCTACTCTGAAAATTACAACAAAATATCAGATCCAAAAACTTGACCAAAAATTATATATCACTTATTAGAAATTTTTCTTACCAAAAACATTTCAAACAGTCTCTCATGTTCTGAAGCAGGGATGCAACACCATCTAAATTGCATGCAAGTCAAGTGTGTCTTGATTATATTGGTTATCTCTTTTTCCACCCCTATTGCTATTCAAAAAATTCCTACATTTGGTAAAATTTGTAAATATGATACAAATTATAAATATTTGGAAAAATTTAAATGACAACATTTATTAAAATCTTACCTCCCATCCGCTGTAACCTCCAACAAAGGGTTGGATGTCGAAGTCTGTCCAAATGCAGCAGGTAAAGGCACGGACGTGCTCGGACGTCCAGAAGAAGGAGAATCAGAACCCATCGAAATTTGTGCTAGTATGGGGACCGGAACCGGGAATCCAGTAGGAGCGGCTGATGTAGATGGCTCTCCATAGCCACCTAAATAAAAGGGTGGCCGAGGATAACCAAGAGATTCGTAGTAGGCTATGACCTGTCGGAACTCGTCGGACTGTGAATCTAAAACAGCATTCGGGGTGGGCTGCCTACTGGACGAAGGTATGTCTGAGGATGATGGTCGATTGGATCGATGTGATCTATGAGCCCCGTCACGTCCAAAACCTTCTATGACTGTAATGGTGATGTAATAGTTAATTACATAGTTATTACTAAAGATTTAGATAATTCAATTATAATTGTGTATTAGAACTTACAACTAATCTTCATCATTTATTTCGGTGGGATTAAAGGATATTTCTTCATTTTCTTCGTCTTTTGAGTTTTCTGAATCATCATTTCTGGAGTCGGTATCATCTTGTAGGGCAACACTAAGAACTTTACTATCAGCCAATCAAATCGATTCGATGATTGGGACTTCTTCTGTTAAGTTTATTCGTTCATTTGCCAGTGTGAATGCTTCATCATCTTCGTGATGAGTGTAATCATTAGAAATATAACCTCGAGAATTTATCTTCACAACAGTTAAAGTTTTAACGTTCTTTCTATTCTTTGATACTTGTGGGAAATAACATACTTGATCCGCTTGAGAAGCTAAGACGATTGGTTCAAATCTGCGTATAAATTTTCTTGGTACCACGTCGACACTGTTATTTCTTATATTGAGTACTACACCTCCACTAGGTTCATACCAATCACACAAGAAGAGAATTACTTTATCCGGGCCTGGTATACTATATTCCACTTCTAGTATCTCCTTTAAAATTCCATAATAATTCATATGATCTTCCTCATAACAAGATCCACGAACTACCACTCCATGATTCTGAGTTGTTAAATATTTATCGAAATTTAAGGTATGAAAACGATAACCATTGCTGCAGCAAGAGTTGTAAGATCGGTCCTTATAAATAGGTCATTCTCCAAAATATTTTAAAATATGAGAATAAAATCACCACCGTCTAAATGTTTTGAGCTATCCTTAAACCAAGCTGGAAATTAATTCCTATAGACGTCCAGAACTTCGTCATCTGAATACATGGGATTTTCTTCGATAATTTTCTTCCTAAATTTCCTAAAATTTGTAAGAGGAACATCAGAATTATTTTAAATACAATTTGAATATGTGCATAAAGTAATACAAATTGAACATCAGAATTTTCTTACTGAACATATGGTGTTATTTTCTCGCAATTGTCTAATACATATAACTCTGCAGCATCTTCTCCTGTTTCGATAAGAAACGTTCAGTTGCCTTTCCTATAAGCTGAGTGGATGGACGAAAGATATTGATAAAAGGTTCTTCCTCAGAATAAATTATCTCATTCATCCTAAATCTGTTGTGGATAGTCTCCACATCTTCTGTAAGATACCTAGCGCAGAATGTTGCGACTTTCTCATATATATTGCGAACTTATTGGTCCTTCGACTTTACTTTTCTTCTAGACCTTTCTTTTAAGAAAGAACATAAACCTATATGGAAATAGGTTAACATTTTGTTGAAATAGTAAAGAATGCAAATTGTATAAAATACATATAATTACCTTTCAAATGGATACATCCAACGATATTTTACCGGCCCTCCTACTTTTGCTTTATATGGAATATGAATCATCAGATGCTCTATTGAATCAAAAAATGACGGCGGAAATATCTTCTCCAAGTTACACATAATCACAGGAATATTCTTATGAAGATAATCCATCTGGTATATGCGTGACGAGTATAGAACCTAGAAAAATCTGCTAACATATGAAAGAACATCGACAACATTTTCTGGTAACAATCCTCTGAACACTAACGATAACAATCTTTTCATAAAAATATGACATTCATGACTTTTCATTCCCTTAAATAAAAACTTCTTTAAATCGACCAAATTGGAAATTTTTTATGCATATCCGTTTGGAAACTTCAATTTGCTTGTCATTTTGCAGATAAGCTTAACTTGATTTCTGTCTAAGGTATACTTCACTTTAGGAAGTTCAACTCTTCCATTATCATGTTCCTTTATATGCAACTCTAGCCGATTGCATATGATTTGTAAATCACGACGAGACTTTACTGTATCTTTTGATCGACCGATTACATTCATAATGGTATAAAAGATGTTATCAAATACATTTTTCTCTATATGCATAACATTTAAGTTGTGTCGTATCAGTAACTTACTCCAATACGATAATTTCCAAAATATACTCTTCTTGTCCAAATATAACTGTCACCAAAACCAGGAAGATTTTTTGTTTTATCTCTATTCTCTAAAGCTGATTTCTCCAATTCTTGCAAGCTTGATAATATCGTATCGCCTGTCTTGAATGGTGGGGGATCTGAAAGATCAATTATATTCTTTTTAAATGACTTCTTCTGTCTTCGATATGGATGATTGTTTGGAAGATTCCGCCTGTAACAATCAAAAATATGGTTTCTGACCGTGTTGAAGCTGGAATGATTTAGTACTCTCCATACAATATGGACAACTTTTACATTCATACGTACTCCATAGAGATAACATTTCATATACCGGGAAGTCATTTATCGTCCAAAGTAGAGCTACTTTCATGTTAAATGTTTGACTTTTATTAGCATCATATGTATCAACTACATCGACCCATAACATTTTCAACTTATCTATAAGAAGACGTAAATAAACGTCGATATATTTTCTCGGATGTGTAGGTCCTGTTAGCAACAGTTAAAGAAACATAAATTATCGCTTATTACATAATCATGGGGGTAGATTGTATTGTGTTGTCATTAATGGCCAGCAAGAGTAATCTTTACTTCTTACATAAGGATTAAACTCGTCTGTACATAATCCTATAACGCAATTCCTCTTTTCTTTATTAAATGTAGGATAAGCTGACATCAATACTTTCCAACAATCAGACTTGGAGGGATGCTCCATGTACTCATCGACTTTATGTTCCGCGTACTATGTCATATACTTCGTCGTTTCTTTGCAATAATATAGTACTTTTAATCTCGGAATCAACAGAAAATAACGTAAAATCTTTCTCGAGATTTTATCCCACTCTTACTATCTTCTTGATATCTTGACTCGTTACATTCAGGACACCGGTGTAAATGCTCGTGTTCACCGTAATATAAAATATGGTGATTTATGCAAGATTATATTTTAACTTCCGCTAAACCCATTTTCCGCATCATCTTTTTCATTTTGTAATAATTATCAGGTAATTCTGCATCTTTCGGTAATATTTTCTTGATAATCCTAAGCATTGCATCAAAATTACGATCGGTTATATTATACTCCATCTTCATCGATAGAAGATCCAAAACCGCAGAAAGTTTTGAATATGTCTTTCAACCCAACTACAATGGCTCTTCCGCTTTTTTCAACAGCTCGTAAAATTCTACAGACTCTACATAAGGTTCCTCATCTTCTAAAAAAGTAGCATTAAAATCTGGGCCCGCAACGACCATAACCATATCTACAAAAGGATTACTATTGTCAGCTTCTTCCACATCATTCATCCTGTCCTCGTAATCATCAACATTCCTCCACCAAATCTGATATCATTCCTTGAACCCATTTTATAAAGATGTAACTGAGTTTTTATCTTTTGATCTCTTCATCATTAGACGACATTTCTTACACGAACACAAGATAGTTCCATCTGAATCCACAACACGGGAAACTTGTGTGTAAGCAAATTGTATAAATTTCTGAACACCTCTTTGCAAGGTATTTGCTATACGTCCATCTACTACACGGTTGTACATCCACTCTCTATTTGTCATGTTGATCAACATGAATTAAATAATTTATAATGTCAAATCCAAGAAAATATGTGAAGATACCTAAACGTATCCCATTATTGAGATAAAAGATAAGAAGAGAAGTGTCTTAATTATGTTATCACTTGAGCCCGTTCATAAGGATTCAAACTTACTAAAAGATGATGGTTTTCACAAGCTTCTTTGTTTCTAACGAAAATTCAAAGCATAACCCTGCACCTCTCCCGTATACCTCATAAATCAATCGCAATCAACTTTCAAAATAATTATATTAGTGATTATTTGGATAATAAACTATGATTGATTTGGTATACTGAAGAGGAATGGGTTATGAATCGAATTTCCGTAAGAAATAAAGAGCTTGTAACAACGATCACCTTTTAGTATGTTTGAATCCTTACGGACCCCCTAGTCCAGGATCTCCGAACTAAGGAAAGATAACATAAATGTAATACTTTAAAATCACTTTACGTCATACATTTGTACGTGTTACAAATGGAACTATAAAATAATTTTAAAATACTTATTCATTTATATTAGCTGGGCAATTACGTAAATTTGGTTGGTTAACGATGGGGATAGGGATAAGTGTGATCCTAATTTAATGCCTAATACAATGCTTGGGTCACTAATAGTTGATGGACACCTGTAAAAAAATGAATTTTAAACCTGCAAACATCAAAATCCACGATCATTGGTCTGGGATAAACATCCCAAAGTGAGTCCAATAGTGCTATGAAAAAAATAAAAAATATAACACAGTTAAAGGTGATCAAATCCTTCAATGTGTTGCACACGCTTCCCATTCTGCAGGGCCACACACCACCCAATGTGGAGAGACGCACTGTGTGTGAATGATTTTGTGCGATTTTCTAATAATTAATGGATAGTGTTTAGACTTATCATCAACCTAACTATAAGTTAATGTGATATACTTAATCACATTAACTATAATGTGATAATAAAATTATCACAGAAGTAAATTTTTTGTTTATAGTTATAATTATCACGTACCAATTATTTTAACTTAAATAAATGCCTAATTTTACATTCACTAAATAATTCTTATTATCAAAGGATTTGTATCTCTCATCACCTCTTTCAGTGAACCTAATATTATGAACCTAGTGTTATTGCATTTCTATATATCAACATTCCTAATGTTATGAAACTAATCTTATGACACTTTTCAATGAACCTAATATATGAATCTAGTGTTAAATTAATGTATCTCACATCCCATCTATACCAACATTCACCTACATCACTATTTAAGCACTTTACTTGTTGTGTCATTTAATCAAGCACTTAACATACCTATAATATTTCATCTATAGTAGACAAAAATTTACTCAAATCTAAGTAAAACTACATATTAAACACCTATAAGAAACATAAGCAACAAGATTAACAACTAGTGAGATTGAATTTAAGAACAAAAAAATAAAAATATCAAAACCCTAAATCTACTACAACAACTATGAAATCGAATGAAATACACAAAAAAAACAAAGGATGATAAGATATACCTAAAGAGGGGTATATGTGCGATTGAATGGTTAAAAGAGAAGCCCACGACGCGCTACCGGCGGAGCTCTCGTCGCCGGAGGGGATGAGACAGAACCTAACTCGCGCAAGAATGAGGGGATGAGGATGCCCGGCGTTCTGTTTACGGACGCGGACGAGCACACTTATGTGCTCGCCCTGTGCTCTTTAGGTGATCGCCCCGAAAATGGCACGCGTTCGTTTCACCGGCCTTTAATTTCAACTTCGCGAGCACAACCAGGTGAGCACATGTGCTATTAAAGTGCTACGAAAACTTAAACGTGTCTCTAGATTCAAATGGGAGATCATGCTGGTGAGCACTTTGTGCAGCCTAAGTGCACGCTAGGCTTTGAGCGAGCACTTATGCTCGCCCAGTGCACAGCAGACAGTGCACGCCAATCTCGCTTTTTTTTGGTAGTGGTAGCTACCTACACCCGACTTATTTTTCATAGATTTTTGATTTTTTTGAAATGAAATCTTGGGGGAATTAGATCATTATGTACCACATGGTGTCATTCAAAATTCAACTTAATTCAAGGCTCCTATCATATTCATCACGACTATCAAATTTTAACGGACTCAGAATTGCTGAAATTTACCCCTTCTAGATGAATGTGTTAGGAATGTTTGTTTTGCATGAAACTTGAAAAACATATTCCTCTCAATATATTAAGAAAATTCCCCTAAGGTTTCACTCAAGAAAACTCAAAAATCATGCAGAAAAAAGGCTGGGTGTAGGTAGTTACCTACACCCTGGGTGTAGGCTCCCAGCTCCCTACACACACACACACACACACACACACACACATATATATATATATAAATATATATATATATATTAGGAAATGGAGCCTACTTTGTGAAGTAGGTAACCTTACCTACTTCACATCCAAGTTTTGCAAACAAATTTATTTTTTTCGAAAAATGCAATCGTGGATTTTCATAATTATATCCTTCTAATATGTTATTCAAATTTCGTCAGAAACAGAAACTCCTATGGCCTCCATCCAGACAATCATTTTTTAAGGGTCACAAATTTGTTGTATTTTACAAGTTCTGAATGAAGGCCATAGGAGTCTCTGTTTCTGATGAAATTTGAATGACATATTAGAGGGAAATAGTTATGAAAATCCACGGTGAAATTTTTCAAAAAATAAAAAATTGCAAAAATTGGATGTGAGGTAGGTAAGGTTACCTACCTCACAAAGTAGGCTCCCTTCCCCCCCGCCTCTCTCTCTCTCTCTCTCTCTCTCTCTATCTATATATATATATATATATATATATATATATATATATATGGGAAAAAGGACCCTACACCGGCGCGTGCAGGAAATTCCCTACACCCGGCCTAATTTTTCATTGTTTTTTGATTTTTTTTTGAAATGAAACCTTAGGGAATTTAGATCACCATGTATCACCATGTTGTCATTCGAAATTCAACTTAATTCGACACTTCTATCATCTCCATCAAGATTACCAAATTGTAACTATCTCAGAATTGCTGAAATCGACCCCTTTTAGATGAACATGTTAGGAATGTTTATTTTACATGAAATTTGAAACACTTATTCCCCTCAACATATTAAGGCTATCCCCCCACCTTTTAATTAAAAAAAATGCGATATTATATATATATATATATATATATATATATATATATATATATAGGGTCATATGTGGCTGCCCCCTAGGGGCAGCCAACATGGCTGCCCCCGCCTTATTTGGGCAAATTTTTTTATTTTTTTGAAAAATAACACCATGTACATTCATCCCTATATCCCTCCTATATACCATTCGAATTTCGTCAGAAACAGAGACTCCTACGGCCTCCATCCGGACAGTAATTTTTTAACGGTAACAAGATTTTTTTAAATCGATACCATCGAGATGGAGGTCGTAGGAGTCTCTGTTTCTGACGAAATTCGAATGGTATATAGGAGGGATATATGGATAAATATACATGGTTTTATTTTTCAAAAAAAATAAAAAAACACCGAAAAATGGGGCGGGGGCAGCCCCATTTTTTCCTATATATATATACATATAAATATATATATGGAAAAATGGGGCTGCCCCCTGGGTGTAGCCAACATGGCTGCCCTCACCCCATTTTTTGCAAAATTTCTTTATTTTTTTTGGAAAAATATCACCATGTATATTCATCCCTATATCCCTCCTATATGTCATTCGAATTTTGTCAGAAACAGAGACTCCTACGACCTCCATCCAGACGTTATTTTTTTAACGGTCGTATGATTTTTTAAATCGACCCTCTCTGGATGGAGGTCGTAAGGAGTCTTTGTTTCTGACGAAATCCGAATGAAATATATGAGGGATATAGGGATGAATATACATGACGATATTTTTCAAAAAAAATAAAAAAATTTGCCCCAAAATGAGGCGGGGTAGCCATGTTGGCTGCCCCCGGGGGGCAGCCCCATCAACCCCATATATATATATATATAGGAAATATTTCAAATGAGGTGCACCTTTCCTGGATGCATGGAAAGCCACGTCAATTTAAGCATTTATTTTATTTATTTTACACATTCTAACTCCATAAATTTAATATTAGATATTAATATAATATGTATATGATGAAAAATTTATGAAAATATTACTATATTTGACATTAAAAGTTTGTTACAATATGCACCCTGCCATTTTTTTCTTTGATTTTTTGTGTTTTTGAAATAAAACCTAGGGGGATTTAAATCACTATATATCACCATGATATCATACCAATTTCAACAAAATTCGACATTTTTATCATCTCCATCAAGGCTATGACATTTTAATAGTTTTTGAATTATTGAAATTGACCATATCTAGATGGGCATGATAGGAGTGTTTGTTTTGCATGAAATTTGAAAAAAAATTCCACACAACAAACTAAGTAAATCCCCATAAGTTTTTTTTTGAAAAAAATAGAAAACCAATAAAAAATGGTCGGGTGTAGCCAGTTGATTGCACCCGCCGGTGCATACTCCCTTTTCACACACACACAGATATAATATATATATATATGGAAAAAATGGGGCTGCCCCCTGGGGGCAGCCAACATGGCTGCCCCCGCCCCATTTTTCGGCGTTTTTTTTTATTTTTTTTGAAAAATAAATTTTCTATGTATATTCATCCATATATCCCTCCTACATGCCATTCGAATTTCATCAGAAACAGAGACTCCTACGGCCTCCATCTCGATGGTATCGATTTAAAAAAATCTTGTTACCGTTAAAAAATTACTGTCCGGATGAAGGCCGTAGGAGTCTCTGTTTCTGACGAAATTCGAATGGTATATAGGAGGGATATAGGGATGAATGTAAATGGTGTTATTTTTCAAAAAAATTAAAAAAATTTGCCCAAATAAGACGGGGGCAGCCATGTTGGCTACCCCTAGGGGGCAGCCACATATGACCCTATATATATATATATATATATATATATATATATATATATATATATATATATAGGGATTGGGGAGCCTACACCCATGTGTAGGTAACTTTCCTACACCCACCTCTTATTCCCTCAATTTTTTGGATTTTTTTGAAAGGGATCTTTAGGGGATTTACTTAGAATATTAAATGAAATATGTGTTTCAAATTTCATGTAAAACCGATATTCCTAACAGCTCCATCGGAAGGGGTCGATTTTAGCAAATCTGAGACCGTTAAAATTTGACTATCATGATGAATAAGTTAGAAGTCTCGAAAAAAGTTGAAATTTGAATGACAACATGGTGGTATATTGTGATCTAAATTCCCCAAGGAATTAATTCAAAAAAATAAAAAATTTGAGGAAAAATAGATGTGGGTGTAGGAAAGTTACCTACACATGGGTGTAGGCTCCCTTTTCCCATATATATATATATATATATATATATATATATATATGGGAAAAAGGAGCCTACCTCGGCAGGTGCAGGTAACTCCCTACACCCGGCCTAATTTTTTATTATTTTTTGATTTTTTTGAAACGAAACCTTGGGAGATATAGATCACCATCTATCACCATGTTGTCATTCCAAATTCAACTTAATTCGAGACTTCTATCATCTCCATCAAGACTACCAAATTTTAACGGTCTCAGAATTGCTGAAATCGACCATGTCTAGATGAACATGTTAGAAATGTTTGTTTTGCATGAAACTTGAAACACATATTCCCCTTAACATATTAAGTAAATCCCCTCAACTTTTATTTCAAAAAAAATAAAAAATAGTTGAAAAATGGGGTGGGTGCAGGGAGTTTCCTACACCCCAGGGTGTAGGCTCCCTGCCCCCTATATATATATATATATATATATATATATATATAGGAGTGATCCTATGAGATGAGATTTTGTGAGATGGTGAGATGAGACATTCTGGACCACAAGTTGCCGTATTCTCTCTCCTGCCTTTCTCTCTCCTGATTGGAACTAGTAGTCCAGAATGCCCCATCTCACCATCTCACCAAAATCTCATCTCATAGGATCGCCCCTCTCTCTCTCTCTCTCTATATATATATATATATATATATATATATATATATATGAGAATAGGGATGCTGCTTTGTGAAGCAGGCAGCTTGTAGCTACCGATCCCCACCGTTGATGTTTGGCCACATCCCGAAACACCGTCTGCAAAACTTATTCTCACGCCTGTCTCTCTCTCTCTCTCTCTCTCATTCTCTCTTTCTCTAGTCTCACATATTCCCAAAGCACAAAAGCACACTCCCTTCGTCGTTCAAGCCGCACGGAGAGATCACCACGACTCCTGCTCCTTAGCGCGTGCCTTCCCCCCCCCCCCTTTCTGTGACCCACGGATGACCCCTCGGCTCTTCCGCTCATCCCCTCGCATGTCCTTCGGTCATACATTCACAACGGTTGCCCCGCCTCCTGCTTCGCCAGCCAAGCTTGTCGGCAGTCGTCACGCCTACTACTTCCCCAGCCCTCGTGCTCCCGCAGACCCTTCTCCTCCCTACATCCGCCTCGTCCTCCAGTAGCAAGGGACCCCCCACTCCGGTAACGGATTGAACGTGGAACGATGAGGACATTCACCTTCGTGCTCTTCAAGACCATCAGTCGCATCCTCGACAGAGTTCCATGCCTTCGTCCACGTCAACGTCACCCCTAAGTGGCAACAACATCTCTCCCACCGATTTGGCACCATGAAAGTCTCTCCAACCTATAATTATATTTGTTGCATTGTAATTATATTTGCAAATATGTTGTAATAATTACTAGTTTATGTAACATGTAAATATGATGTTGTAATCCTAGATGTTGCAAACAATTATGAAGACAACTTCAATTGTCCTATCTCCTTTACCAAATCATGTAGTTTCAATATCAAAAACATCTGGCACAACATACTAATCACTTGATCTGGTTGCATCTGTAGCAATCTGTTTTATATTTTGGTGTTGCAGACTCCTAAGTTCGAAAATCTTTTTTGTTTCTGTATACAATTTTGCTGTAGATATTTCTTTTCTGTCAAAAAATATCAGATATTTAATCTCGTGCTTGTTTCCAGGCCTTTTCATCCAATTGGTAGTATCGACCATAATATTTCAGTATGCAGCTCCAAACAGTCAACTAAATAGTGGCATCGTTAGTAATTAACTACTAGATATCACCTCTGTAAAATACATCCTATGATAACTTGTTAGATAGGAATATTTTAATATCCAAGAAAATGGGTTTAGGATTTATCCTAAACTAAAACTCTCTGTCATGGATCACAAGCTAAGTTGAGGCCAATCAAGGTAAGTTGCTCCATATTAATCATAATTGGTCAACGTGACCGAATCCTCATGTTTGAATTTTGGAGTAAGCAGGTCTGCTAGAAACTATATCCATTTCAGATGTTTAAATTTACATCATACATGCTCATAAGCCTATTCATCTATATATGTGATATCATTACCATCTGCACAACTCTCAATCAATTCATCTATATATGTGATATCACCACCATCTGCACAACTCTCAGTCAATTCTTCGTCTATAGTGAATGATGCTTGTGATTGCAGAAAAAATCAATAAAATGGAGATTCTAAAAAATGTAAGGATGGGGAGAGTTTGATTACATGTCTTAATATAATACATACACTCAACTACAAAGAGGAAATCAAAATCATCTGACGTTAAAAACCTAAGAAAAGTATGCATCATACCCATCAATTTAAAGCAATAAATGATAAGAAGGCAGAATCAAATGCAACAGGTGCACATAGTACTGAAAGTTCACTAACGTGCTTCCGAATAATCTTTACCATTTCCATTATGCTGTAATCCCAGTCAAACTTTATTCCCGAGGAAATTTCCAACGTAAATGGTATGTAGAATGGACATCAAGCGAAGTTATTTATCAATGTAGAATGACAGCAGTGAGCTTAAACTGATGAAAATTGAATCTTTTCTCGAGTTTTCTCTGTTGATGCATGTTCACTGCTGTTAGCTCTGACTGAAGAAATTCAAGAAAATAGAATGACGACAGCATGCTTCCGAACTATCATCACAATTTTCTATTGCTCTTCCATGGGCTTGAATAACAGCTTTTAGATTCTGTTCCTGGAAGGCATATATCATAAGGGGGGGGGGGGGGGGGGGGATATTGTTCTCTGTTGCTGCTCCCTTTTAATTATCCAAATACTTGTGATGTAAGATTTTGTTTTCTATTGTTGTTCTATGTTTAGGTTGTTCATATACTTGTGGTGTAAGATTTTCTAACATACTAGTGTAGTTCGTGGTGCACAACTACATCGACGGACGTGGACATCATCGAGGAGGGAGTAGGATGATGCTGTGTAGACAGATTGCAAGTTGCGGGAGGAGGAGCGACCTTCTTGTGAGTCATGCGAGGAGAGAGGGAGGACAGGAGCACACGGATGATGACCACACACGGACGTCGGCTGAAAGGCCCTCATCGTGTGTATGCAATGCAGGAGGGAGGACAGGAGCGCACGGGGGTGTGTCGGAGTATCATCAGGAGGCACTCATCTCGATTGCATGAGGCTGCAGGAGGAGGGGAGCATATGGAGGGCTCTCGCGCCGCAAGACAGCAGGAGGGAGGAACGTATGTATGTATATGTGCGGCATGAACGACGGAGGATGTTTTTCTGCATTGGAAATATGAGAGAGAGAGAGAGAGAGAGAGAGAAAGGTGGGAGAAGATGTTTGCTGCAGAAGTGTTTCGGGATGTGTAGTGAGATCAAACATCAATGGTGGGGATCGGTAGCAGCAGACAAGCTGCCTGCTTCACAAAGCAGCATCCCTATCCTCTATATATATATATATATATATATATTAGATGCTTACTGGTCAACGGACTTTCAAATGTCTCAACAGTGTTATACTCATGCCCCATTACGTAGATACGGATAGCTAAATTTATATTTCTATTGCATGTAAAGCCTGACAGAGACTCCGTATATAGCCCTGTGCAACGAAGTCGAATCGACGTACATTATTGTCCGATCTCGCGTCACTAATAACTCGTTTCCTTCCCTATCACAGGCGGATGGTCTTATCCAAGCAAAAGCTCCCTGATCACATGGTTGAGCAAATCCTGGGGAATTCTTCTGCTGCGTGCACAGCGAAGCCAGAGAGGCAAACAGTCCCTCTTCGGTGTAAATTTAAAAGAAAAACCGGATGCGTCCAATCCTCACCAACGGAGACACCCCCGGTCACGTCATGGTCAGGTCAGGTGCCCCCCTCGAGCGACTGGCCCACTTTCCCACAGTTGCACTGTGCGGCCACGCTCATCTCCATTAAATACCATATGGTTAGTGCGGCTCATAATCTATTTATTTTTCTCATTTTAAAATGCTGACCCATGTTCGTTCGTCATGGAATATGTAATGTGATCCCTTCCTTTAAGAAATCCCCCATTTCCGCCATGGGCGAAAACAACTGCAGCCAAGGAGTCGGTGGGCAAGTGGCCTCCCTGGACAAGCTTCCCATTAACAAAACAAAGGCATCAATGACGGTCCACAGCGTCTAAGTTGGTATGGAGCCGATCAGCAGATTTTACATGATTCGCCCATATTATCCGCGCCATAAAGTAAACAGCGAGATCTTCAAGGGGTTGGACGAAATATGGGCCGTATATGTGGCGAGTGGGACCGGGGACACGTGAGTGCAGGTGGTACGTGCCACCTGATGGGACATCCGGAAAGGGTCCGACGGAATTGGGCTAAAAAATCTTCTCCGCGATCTCTACACCAATTGGGTGAGCTCTCCCACGTGAAGGATGGCCCTCTCTAAACCCTCATCCGTTTCCAGTTCGACCACCTTCTTTTTATTTATACCAAAATCCCCTCTTCTCGGATCTCGCAGGAGACATATCCCAATAGATTTCCATCCATCTCCGTGGATATCTTCCGTCGTGATCACCATGGGCTTGGGAGGATCAAAGTCTCCTGCTTCCTACATACACATGGTCGGTGATCTTGGCGAGCTTATTATCCGTCAGTCATGTCTGCGTGATCTCTTATTCCCATGTTTGGACTGCAGGTGCAACACCTGATCGAGCAGTGCATGCTCTTCAACATGAGCCGGGAGGAGTGCGCGGAGGCCCTCCTGAGGCGTGCCAATATCAAGCCCGTCATCACTTCCACAGGTACTGTATCAATTTTATCGATTTGATTCGATGCGTCCAAGGAGCGGCTTATTCATGTCTTCTGATCTCTGAATTAAACATCCAGTATGGAATGAGCTGGAGAAAGAGAACAAGGACTTCTTCGAGGCTTACGAGAAGCACCGGAAGGCGGCAGTAGTGCGGTGAAGGGTCGCCGATTCAAGAAGGGAAAGCTGAGATGCGTATGCATACGTAGTGAGGATCATGTGATCGTGACCTTATTGCTGACCCGATTTAAACGCCAAAGGAGGCTCAACTCTCGCGAGTAGTACTGTCTTTTGGGATATGCTTACAATTTTGGGCCATCAGGCGAAGGATGTGTGTATAAAATTGCTTTGCTCATTAACTGTGACCCACGAGAAGACGAAGGTTTAGCTGAAAAAAACAATCGTTGTTGCTTTCTACAATCTGAATTTGCTCGTATTTTCCTCGTTATAAGAATTTTTATTGTGCTTTTTGTTTGTGTTTGAAAAATTTTGACGAGCTCTCCCGATCTCCACTGACAGATGATCAACAGACAGACTGTTTGTGTAACACATCAACCTAAAACATCGTGTCATACCTAAAACTCACAAAGTGTGGGTGCGGTTTATAAGTGGTGGGGATTAATACTTAACAACTTAGGCTTAATAATTTTGGATAGTTGTCAAAGGATCCAATTGAGCTCAAATCCAACAAGTTGTCATGACGAATTTTCCTCGATAACGAACCATACACTAAGTCAAAAGCTTATGAGATTTTGTATAAAAATCTCAACTCTAAGGAGGGCCAGAAGGATATATTCAGGTTGGCAAAAGCAAGAGAAAGAAAGACCAAAGACCTTTCTCAAGTGAGATGCATTAAGGACGAGGAAGGTCACGTGCTTGTTACTCAGAAGGATATAGAGACTAGATGAGAGCAATACTTCCATAAACTTTTCATTGGAGAAGGTAATAGAGAGATCACTTTGGGTGATCTAGCTAGTAGTGAAAGTTACTTGAATCGTGCATGCTATAGACGAATACAAAGAAAAGAAGTAGAGGAGGCTTTGAAGGTTATGAGACCTGGGAAAGGTGTTGGACCGGATGACATCCATGTAAAAGTATGGAAAGTTTTAGGTGAGCGTGATTTGACTTGGCTTACGAATCTATTTAATGTTATTTGGCGAAGCAAGAAAATGCCTGAAGATTGGAGGAGGAGTATTGTGGTGCCTCTTTATAAGAACAAAGGAGACATTCAAATTGTTCAAATTACAGAGGTATCAAGCTGATGAGTCACACTATGAAAATTTGGGAACGTGTGATCGAAAGAGGGTTGAGACAAGTTTCCCAAATAAAAGAAAACCAATTCGGATTCATGCCAGATCACTCAACTATTGAAGCCATCCATTTGCTGAGGAGAACAATGGAGATTTATAGAGCTAAAAGGAAGAATCTCCATATGATCTTTATTGATTTGGAGAAGGTTTATAATTCCGTCCCACGAGAGATACTGTGGAGAGTTTTGGAGAAGAGACAAGTACCTGCCCTATACATTAATCTCATAAAGGATATGTATGATAGGATTTTATCTTGTGTAAGGACCCCGACGGGGAAGACTGACTATTTTGATATCAACATTGGTTTACATCAAGGTTCATCTTTGAGTCCATTTCTTTTTACTTTGATTATGGACGAGTTGACAAGTCACATTCAGGATGGGTTACCTTGGTGTATGTTATTTGCTGATGATATTGTATTGATTGATGAGATTAGAGATGGAGTAAATAAGAAGCTTGAGGTTTGGAGACATGAATTGGAGACTAAAGGTTTTCATATAAGTAGGGCTAAGACGGAATATATGGAATGCATCTTTGATGGAAGCAATGGTGAAGGAATCGAGGTTAAGATTGGTGACGATAACATTCAGAAGAGAGATTCTTTTAGATATCTGAGATCTATTTTGCAACATGATGGGGAAATTGATGGAGATGTTACTAATAGAATAAATGCAGGCTGGCTAAAATGGAGAGGAGCCTCCGCTGTTCTCCGTGATAAGAAAATTCCTTTAAAAATTAAAGGAAAGTTTTACAAAGCAGCCGTGAGACCTGCTATGGTTCTGAATGTTGGCCTGTAAACCATAGACATATGCAGAGAATGGTTGTAGCAGAAATGAAAATGGTAAGATGGATGTGTGGACATACACGTAAAGATCGGATTCGGAATGATGCAATCAGAAAAGAAAGTTGGTGTACCTCCGATCGATGATAAGATGCGAGAAAACTGCTTAAGATGATTTGGTCATTTGCAAAGAAGGTCAACTGATGCACCGGTTAGGAGATGCGAGTGGTGGGATGTTGAGCCGGCTAAGAGAGGGCGAGGACGGCCCAAGAAGTGGTGGAAAGAGACTATACGAAGGGATCTTAATTTTTTGGATATAAGTCCGAGATTGACCCAGGATAGATCTGAATGGAGGCGAAGAATCCATGTAGCCGACCCTACTTAATTGTGGGAAAAGGCTTTGTTGTTGTTGTTGTTGTTGAACGAACCATACACCTAAGCTCGGGACATTACAAATGGTATTAGAGCGGATTCACTCTGATAGTGGAAAGGTTATCCAATAGGTGGAGCCGCCCCTACAAAGAGGTTGGAAGAAAAGGCTACCTGGAGCGTGCCACTGTCACTGGAATAAGTGATGTGTCATGTCGCAACGAAGACATGGCGAATATAAGTGGGGGAGGTTGTAACACCCCAACCCAAAAAATAGTGCCATACGTAAAACTCACAAAGTGTGGGTGTGGCTTATAAGTAGTGGGTATTACTACTTGACAATTTGGCCTTACGCATTTGGGTGGTTGTCAACGAGTCCAATTTAGCTCAAACCCAACAAGTTGTCAGGACCAATTTTCCTCGATACCGAACCGAGGACATAAGCCCAAGACGTTAGAGATGGCTTCTTCATGTATATGAATCTATGCAATATTATACTTCTTTGTAATAAAGTAACGATTATATCGTTTCATCTACCGTTAAGTGGGCAAAAGCAGCTCAACTTTTTTGTGCGTTGGCGTGCATATATAATAAAGAAGTGAAAGCTCCCGTATATATAATTGTTGTATTCAAAACTATTTAATTATGTTTAATTTGGTATGTTCATAAGTTGAGAAATTCTAAATTGGAAACAATGAAAGTTTGAGTGGGAATTTTAGTAGCAAATCTAGTAGTTCTAAAATTTTGTCGTACTTATAAATAGTTCACATCTTAAGCTCTTGCAGTAATAGTAGGATGAGGAATGAAAGAACTACACACACGTGCTCCGGTTCCAGCTTAGGAGAGTCATTCAGATCTTGTATTTTTGTTGCAGGTTTCATTTTTGTGGGTTAAATAAGTTAATAGTAAAGATTAACTGTCGTTAGACCACTACCGGAATTCGACTTGACCCGACGGATTTGACATAGCTGTCATTTCTAATATGACGAGGTGCATGTTGAGAGGCATTCTCGGAAATCGAAAGGCCGCACGTTAGGTTTTCTTAAACACACCCATAGACGCCCTTTTCTTCACAAGCAAGAAGTCTCTCACTCTTGCTCTTTGTTCTTCGACCGCAACTGCGACTCTCTTCTTCTCTCAACTGTAGTTCTCTAAAGTACTCTTGAGGATGATTTCGTCGGTATATGTGGACAGCGATCGTGTGTCGTCATATCCTATGAGAGGATTGTTGGTATCCTTCGCATCTGTATTGTGGGGGGAGATATCATCTCTAAGGACAGTTCATTACATGGACGCTTTGGTGATCTCTAATCTAATCTCTTTACTATCTTTTTTGTTGCAATTATTTATTGATTTATCTTTCACGAATTTTACCCTAATATAATGTATCACTGCTTTAATCGGTTCCTATTTACATTCAATAATTGGACCATGAATCGAAAATCCGTGATTATCTTTTTACTAATCTGCAACGATTTATTGTTGATTCATATTGATCTTGGTAGTTACTGCTTTAATGTATGTCTTGATGATCGTATTAACAACAATATCACAACATTAGGAATCTTATACTTTTCCAATCTTAGATTAATCCAAAATGATGCCGGGCAATATCATACCAGCAAACCCTATACTTCATGGAAGGTAGGTTTTCAATCACTCCCTTTGAATGAGATGGGCATTTACAATCTCAGTGGTTGATGATGCACGTAAGTATTATGTTATTGAGCTATGCAGCTCTTTTATTTGGATCCTTTTTTTCAATTGCTCTTTTAGTCATTACATTTCGAAAAAACATCAATATTTTTAATAAGGGTAAAAATTCCTTAATTAGCTCATTTTTCTTTGGCGCAATTCACTTGCATGATGAAAGAAATGTTTTACAAAATACTTCTTTTCTTTCATTTAAAAACTATTATAAATATCAATTCACTCAAAGATTAGATTATTGGAGTTATCATGTCATTAGTCTATGATTTACCTTTTTAACCATAGGCATACTTTCTGGCGCAGTATGGGCTAATGAAGTATGGGGATCTTATTGGAATTTTTTCTACGTATCACTGGTTCCTTTTTTCGGATCGTTTATGTGACATCTTCACAGCATCCTCATTTAATAATAGCTGCATGCAGAAGACAGGGGGAAGAATAATGCAAAGCAATCGCACAATATACAGACGAGTATAGTAGTACCCTTTGAGACGGGGAAGGAATAGACTTCTTTGAGATCAGAGAGCACATCGATGATATGGTATGCGAACATTGGGAAGGACTCCCAACTGCAATATTTGTATATCGAGTGCAATGCGGGGCAAGAAAACATGATACAACGAAATGTTAATTACGTTAATAATATAATTAACCTGGCAAAGAATTTATCGTATTCGAAAAATTACCAGATATGGATACATGTATCCGAATATGGATTGGATATGGATATAGATTGTAAAAATTTTCTGGATACGGATACGGATATGGTAAATGCTTGAATATCCGGATTCGGATCCAGATATCCGAATACAATGTTTAATATTATTTTATATATTAGTTAATATAATATAACCTGGAACCCTATGCTATTATATTGATATTATACATTATATAATATATTATATTAATGATATTAATAAATTCTTGTTTCTTTGGGGATGAGCACGAATAAAACTTATGAAATATATCTCCTTTTTGCTTCCAGTCAAGGATGTAGGTCACCTCACTACAAAAAAATGAGTTATAGTGACGGTTTTGAAAAAATCCATCACTAAATTAACCGTTGTTAAATATATAATGACGATATTATTCGTTGCGAAATGAGTTTACGTACTCAAATTAGCAACGAATATCATATCTGTCGTTATATCATTAGCAACGGTCCACATAGTGACTCTTATCCGTTGCTATTTTTCAAAATTTTAATTAATCGTTGCTAAATTTTGAACTAAAAAATAGCGACGATTAGTTGATATTTTGAAAATTAACAACGGATAAGCGTCGCTATGTGGACCGTTGGTAATGATATAACGACAGATATGATATTCGTTGCTAATTTTGAGTACGTAAACTCATTTCACAACGAATAGTATCGTCATTATATATTTAACAACAACTAAGTTAGTGACGGATTTTTTCAAAACCATCACTATAGCTCAATTTTGTTGTAGTGCCTCGATACTTCCTTATGCCATAATACAACTTAGTTATATTTCATTACCATTTTTAAAATCATTACGGACTTTGAGAAAAAAATCAATTCATATTTGTTTGTGATCTTTATTCGATCTATATTTCTGATTCCATGTATATTAGATCCTTATTTGGATTTCATTCTTTATCCGATTCATATTTGGATTAGCTCTTTATTCAATCAGCATTCGGGTCTGCTCTTTATTTGATCCGGATTCGGATTAATATCCATATTTTTAAGGATATGGTTTCTATAATGCATATCCAAATCATATCCGTATCCATATTCGTATTCGATAAAGATGAAGCGAATATGGATATGGAAATAGGTGTATCCGATTCGTATCCGATCCGTTTTCATCCTTAATGGGTGTTGCAAGGATTACATTCTTTTCCATATTCTTTATACTGATGTTTTACCATAGACGAGAATGTCGCTACCATTTTAGAATACATTCTATCGTCCGGCCCAATCGTAGAAGATAATTTGACAACGAATAATACTCATTATTATAATTTTAACGTGGAAGATATGACAATGACTATTTAAATTATGTCAAATTTATTGTAGTGCAAACAAAGTTTCTGACTTTTTAGCCAATCCTAAATTTTTGTTGAACTATTCTTTCTATCAAACATGAGAGGTAGTAGTCCAGATTAATTATTCCCCTAACAAATTATACTTATACAGATCAGATCCATTCTATAAGAAAGTATAGGATTAAGTGAACATGTTTATCCGAGTCCATCCAAGCCTAGACATTGTTGGAACATGAGTTGTTTACGGCAGCCTATAATCATCGTGAACAACCCACCACCATGATATTTAGGGATGAAAACAATCTCATCTGTATGCGATGATATATGCGATGATATGTATAACCATATCCTTATCTATTTTATGCAAATAAGAGTATTGACACATGGATAAGTGTACTATCATATCTTTAAAATGGATACTAATTTAAAATGAATATGAATTGCATGTTAGATTAACTTAACATACATGTTTCGATTGGCTGATTCACACTTAGACAAACATAGTAACTATATTTATTATATAACAATTAAACCAACAATGGTGAATAAAACCATAAATTTTGTTACATAGAGTTATAGATAATTAACAACTGTGTTTATACTAAAATGAATATACAAATACAAATATTTAATAATCCAATTTGATATCCACACACACAAACATGCATATAGGAGGCCCTTCCAATGAGGTGGGGCTTTCTTGAAATTAAGAAAGCCACTACCAAATTTGTATATTATGTCATAATTTTGTAAATTTAAACCACACATTGTAAATATAACGATGATCATACTATTTTATAAAATATATCATCTATATTGTAACAATTATTTTTTGTCAAATGTACTAATATTTTTATAAATATTTCGTGATATACATATTATGTTAAAATTTATTATTAAATTTATGAAGTTAGAAATTATAAAATAAATAGACAAAATACCTAAATTAACGTGGCTTTCCATGAATCCAGGAAAGGTCCACCTCATTAGAAGTTTCCCATATATATATATATATATATATATATATATATATATATATATATATATATATATATAGGGGACCTTTCAAATGAGGTGGGGGCTTTTCTGAAATTGTAAAAGCCACTGCAAATTTATTAAAACTCTGTAACAGTTTTGTAAAATATAAACTGCACATTGTAAAAAAATGAATTTTGTAAAATATAGCATCTAAATTCAAATCAATATTTCCATCCATTATAATAATATTTTCATAATTTTATTTCATTATACATGTTGTGTTAATATTTATTATTATATGTATGAAATAGGAAATTGTAAAATATATTAGAAAGATGCCTAAATTGAGGGTGGCTCACCATATATATGGTGAGACCCCGCCTCATTTGAAGTTTCTCCTATATATATATATATATATATATATATATATATATATATATATATATATATATATATGGAAAAAATGGGGCTGCCCCCTTGGGGCAGCCATGTTGGCAGCCCCCGCCCCATTTTCCGTCAATTTTTTTTTTATTTTTTTTGAAAAATATCACCATGTATATTCATCCCTATATCCCTCCTACACTATTCGAATTTCGTCAGAAACAGAGACTTCTACGACCCCCATCGAGATGGTGTCGATTTAAAAAATCCTGTTACCGTTAAAAAATGACTGTCTGGATGGAGGCTGTAGGGGTCTCTGTTTTTGACGAAATTCGAATGGCATGTAGGAGGGATATAGGGATGAATATATATGGCGACATTTTTCGAAAAAAAATAAAAAAAACGCCGAAATAAGGGCGGAGGCAATCCCATTGAACTCTCTCTCTCTCTCTCTCTTATATATATATATATATATCCTATGAGAGTCAAAACATGTGCGAGAATGAGAGCATGCATTCTGGACCACATGATCCAACCAGGAGAGAGAAAACATAATCATGTGGTCCAGAATGCATGCTCTCATGCTCTCACATTTTTTTGCTCTCATAGGATCACTCATATATATATATATATATTATAGGATATAATGGGGCTGCCCCGCCCCCTATTTCGACGTTTTTTTTGTTTTTTTGAAAAATATCACCATGTATATTCATCCTTATATCCCTCCTATATGTCATTCGAATTTCGTCAGAAATAGAGACTCCTACGTCCTCCATCGAGATGATGTCGATTTAAAAAATCATGTTACCGTTAAAAAATGACTATCTGGATGGAGGCTGTAGGAGTCTCTGTTTCTGACGAAATTCGAATGTCATATAGGAGGGATATAGGGATGAATATACATGGCGATACTTTTCAAAAAAAATAAAAAAACACCGAAAACAACGCAGAGGAAGTCCATTTTCTCCATTTTTTTTATTTTTTTGAAAATTTCTTCCTTGAGTATTCATCACTATATCCTTATATTATGTCATTCAAAATTCGTGTAAAACAGAGATTCCTACGACTTCCATTCAGACAGTCATTTTAACATTCACATGATTTTTTAAATCAATCCCGTCTAGAAGGAGGCTGTAGGAGTCTCTGTTTCACAAGAAATTGGCGTAATATAGGGATTTAATAATGAATTTAAATGTTTTTTTCAAAAAAAATAAAAAATACGTGGAAACCTTATAGGGGTTGATGGAGCTCTGATGAATACCCATTCATCACTCTTTATTCTTATATTTTAGCTACAAAAACCTTTGCAAATGCATGTATATTCATGTAAATACAAATAATTATCAAAAGCATGCATTGTATAAAGTTTAATAATTAGCATGTTTTTGTGCAAAAATAAAAGAATAAAGATTAAAAAGAAAAAGAGGGAAATATTTAGAATAAATATCGAGCAACCTAACCCAAGGGAGGGCTCAACATGGGCCTGACCGCATAAAAGCCAAAGTAGAGCGAGATAGGGGCTCATGTGTGTAAAAATTTATGTAAATAAAATAAAAGTATTTTCCTCACAAAAATAAACTTAAATAGGTGTGTAAATATTTGTAGATATTTATAAAGATAAAAACAAAAGATAAAAGTATAAAATTTAAAAAGAAAGCAAAAACACCTCTTGTGTAGTCATCATGTACATAAACCACTCTTATATATATTTATTTAACCTTGTAAATAAATAAAATTAATTTCCAAAATTTTTGTAAATATTCTATGTTATATAATGTAAATAAATTAAATAAAAATAATTAAAATAAAAACAAAATAAAAATAACAAAATTAAAAACACAAAAATATATTGTAAATATACCATGTATATAAATGTATATATGTATTTATTTTACCTATGTATATAAATAATAAAAATAAAATAAAAATATCTTTTTATTCCTTATTTTATAATGAAAATAAATAAAATATAAAATAGGAATAAAATTGCATAAAAATAACAATTAAAAAAATCAAAAATTAAAAAGCCTATATTGTGCATATACCTATATAATGTAAGTACCTTATTTTTATTTCTAAAAATTTATTAAAAATCACAAAAAATAGAAAAAAATAAAATAAAAATATTTCATGTTTGAAATTTTTACAAATTCGGCCATTTGCCACCTGTTATTTCACTTCCAAATAATATCCACGTGGCCTGTTCCTATTGGGTCCTGGGAGTGTTGACCGCCCGGTCAACTCCCCCCCCAGGACCACCCTGTCTCGGATCTGGGTGACGGACCCGATTTCTCCCTTTTCTACCCGCTTGATCCGACAACCATTTCACCAAACCCCGGGTCCGACTTCTTCGTGATACACCCGAGACCCTCGCCGGAGCCACCGCATCGAGATCCGCGCTCCTGATTTCCCTACCCGCGCGATTCTTTCCGGATCACCCCCACGTATAAAGCCGAGCTCCGCCACCCTATTTCCAGATCTTTGGCCATTCGTATCCACCTCCTGTGAGCTCCAGCGCACTCGCGAGAGTGACAGCTTGCGTCCGGCGCCGTCGAAGCGAGGAGTGGAGGCGTATCCACTGATCCGGCGAGCTACGCCGCCGCTGCTCTGCCACCAGCGTGAGCACCGAGCCTCGGAGGGAGACGCTCCTCGAGGCAACGACCAGGAGCTTCCCCAGCTCCTCCCCAGTCTCCTCGTCCACCCAGGTATCCATTTCGCTCCGCCTTTTCCTTTAATTTCCGATTACGCCCAAATCGTCGCTCCGCCGCATTCCATCGATTCCGACCATCCAGTAGATAGATTCGATCATCGGACCCCACAGACACCTTCGCCTCCTTCCGACGCACCTTCTTCACCCCTCCATCCAACCCAGCACGCACAGGAGCTGGGAGCCGAGCTCCTCCATCTTCCCCCTTCGCCGGAGCTCGCCATTTCGACGCATCAGCCACCGCCACCTCGCCTAACCGGGTCGAGGCACTTTGCCCTCGACCCGCGAGTCTCCTGGATAGCTTTGCAGGTTAAAGGAAGGTCATCTGAGGCCTTTTGACATCAGGCCAGGAGGCGCAGCTCCGCCGACCTCGCCGGAGCTCCTCGGATCTCGGCTGGATCATCGGAGCCTATCACCAGCTGCAGGACACCAGTGCAGAGCTTCTCCGACCTTCAGGCGCAGCAGAGGAGCCTCGGAGCGAGACCACCAGGCCGGCGAACCTCGTCGGTCGTCTGTTCTTCGAGGACCTTCCTCTTCCGTTCGATCACTCCTCCCGCTCCAGACTCCATCAGGGCCGTCCATCTCCGGAGCAACCATCACCGCTCGATCCGAGGAGGGGAGATCGGGTGTGCCCTTCGTTCACCACCATCAGATTCTCCACGTGGCACACATCCAACAGCCCGCGTAATAAAGGGTAATTTACCCTTAGGCCCTCTTTAGTATTTTATTTCGTTTTTAGTCTTGTAATTAAGTAGAGTAGTTGTTTAAGTTTTGGGATATTTGCATAGAGACCTTGGTGCTTGCCTTTATTTACTGATATACCCCTGTACATGGTCTGACACGTGCTTCGTCACGTGGTTTCTTCGGGTTAATTACACTATATGCCTCTGTAGTTCTGGATGTTAACAGTTGAATGACACTTTTAGTTTATTTGCATTTATACCCCTGTGCGTGATATATTTCAACATGTGCGTGATATTTTGGGTATTTTGCGAATAGGACCCTGGACTTTTGGTACCTGTTACCAATAAGCCCTCGGAACATATTTTTCTTACATTTGGGTCCCTGAGTGCCCCAGACACGCGCATCGCACGTGTTTTGCTGGGTTAATTGCACCAGACCCCCCAGACTCTTGGGTATTTGCACTTTAGTCCCTATGCACAGTGCCCCCTCTTTATTTTTGAATAAAATAGCAAATCACCTCCAAATTTAATGAAAATTGGACACATGGCTCCTGCCATGGTGTAAAATTTTCTATAAATTTTGGAGACATTTTCGTCACTGGTTGATATTTTTAGAAAATCAAAAACATCCATTTTTGCTACTGTTTGACTTTAAAAATCACAAAAAAATATTAAATAGTGTCCAAAAATTACAAAAACATTGTCTACTGTCCATTTTGATGTGTTTGATTTTCTAGCCAATTTTGGCTATTTCTCGTTATTGAAAACCACTAAAAATTGAAAAACACCTAAAATCTTATAAAAATTCCAGTAAATCAATTAAAAATCCAAAAACAATAAAATAGGTGTCTAAATTTTCCTTATTTTCTTCTCTTCACAAGAAAATTACCTCTCAGATAATTTAGGGCTTTTAGATATTTTATCTAGGCCTTTCTAGCTCGGCTGGACAGTACCCTTGATTTCAGCTACTGTTTGATTTTTAGAAAATTAAATAAACATCAGAAAATTCTCAAAAATTCACCAAAAACACTAAAAAATATAAAACACATAAAAATATTTTTGTTTGAATTTTTGGTTGATTTTTAGTGCTTTAAATAAATTGTTGAAGTGTGTGTTTCTTTGTCTTTCTTATTTTCTTAATTAGCTAAAAATCCAAAAAAAATATAAAAAAATTCAAAAACCACAAAAAAATATTTTCTCCTTTTATTTTATCTCTTTTTTGACTACTTCGTAGGCCGAGAGGCCAACCCGTGCTCCTTGAGTTCGACCCTGGTCGCTATACCAGGTTATTCCAATAGCGAGACCGCTTTCGCGTTTTTGATCGACTTTTATTAGTGGTCTGATTTTTCTTGATTGACTTAGCTGAGTGACCTAGGTCACAACGACCATCTAGATACCTTTGCCTTAGTCGCTCAGCCAGTCATCAGAATGGTGCCGTTGCCGGGGATTATAGGGGGAAACCACTGAGTTCCTCTCATTCTATTCATTTATTCGTTTCTGTACTTAGCCATTCCTTTTCACTTCCCTTTTACTAAGCACGAGTTATGTCTTCTTCATCGCTCTTGATCACTCTGAGGACATCGTTCCAGCTAAGTATGGGGGGGGGTGTGTATATATTTCATATATACTTTAGCCATAACTTGTACTTTGTGTGAGTGTGTTAATAAATAAAATGACTAAAAATCACAAAAATTAAAAATTTTTCATGTACATAAACTTCTTTTATTTGCACATACATAGCTAGTGTACAAAGTATTTTTGTAAAAATGATTTCAAAAATCTTTTGTGTAAAGTCTGTGTAAATATTTTCTTATCAAAACTATGTATATAGTACAAAATTTTTCCAAAATGTTTTGAAAATCAAAAATTTGCAAAAATCTTGTGTAAATGTGTGTAAATATCTTTTGCAAAACTTGCACTTCATGCATCCATCCATTCATGATTTCAAAACATTTTTCAAAAATTTTGCACGATTGTAAATATTTGAAAATAGCATTTTTGTATATATATATGTATATAGTTTTTCCTGGATGAGAGTTGACATTTAAACTAAGCCTGGAATTAAATTGAGAAATGGAGCTTGAATAAGATCTTAATCCACCTAACTCTAAGAGGAACCTTATAGGGCTTAGGGTTAAGGCTTTTTAGGTCCATAAGGACTTAATTCTTTGAGTCCACTAGGCTATGAGCATATGTCATCTTGATGAGCCTAAGTAGAGCACTTAACAACACACGCATGACTCTTAGAGACAATGGCTTGACTTGCACCAGCACTTTACACATGGCTCTCCACGGATGAGGTGGTGAGGAGGCAGTTTCCTTTGGCTTGGGGTAGCATATGAGGGTAGTACTTCTAGGCGGAACCTCTCTTCTTCTTCTAGTGAAGGAAGTGCGTCTCAACTTGGTCTAGTGGTGATGAAGGCTAAAGACAGAAGTCGTGGGTTGCAATAAAGCTTCAAAAGAGGGATAGTCTACTGGCTCAAGAGGAAAATTTCTTGTATATATGCTGCACCATGTAGATATGTTGTATAGAAGCACTTGAAAAAAAAATTGCAAAATGCAAAAAGAACTCCAAAAAAAGTGGTGGGTCGGATTGAAAATTTAATAACCCCACCGGAGTGTATATAGTCAAATAAAGCAAAAGCTTATGGTATCCATGTTACATCTCATGAAGCTTGCAGCGGGAGACTTAGCTACACTGGCTGAGCTTCCAAAAGTCTATACTTCTTCCCCCTCTTCTTGAGCCGGTTGCACTTGAACTTAGAAGGGAATACCCCGCTTCTCGAGGAAAGAGTTGCTAGACCGAGGCATTAGAGTTACCAGGTTGAGGGAGGTTGTTTCTTTGTTACTTCTGAGGTGGGGAGCTACATATCACTTACACTGCATGGAAAGATTCATGGTCATTAGAGTTTGTGTATGTAGACTTGTTCTAATCTGGTTTACTGAGGAGTCTTGCCCATAGATTGGTGGAACTTAGAGGCTGTTGAGTTTTAAGCTTAAGTCTAAATAAGGTTCTGACACATTAATAATCCAAAGATCTGATCGAGCTCCATAATTCAATTTAATGAAGGAAAGTTTAATATTCAACATTGATCCATGTACATTCCCCTCCTTTTCTTTTTCTTTCTTTCTTTTTCACTTCTTTTTCAAATAAGTGTTTGCTAAGGGACTAGCAAAAGTTAAGTATAGGGGGTGATGAATACCCACTCATCACTCTTTATTCTTATATTTTAGCTACAAAAACCTTTGCAAATGCATGTATATTCATGTAAATACAAATAATTATCAAAAGCATGCATTGTATAAAGTTTAATAATTAGCATGTTTTTGTGCAAAAATAAAAGAATAAAGATTAAAAAGAAAAAGAGGGAAATATTTAGAATAAATATCGAGCAACCTAACCCAAGGGAGGGCTCAACATGGGCCTGACCGCATAAAAGCCAAAGTAGAGGGAGATAGGGGATCATGTGTGTAAAAATTTATGTAAATAAAATAAAAGTATTTTCCTCACAAAAATAAACTTAAATAGGTGTGTAAATATTTGTAGATATTTATAAAGATAAAAACAAAAGATAAAAGTATAAAATTTAAAAAGAAAGCAAAAACACCTCTTGTGGAGGCATCATGTACATAAACCACTCTTATATATATTTATTTAACCTTGTAAATAAATAAAATTAATTTCCAAAATTTTTGTAAATATTCTATGTTATATATGTAAATAAATTAAATAAAAATAATTAAAAAAAACAAAATAAAAATAACAAAATTAAAAACACAAAAATATATTGTAAATATACCATGTATATAAATGTATATATGTATTTATTTTACCTATGTATATAAATAATAAAAATAAAATAAAAATATCTTTTTATTCCTTATTTTATAATGAAAATAAATAAAATATAAAATAGGAATAAAATTGCATAAAAATAACAATTAAGAAAATCAAAAATTAAAAAGCCTATATTGTGCATATACCTATATATAGCTATATAATGTAAGTACCTTTTTTTTATTTCTAAAAATTTATTAAAAATCACAAAAAAATAGAAAAAAATAAAATAAAAATATTTCATGTTTGAACTTTTTACAAATTCGGCCATTTGCCACCTGTTATTTCACTTCCAAATAATATCCACGTGGCCTGTTCCTATTGGGTCCTGGGAGTGTTGACCGCCCGGTCAACTTCCCCCCCCAGGACCACCCCGTCTCGGATCTGGGTGACGGACCCGATTTCTCCCTTTTCTACCCACTTGATCCGACACCCATTTCACCAAACCTTGGGTCCGACTTCTTCGTGATACACCCGAGACCCTCGCCGGAGCCACCGCATCGAGATCCGCGCTCCTGATTTCCCTACCCGCGCGATTCTTTTCGGATCACCCCCACGTATAAAGCCGAGCTCCGCCACCCTATTTCCGGATCTTTGGCCATTCGTATCCACCTCCTGTGAGCTCCAGCACACTCGCGAGAGTGACAGCTTGCATCCGGCGTCGTCGAAGCGAGGAGTGGAGGCGTATCCACTGATCCGGTGAGCTACGCCGCCGCTGCTCCGCCACCAGCGTGAGCACCGAGCCTCGGAGGGAGACGCTCCTCGAGGTAACGACCAGGAGCTTCCCCAGCTCCTCCCCAGTCTCCTCGTCCACCCAGGTATCCATTTCGCTCCGCCTTTTCCTTTAATTTCCGATTACGCCCAAATCGTCGCTCCGCCGCATTCCATCGATTCCGACCATCCAGTAGATAGATTCGATCATCAGACCCCACAGACACCTTCGCCTCCTTCCGACGCACCTTCTTCACCCCTCCATCCAACCCAGCTCGCACAGGAGCTCCCCCTTCGCCGGAGCTCGCCATTTCGACGCATCAGCCACCGCCACCTCGCCTAACCGGGTCGAGGCACTTTGCCATCGACCCGCGAGTCTCCTGGATAGCTTTGCAGGATAAAGGAAGGACATCTGAGGCCTTTTGACATCAGGCCAGGAGGCGCAGCTCCGCCGACCTTGCCGGAGCTCCTCGGAGCTCGGCTGGATCATCGGAACCTATCACCAGCTGCAGGACACCAGTACGGAGCTTCTCCGACCTTCAGGCGCAGCAGAGGAGCCTCGGAGCGAGACCACCAGGCCGGCGAACCTCGCCGGTCGTCTGTTCTTCGAGGACCTTCCTCTTCCGTTCGATCACTCCTCCCGCTCCAGACTCCATCAGGGCCGTCCATCTCCGGAGCAACCATCACCGCTCGATCCGAGGAGGGGAGATCTGGTGCGCCCATCGTTCACCACCATCAGATCCTCCACGTGGCACGCATCCAACAGCCCGCGTAATAAAGGGTAATTTACCCTTAGGCCCTCTTTAGTATTTTATTTCATTTTTAGTCTTGTAATTAAGTAGAGTAATTGTTTAAGTTTTGGGATATTTGCATAGAGACCTTGGTGCTTGCCTTTATTTACTGATATACCCCTGTACATGGTCTGACACGTGCTTCGTCACGTGGTTTCTTCGGGTTAATTACACTATATGCCTCTGTAGTTCTGGATGTTAGTTTATTTGCATTTATACCCCTGTGCGTGATATATTTCAACATGTGCGTGATATTTTGGGTATTTTGCGAATAGGACCCTGGACTTTTGGTACCTGTTACCAATAAGCCCTCGGAACTTATTTTTCTTACATTTGGGTCCCTGAGTGCCCCAGACACGCGCATCGCACGTGTTTTGCTGGGTTAATTGCACCAGACCCCCCAGACTCTTGGGTATTTGCACTTTAGTCCCTGTGCACAATGCCCCCTCTTTATTTTTGAATAAAATAGCAAATCACCTCCAAATTTAATGAAAATTGGACACATGGCTCCTTCCATGGTGTAAAATTTTCTATAAATTTTGGAGACATTTTCGTCACTGTTTGATATTTTTAGAAAATCAAAAACATCCATTTTTGCTATTGTTTGACTTTAAAAATCACAAAAAAATATTAAATAGTGTCCAAAAATTACAAAAAATTGTCTACTGTCCATTTTTATGTGTTTGATTTTCTAGCCAATTTTGGCTATTTCTCATTACTGAAAACCACTAAAAATTGAAAAACACCTAAAATCTTATAAAAATTCCAGTAAATCAATTAAAAATCCAAAAATAATAAAATAGGTGCCTAAATTTTCCTTATTTTCTTCTCTTCACAGGAAAATTACCTCCCAGCTAATTTAGGGCTTTTAGATATTTTATATAGGCCTTTCTAGCTCGGCTGGACAATACCCTTGATTTCAGCTACTGTTTGATTTTTAGAAAATTAAATAAACATCAGAAAATTCTCAAAAATTCACCAAAAACACTAAAAAATATAAAACACATAAAAAATTTTGTTTGAATTTTTGGTTGATTTTTAGTGCTTTAAATAAATTGTTGAAGTGTGTGTTTCTTTGTCTTTCTTATTTTCTTAATTAGCTAAAAATCCAAAAAAAATATAAAAAAAATTCAAAAACCACAAAAAATATTTTCTCCTTTTATTTTATCTCTTTTTTGACTACTTCGTAGGCCGAGAGGCCAACCCGTACTCCTTGAGTTCGACCCTGGTCGCTATACCAGGTTAATCCAATAGCGAGACCGCTTTCGCGTTTTTGATCGACTTTTATTAGTGGTCTGATTTTTCTTGATTGACTTAGCTGAGTGACCTAGGTCACAACGACCATCTAGATACCTTTGCCTTAGTCGCTCGGCCAGTCATCAGTCTCCCCCTTGGGGGCATCCAATATGGCTATCCCGCCCAATTTTTGGCAAATTTTTTATTTTTTTGAAAAATGTTGTCATGTATATGAAGGATATTGAGAATCCTTAAGCGCACCACGAAAGCGTGTCGATCGCATCGTATGCAATCGGAGCAACTAGTCGCACTAGTCGCTAGATGCGACGGAAATTAAAATTTTTTAAAACTAAAGATGAAACCACATGATCACGAGAACACTTCTCGGATCGTTTCATCAAACCACAAAGTATAAGGAATACCTCTTGGAGCGTGGTTGTAATCGTGAGATGCCAAACAAGAGATCCTCCTGTCTTCAGTCCGATCCACGAAGAACGCACTTGCGGGCACGATTATGAGTCACGTTCCTCCCGTAATCCTCGATGAAGATCCAAGCAATGAATCCCTTGATTTCATCAAATGAAATCCGTCGTCTTCCTTTGAAGCAAGCAACCCCAAAGAAGAAGGAGATCCTCGAGTCGTCGAAGGTGAAGGTGAGATACTCTCCTCCTCAATATTCAAGATGGACGGCCACTTGAAATTAAGAGAGAGATGGTAGGCGAGAATGAGAGAAAAGAGAAAGAGAGAGAGAGAGAGAGTAGTAGGCTTCTACAGCTCTAAATAATGTACCTTGAAAGGCTAGGTTAGCCCTCCTTTTTTATTAGTCTAGGATCCAATGGATCTCAATCCATGGGACACAGATCCAACGATCAAGTTGGTCTATGTATTAATCAATGGCCAAGATTGTTGTTGGTTAAAAAACAAACAACATTAATTTATATTTAAATTAAATATATGTTGCAACCAAGGTTTCAGAAGTCGGCAGTCTGTACTCGGTCGGCAGGGTCACTGACTAAGGATTAATCGGCAGTCGGGAGAGTAATCGGATTTAGTCGGGCATTAGTCGGTTTTGAATTTTTAATTATTTTAAATATATAAATCAAGTTTTATAACATATACTCTCATTTATATTCATATATTTAGCAGTTTTAATATTTTTGATAGCTTAAAAAATTATAGGAACAGAAGAAAAAATGAAGCAAGTTAAGAACAAAATGTTTGGTTCATAGCACGGACAAAATGTTAAGAACAAAATGTTTGGTACATAGCACGAGTTGAAGTTAGAAATAAATTAATACAAAGCTAATCAACAACCACAAAAGGTAAATAACCTAAGTTGCCTAACTATCATGCAAATCAACAAGAAGTATCTAAGTTAACGAACATTTAGGCATAATAAACACAATTCTAATCTTATATAAGTTAACCAACATGAAATTAAATCACAAAGTTTTAAGTAAAATTATCCAGGATAGTATATTAATTAGTTGATATCTTATATCTAAATGAAAAACTATAATTTAAAGTATAGAAGGATACAAAATTTTCTTATAATTTTTATTTAACATTTTAAGTGTTTTTTATTTTTATATTTTTAATTTATTTGTGAGTTATACTTATTATTAGCATGTAACCTTAAGTATCTCATCTTATTGTCTAACAACAAGCCCTAAATATTATCTAATTCTAAACAGGTAATCGAGTTTACGGCTTGCGCCGAAACATATATCCGAAATCCCTATGCAAAAGTCAGCCGAGAAATCTCTATGCAAAAGTCGGTCGACTAGTCGGCCGACTAGGCCGACTAATCGGGCGATTAATCGGGTCTGACCGACTATTGGCCGATTTGGCCTAGTCGAGTTGGGTACCCCCCCGACTCGACTAGTCGGACTGACTAGTCGACCGAGTCGGCCGACTTTTACAACAGTGGTTGCAACATTATCAACACAATCTAATTTAACATAAATTAATTAACACAAGATAATAGGATAATAATAAAAAATGAGATGATAATTCACCCTAAATAGATGGGGAGTCACCCATGACTTGTATTATCCACCCTTTTTATTTAATCCAATTGTCTCTTATTTGATTTGAAATATTATCCACCAAATTAATTCTCAATTAATTGGTGTTTATCTATTGCAAAATTATCCACCAAATTAATTCCCAATTATTCGTGAATATTTATTGCAAAATTATCCACTAAATTAATTCCCAATTAATTAGTGAATATTTCAATCATGCCATTGAAAATATGTGAATCATATTCACAACCCAAACTAATTTGTAAATTACATTTCCAATTAACTAATTAATGTGAATCCAATCCACATTAATAATTAACAAATGCCATTTACGAAAATTCTCTCTCTTCAATATATGTATATTATAAATCATATTTATAATACACAAATATTATGGATAGTATTATCTACATTCTCTAATCCTTGATAGTTAAACCTCATTTAATTATCTTGGATAATCTTTCTCACAATATGAATCATATTCATATTATGCTTGATAATTAAATCTCATTTAATCATCAAGTCCATCTTGCTTGGATATGTAGTTCATCAAATGAATTATTCTTGAACTCCTTCAAGAACAATGTGCTTTCTCTGCAGATACTTGGAGATAAGGACATGGCGACTGTATTGTTCTGCGTATAGTGACTTGGATATAGAGATCTTATCTCAAATCCAGATCTTACGAACCTCCCACAGATGCTTGATTAAATCAAGACCGCAAATCTAATCTTCTCATTGTATCTTAATCTCATTCAGATCAATATCCAATACTTAGACTAAGATCAGATTGCTTCCCTACTGAAAGGAGTCACTAAAATCCAGACCTGTTTCATCACTCCCTCAGAATGGAAGCGTCATGGATTTGCAATCGTTTATGATCACATCACCCTAAAGTATTCCCAATATCTGTACATCCTGCATACTAGAAGACCTATGATCAACCCGAAGATCAAGATCAATTTTATACCGTCTTTTTCAGGGTTTTATCAGTTAGTTTCTCATTGATCATTGGGATTTGGTATCGATCATATACTTTCCAAAAGTATATATCATATCTAGGTCTTGATCATATACTTTCCAAAAGTATATATCAAACCTACAAATTCAGTCAAGCTTCCAAAGCGAGACGACCGTGCACGGAATTTGATTCTTCCCAATATCTCATGAGTGAGCTCATGTCTTCCGGTTCAGTAGTGAACCTGTATGATCCCTTTGAGAGATCGTATTACTCATATGCCCTTATATGCACACCAACGCACCGGTGTATGGACCTTGGTTAGGTCATCAACCTATTGGTCTGCCAAATGTACATACTCAGACATAAAGTAACACATCTGTCTCCGGTCAGAGGATGCGTACCTATATCGTGACAGCATACGACATAGGATTTTGGTTATCTCGATCTCGTTAAGTCAACTCTTTGACCTAACTAATCTGACACCTCTGAATCTCTATTCCTATGCAGAGGACCTACATCAAGAGGTCGGTCAGATATCAGCCTATGTGAGAAAGGATTTCCATCTCCTACTCAGGCTGGAGGTCACATCTTAACAATCATTTGATGGTGCTTGATGAGTCCTCAATCTAACTCTTTAGATATTCATCCAAGCACCAACCTCTATGATTCAATAATTGAATCAACAGCTGTATGATCATTAAGATATCCATGGTACATAACCCTAATTGTACTAAGGGACCTATTATGCAAATTAATTATTCTTCATTTCAGATCAGGGAATGATATTCGCAATAACATTTATTGCATAATGGCTCGCCGTGGGCTCGCATGTCCAGCAATCTCCCACTAGCCCAAAGAGCCATTAATGGGCTAATCATTTAAATCCACACTCATGTGACAATCATATGCTATTTAGAAATAGCTAGGTAAGATGATCAGTCACTCTGTTTCCAAAAGACTATGCCAAGTCCTTTTACGACACTTGCATATCCCTAGGTAACAGTGCTCGCATCCAATGCGAATGTTGCATCTTATGCAACCAATAATCATTCTTGATAAAGCAATTATAGTGTCCTTGACACTTGCTCAGTAATTATTATAACCAGTATTTCCATAATCCTTAAAAGAATACCCTTAATCCTGGAGATCACTATCTCATAAGGTATCCATAGTTAAGACCTTTTAGATCTCTATCTATAAAGTCTTAAGCTTTTGAAGATAGGACTTTGAGATCACTATCTCAAAAAATATTGTCATCTATGAGGATTTTATTAGTACTGCAATCAAGTGTTTTCTCTCCATAGTAGGATTAGCAACACTTTACTACTCCCACTGCATGGTAGATATCTTGCTTTTGTACACATCTAGCATACACTTAGCTTCTCATAACTGATGCACAAGTGCAAGCAGTTTTAGCATTCACTTCCTCAACTCTTTGAGGTACTATCCCTTCAGATAGGTCAATACCAAATCTCAAGGGAAGGAAGCCTTTCTTGGAATTTCCAAGAATGGAATATGTCCAAGGTGTACTACAAATATGACAGTCCCAATACCCTCTTTTCTTTGCTTCTGAACAACTTCAGAACTAAGATCTAAGAGGTATTCTTGAGATCATATCTCAAGGTATGGAATAGCCAGTCTATAAAACACTTATTATCATCCTTATATCATTCCAAATGATTAGGATTATCTACATTTAGCACGATGAACACAATGACATTCCCACTAAGCTTCACAAGGTACATCGAGATTCTATCTGAAATCATAACATTTACGATTTCATCAAATCTTATGTTCCATATTCAACAAGCTTATTTGAGTCCACAGATGGATTTCTTTAGCTTTCAAATCTCACTTTCCCCAATCATGAAGCCATGGGGCTACTTCATGTGAATATCCTCAGAGAGGTATTCTTAGAGGAATGCAATCTTGACTTACATATTGAAGATGAAACAATCAAGTTGTTTAGCTAAGGTTAGCAATATTCTGATGATTTTAAGCATGGTTACCGAAGAGCAAGTCTTATTGCAAGCAATGTCTTCTCTTCCGATGTGTAGCTTATGGCTACGAACTGAGCTTTGAAGGTCTCTACCTTTTCATCAAGTTCCCTCTTTCACTTGAAGATCCATTTACACCTTAACAGGTCTTACCCTTATAGGTGGATCCTCTAGGGTCCATATACAACATTTGTTTATGAAGTCTACTTTAGACTTTATTGCTAATATCCATCTTTCCATGTCATGATCCTCAGGAGTTTCATCACATGAAGTCCGATCATTGTCAGACTTAACTGACACATGGAATACATCCTCAAACTCATTTGAAGAGGTATTAGTGCTTCATCTTTAATTATCCCTTTAGTTTCTGATTTCAGGAGCCTCATCATCTTCTCAAGATCAAATGAGTTCCTATACTTCATTTTCATCTTGATTCTCAAGAGAGTCATCCTCTAAGAATCACATTCTCAGAGATGAGATCTTTTAAGAATCTCAGGGTTATAAAGTAGGTATCCAATACATCCTTTATTTTCCTAATGAAGTAGCACTCTCAAGTGCTAGATTCTAGCTTACATGCATGGAACCTTATTAAGGATATATATTGTGTTCTCTACTACACATATATACCTGAAAACTAAGGGATAATTATGCTAATATTCATCATTGATCAAATCATGTCACACATGATCCAATTGTATCTCCCTACAACTTCATTGAGTTTAGGTGTGTTAGGAGGATTGAGATAGAAATGATATTCATATCTTCATAAGGTATTCTTTAAATTCATCTAATAGGTACTTGCTACTATGGTTAGATCAAATTCATTTAATCTTCCTTCAAACTTTGGTTCTAAACCAAAAATTGTGAAATCTTTGAACATTTCAAAGGTTTCTCAGGTGAAGAAAAGAAATCGCATATCATACATGATCATCAATAGATATCACATATCCACAATGTTCGCTCATGATATATATGATCCACATTCATCAATATGTATGATATCCCAAATACCATGACATCTTACACCTTCCTAAGAGAAGGGTGTATTGGGCATTCTTTGAATACAATATTCACAAGTATGTAAGATTTGAAATTTTAGACATTCTAAAGATTCATCTCTTACTAGTTTATTGATCATATCAATAGACATATGTCCAAGACTTGATGCCAGATCATCGTCAAATGATCTTCATCCTCCTATTGATATATCAAGGTTTAATTTTCAACATTAGAAATCTTAATGTACCATTCATTAATTTTCTAATTTACTAGAATCCACTAGATGCTAGATTACTATCTGAACTATATCCATCATAACTCTTTATGATAGGTTTATTCCAGAATTCATGTTTATTTCCAACATTTAGAAACAAACAATGAGTGTATTCTAATATCTAGGTCATAGAGACATTTTCTAAGACAAATGGCTCTCCCACTGAAAATATGAAGTCCATCTATCCAATAGAGATTGTCGCAACAATTGCACCAATATCCATGTAGACGACTATTAAATCTTAAGATCAAATTTCTAATCTTCTAATATATATCTACAACCAATTGCAAATGTCATTAGAAGATTGGGATACAATTATCAGACTTTATCTTATGAAATAAGTAAGTCAAAGTCAATGATTATATGTAGATTATTCTGGTGCTCTATCTGAGTCCTTCACTAAGGATTTTATATAGACTTGATAGTCATACTATCAACACATCAACTTATTGCAGTATTGGCATTCATCCAACTCTTTGGATGTCACATGGAAGTCACAGAAGTACAATCAACTCTTTTGACTTTCCTTCTCACATGGGTCCAACCCACGCTTCCACTGTGCTCTCTTCATCTATAAACAACCATTGTTCAAGACAAAGAATCTCTTATGTTGAATTCAAAAGATTTCAATACAAGAGCACTTCAACATTTATACATGCTTAAGTAAATTCATACAATATGAATGTTATGAAGCTTCATGAATGACTAGAGTAAACAGTAGAATGATGACGCTCATCATATCTACATACATCTTAACTCATAAGGTTCGTTTGTTTGCAGGGTTGGGCACGGTTGGGTTGGGTTGGGTATTGATGAAACCCAATTTCATCATCTTTATTTTTCATAATTAACCCCCTTGCTTAAAGTTTTGTCAATAAACTCCTGATAAAGTCCTGTAATTATCAGAGTCCTTAATAAATTAAAAACCACAAAAAATGGCAAAATAAAAATCCGTGGTATTTTTAGACTTAAAAAAATACCCTCAAAAAGATTTCGGGTCTTTGTTTAATGTCATCTCCAGTTTTGGTCAACAGGAAACTTGTAGATCTCGTCAAGATCTACAACTTTCATGTTTTGAGTTTTCTCAAATTCGGCCATTATAGCCTTCAAAAATTAAAAATTCCATCTGAATAATCTGATTGGGCCACGTGGCCCAATCTGGGTGAGCCACGTGGCCCGCCTCTCTTGTCTCTTCCGCCTCCTCTTCTAGCCGTCGGATCACCGTCTTTATCCAACGGCCAGAGCACGTCCATGCCTGCTATTTTCCGCAGCCGTTTGATCTTTCCCCCTCCCCCAATCTGATCCGTCTGTGAGCGCTCTGATAAGAGCCTGCCACGTAGCAGCCTTGTCCACCCCACGATCATATCGGGGATGCTCCATCTGAGCCCCTAGCTCCGCGACCATCACCAGCCCTTCGATCATGCGCCTTCTTCACATCACTACCGTCCGCTAGCGCGCAAGCCTCACCACGACACCTGGCACACTCTTGACGCTTCGATCAATACACCGTCGATCTGATCCAAACCGTCCCTACGCGCCCACATCAAGACCGTTGGATCTGACGATCCAACGGTCCAGACCTCGTCTTCCTCCTCCCGCAAGCTCCGCCCGACCCCCGCGCCTTGCAAACCTCCTCCACCCTTCTAAATTTAACTGCCTCACCTTACCACCTCTCCTCTCCCTAACCACCTTACGTTCGAGCCCAGTCCTCCAGGATTCTCGCGCACATCCCACGAGCTCCGTTCTCCTCTCCATTCGCCCCATGCGCACCCTTGAAACCTGCGACTCCACTCATCAACTCCGCCATCACCACCTTTAAATACCACGCCTCTGCCCCACTTCACCCTCATCCACCAACCAAGGGACTGAGGCCCAGCCCTCCAGCTCCTCCCTGTGACAGGGGGAGAAGCTTGGATCGAGCTATGACGACCCCAAATACCCCGGTGAGATCCGCAGCTGCTCCGCTGCGTCACGGAGGCTTAAAACCCCGCTCGAGCTCCGAGGAATTGCCGACCTCGACGTGCGACGACCAGGGCATCTTCTCCGATGCCCAACCCAGGCGCCACCTCCATCTCCGGCCAGGTAAGCCATCCGATCCTTTCTATAATTCTTTCTTTATTTTCTCTTAATTTTCCAGGTTGATACCTCCATCTCCGACCTCCATTATTAACTCCACGAGCTACGCCTTCACCCCTCCGTCCACGGAAGCTACTCCGATCGCCCTTCTACTCCTTCACAACCTCTGTCATCCTAGGCTTCCTCCTCTGCCGGAGGCGGAGGAGGACCCACTAAGGGCTTCGCCTTCTTCGCTCCACAAACGCCCTCCGTCCGCCTCATCTCGCACGTACGCACACCCTAACCCCCTTGCAGGTCAACCATCACCAACGGCCGGACCGTGGGCGGAGCTGAGTTCTAGAGCTCCGCCTCCGGTGATCAGGCATCGACAGCGTAGTTCAGCCACTCTGGCAGGTCCTCCGACATCGGACCTTCATCGCCAGAGCATCAGCGATCTTCCCCGAGCTTCACCGAGCGTAGCGAGGCGCGGCGAAGCTCTAGGCCTCACGCCGGAGCTCCAATCGCGCCGCCAGCCATCAAGGAGGGAGGAGAAGCAGCTACCGTTGGATCTCGCCCCACGGCGGAGATCCAACGGCCCTGGAGGAGCCCACGTCGCCATCCCGGAGCGCGGAGGCTCGGTGGAACCGAGCTTCGCCCAAGGCAACCTCGAGCCACCACGTGGCCCGAGCCACCTGCAACGGCCAACTGAAGCAACGCCGAACCTCGCCCCCATCCGAGCCTAGCTCACGTGGCTCACGCACGTGGGTGGGGGCTTTTTTGCATCGGCGCCCTCGCACCTTCTGGAAATTACATCTAGGTCCTGAAACCACGTGGCGGTCCCTGAGCCCACGCCGAGCCTCATCGTCACCAAACCTGGAGGCTCGTGTATCCCGAGCCAACCCGAAGCAGCAGCGAGCCTCTGCTAAGCCCGAGCCGCCCTCCGAGCCTAGATAGCGCGTGCCTGGCACGTGCTTCCTGCGTTATTTGCAGAGTCGCCAACGAAGTTAGTCAAATTTGCAAACAGGTCCCGAGCACGTGCAACACTTGCGCGCCTGGGGCTATTTGCACTAATACCCTTGCGGGTTTCAATAATTGCAAATATGCCCCCGCGCGTATGGTTTATTTACAGGGAAGGCCCCACACTTATTTTTATTGCATTTTAGACTTTCCCAGGGACTGATTTGTAGATATCTTTTTATGTTTTCTTTCATTTATGCCCTTGCCTTTGATCTTGCATATCTTGAGCCTCGTATATTCGATTGAGGTGATTTTAGTTTCATTTCGAAGCTCTTTTTATCATCTTTATTCTGGCATGCTTAGATTCTCACTTTGACACTTCGATCTGTACTGCTCTATATTGGTCAACTTAGTGTCCTGATTTCCTTGTTTCTCATGCATGCTTGCTATATAAATGAAAATTGCTTCATTATCTGATTCTGTTCAACTCGTACATTTTATGGATTTAGTAATGATCATTTCGGGCATAACATTTGCATTGCATTTCCTAGCATTTATCTGCATAGTGAAAAATTGATAAAAAATGCATGTTTGACTTTAATGCATCGTTGTGTCTTTGCATACATTTGACCTATATGCCTTTAATTAAACACCTAGTTAAATAAATAGAAGTCCGATTAATACGAGAGAAGCGCGTGTCCCTGAGTTCGACCTTGGTTTCTTGCCAAGTAAAATAAAAATTAATAACCATCGCATTCTTATTTGACATATATCAATGAGGTGGTCTCTTTGATGACCAAAATCGGCCCGACTGCATCGACATGTTTAAGTGCTAATTCCGCACTATTAAAGGGCCGATTTTGCGGATCGTCAAATGGAGCCGTTGCCGGGGACACGACTCATTTCTCATATTTTTTTTGGAATTTTGTTTATTTAATTTCGTGTTTCTTTTATAGGTCACTTTTTGTTCATTTATTTAGCATTATAAAATTTTCTTTTTCGATTGATCTCTAATCAATTTTCTGTGGCAGGGCCCTTGGTGTTCAAGGAGGCGAGAAGCCGATGCTTCCCGCTGTGAGGAGCCGCAGCAACACGTTCGGAGTATGTCGAGAAGAAAGAAAAAAATGTCTTGCATTTTTATTTCCATGTAATAATTCGTCGTTTACAGCGGTCTTCGATTGAAGACTCGTGGTTGTAATCGAACGAATGTGGTTGTGTGGGGATCGTCCCCACTTGAGTGTCGACCTAGGACTAGGCACGCGGCTTTCCGAGCTCATCTTTCCTATTTTACGTGCTTGATCGTAGGTAGGACACACTAAATTCTATACGCACATAATCTCGCATCACTTAGCTAAAATTAACGAAAATCAATCACCGCTAATAGATGCATGATTAGGTGCGGCTTTTTCGACTTGCATACATGTTGGATTTGGTTTTCAAAACAGCCCCAGTTTTTCACATGTTTTTGTCAAATCACTGCATGATCTCTCACTTAGCCTAGATCGCGGTTTTTATCGAATACATGTTTTTCTCGGTTTCGTTTTCCTAGCTTGATCACCTAGGTCAAATGGAAAAAGGGATTGACTGGTAGACGATGACTTCTTGATTTTGTGCTAACCATAATCAGTGAAAACCTAAAATAAAATTGGGACTGTTAATTGCAAGTCAACCAAAAATGGAGTAAAATTCGATTTTGGGAGAGCAATACCCTCACTTACGCAATGATTTTCACTCCAATTCTTTTCTTTGCGTAAAAATCAAACGTTTTATCACCAATAAAATAGACAACATAATAAACCAACTTTGGTTGGTTTCATGTGTGAGTTGGTGAAACTAAGGGTTTGCTTGCTTGATTGAGCCTTGTATGATGCGACACGCACCCCAAAACCGAAGACACTCCATTTCATCTCCGAAGATTTAACCGCTCACTTGTATATTCACCCTTCTTCTTCGTTCACCCCGGGTCTTTTCCAACATTAATTTTCCATCTTTATACTTAGGCTAATCTCAGCCTAAGTATAGGGGGGACCCAAGTCCCTGTGATTTCTCTACTCATCTTTTCTTGCCTTTATACTTAGGTTATTTCTAACCTAAGTATAGGGGGAGCCCCCTCTATGCTCCCGTATATTTCTCTATACTTAAATGGACCTATGGACTCGTAACAGCTAGTGCTATGAGGACATAGCAAAGTTTAAGGATAGGGGGGTATACCGTATATACTGTATATTTACTTTAGCAATAAACTGAAAAATTTTGAAAAATTTAATTTTTGGCTAAAGTAAAATTCTTTGGACTAAGAGAACTCAAATGATTTCACGACTTTTTCTATACTATGTTACACTATTTTGATAAAAATATTTTCGAAAACGATTTGAAAAAAATGAGTTTTTCTTGTTTTGAAAAATATTTTTGAAAAATGTTTTTGAAAATCATTCATTGGTGTGACATGAGTCTAACCTGTGTTTTAACCTTTAAATTAAATCCACAAAAATGAGAAAAATCCAAAAATCCTTTAGGAGCCATTAGTGACTACTAAGCCCCATTAAATAGCCGTGTTCAGTGAGGGTTCGCCCTTAGCAGAGTGGATGGTTTAAAGGACATCGCGTAAGGCTCCGTCCTTAAGCAACGGGCTCCGGCCTGTACTTACATTCATACTGGCTGAATGCACATGCAACTATTTAATTGAGATTAGGCAGTCCTCATATCTCTTGAAGCAAAATTCAAAAAAAAATGTTTTTGAATGAAGGAGTTGGATTAAACCTCTACTCTTACACCTTCAACCAGGATCTGAAATGTTCAAGGAAGCTTGATTTATGAGTTCTGTGAGATTTGCGGTTAACCAGCCTTAGTCATCAGGGTCATAGACTTAATCATCCACATTCCCCTAGGTTTCTAGATTTGCATGCTATATTCCATGCTTAATCTCAGATAAAGAAAATATGATCAGCACATCACATGCACGATTGCGGTTTTGATTGAGATGAGTTGATTTTTCACTTGAGGAATTGGGATGAGAGATTCGAGTCTGGATTTGATCTAATGAGGCTCGAGGATGGGATAAAATCTTTGAAGGCTTCAGGAAACCTGAGTGTCAGCAATTTAGCCAGTATGAGAACTTGGTTCTTATACTAATCTCTTGTTATTGACCTAAGTGCCTGGGTGTGAATTATATAAAAAAAATTGTTGATCAGTGTGCGCCAACTATTGGTAAAAGCAGTGGAGCTAGCCAAAAAATTATACAAGTCAATGAAATTTCAAAGAAAAAGCTCTCATTCCACAAAGTCAAATATCAAAGAGCTTCCACCAAAGGCGAGCGCTCCCAAACTTTTCAAAGTGTCCTCTTGGACCACCTCTATTAGGACCAGGAGTCGGGCTTGCACCAAAAAAGGGCTCTGCATCGTAAATGCTACAAGTCTGGGTGTCGAAGGTACGATAGGTATTCAATAGAGACACACCCCGGTGTACTCCTAGGAAAACAAGTGCAGACGGCTCCAACTTTTCTTGACGGACGCACTGATCAACACCAAAAAAAAGTGTTGCGTAAAAGGCACTAGAGAGAATCCTTGTTCCAATGAGAGGGAGAGAAGAATTGACACAATCCCATGCCCTCCATTTCTGGCCTGTCATCCACATTTTCTAAGTCTGACAACTAAAGAGACGGTAGACTGAATGCAAGATTGGATTTATTCCCTAGTGTTGAGGATTGGGTCCTTAGGAGAATTTCTTGGACCAAGACTTTGGGTGAAGATTTGACTCTACTCTCAGAATTGCGATCAACACTAAATGTCATATCCTTTAGATTATATGTATATCAGAGAGAGTCTAAAGAATTAGAGGAATTGGATAACTCTTGATTAAGGCTGGGTTGAACTCGAGGATTTTGGACCTCTAAAATTGAACCGACGTGAGCAGATTGGATCCTGTATTCACATGCACAAGGGGGTTAATCCAACTTAGTCATTCTTTCTGATGCCCGAGGACGAGCATGGTTTAAGTATAGGGGGTTGATGAAACCCAATTTCATCATCTTTATTTTTCATAATTAACCCCCCTTGCTTAAAGTTTTGTCAATAAACTCCTGATAAAGTCCTGTAATTATCAGAGTCCTTAATAAATTAAAAACCACAAAAAATGGCAAAATAAAAATCCGTGGTATTTTTAGACTTAAAAAAATACACTCAAAAATATTTTGGGTCTTTGTTTGATGTCATCTCCAGTTTTGGTCAACAGGAAACTTGTAGATCTCGTCAAGATCTACAACTTTCATGTTTTGAGTTTTCTCAAATTTGGCCATTATAGCCTTCAAAAATTAAAAATTCCATCTGAATAATCTGATTGGGCCACGTGGCCCAATCTGGGTGAGCCACGTGGCCCGCCTCTCTTGTCTCTTCCGCCTCCTCTTCCAGCCGTCGGATCGCCGTCTTTATCCAACGGCCAGAGCACGTCCACGCCTGCTATTTTCTGCAGCCGTTTGATCTTTCCCCTCCCCCAATCTGATCCGTCTGTGAGCGCTCTGATAAGAGCCTGCCACGTAGCAGCCTTGTCCACCCCACGATCATATCGGGGATGCTCCATCTCAGCCGCTAGCTCCGCGACCATCACCAGCCCTTCGATCATGCGCCTTCTTCACATCACTAACGTCCGCTAGAGCGCAAGCCTCACCACGACACCTGGCACACTCTTGACGCTTCGATCAATACACCGTCGATCTGATCCAAACCGTCCCTACGCGCCCACATCAAGACCGTTGGATCTGACGATCCAACGGTCCAGACCTCGTCTTCCTCCTCCCGCAAGCTCCGCCCGACCCCCGCGCCTCGCAAACCTCCTCCACCCTTCTAAATTTAGCTGCCTCACCTTACCACCTCTCCTCTCCCTAACCACCTTACGTTCGAGCCCAGTCCTCCAGGATTCTCGCGCACATCCCACGAGCTCCGTTCTCCTCTCCATTCGCCCCATGCGCACCCTTGAAACCTGCGACTCCACTCATCAACTCCGCCATCACCACCTTTAAATACCACGCCTCCGCCCCACTTCACCCTCATCCACCAACCAAGGGACTGAGGCCCAGCCCTCCAGCTCCTCCCTGTGACAGGGGGAGGAGCTTGGATTGAGCTATGACGACCCAAATACCCCGGTGAGATCCGCAGCTGCTCCGCTGCGTCGCGGAGGCTTAAAACCCCGCTCGAGCTCCGAGGAATTGCCGACCTCGACGTGCGACGACCAGGGCATCTTCTCCGATGCCCAACCCAGGCGCCACCTCCATCTCCGGCCAGGTAAGCCATCCGATCCTTTCTGTAATTCTTTCTTTATTTTCTCTTAATTTTCCAGGTTGATACCTCCATCTCTGACCTCCATTATTAACTCCACGAGCTACGCCTTCACCCCTCCTTCCACGGAAGCTACTCCGATCACCCTTCTACTCCTTCACAACCTCTGTCATCCCCAGGCTTCCTCCTCCGCCGGAGGCGGAGGAGGACCCACTAAGGGCTTCGCCTTCTTCGCTCCACAAACGCCCTCCGTCCGCCTCATCTCGCACGCACGCACACCCTAACCCCCTTGCAGGTCAACCATCACCAACGGCCGGACCGTGGGCGGAGCTGAGTTCTAGAGCTCCGCCTCCGGTGATCAGGCGTCGACAACGTAGTTCAGCCACTCTGGCAGGTCCTCCGACATCGGACCTTCATCGCCAGAGCATCAGCGATCTTCCCCGAGCTTTACCGAGCGTAGCGAGGCGCGGCGTAGCTCTAGGCCTCACGCCGGAGCTCCAATCGCGCCGCCAGCCATCAAGGAGGGAGGAGAAGCAGCTACCGTTGGATCTCGCCCCACGGCGGGAGATCCAACGGCCCTGGAGGAGCCACGTCGCTATCCCGGAGCGCGGAGGCTCGGTGGAACCGAGCTTCGCCCAAGGCAACCTCGAGCCACCACGTGGCCCGAGCCACCTGCAACGGCCAACTGAAGCAACCGCCGAACCTCGCCCCCATCCGAGCCTAGCTCACGTGGCTCACGCACGTGGGTGTGGGCTTTTTGCATCGGCGCCCTCGCACCTTCTGGAAATTACATCCAGGTCCTGATACCACGTGGCGGTCCCTGAGCCCACGCCGAGCCTCATCGTCACCAAGCCTGGAGGCTCGTGTATCCCGAGCCAACCCGAAGCAGCAGCGAGCCTCTGCCAAGCCCGAGCCGCCCTCCGAGCCTAGATAGCGCGTGCCTGGCACGTGCTTCCTGGGTTATTTGCAGAGTCGCCAACGAAGTTAGTCAAAATTGCAAACAGGTCCCGAGCACGTGCAGCACTTGCGCGCCTGGGGCTATTTGCACTAATACCCTTGCGGGTTTCAATAATTGCAAATATGCCCTCGTGCGTATGGTTTATTTACAGGGAAGGCCCCACACTTATTTTTATTGCATTTTAGACCTTCCCAGGGACTGATTTGTAGATATCTTTTTATGTTTTCTTTCATTTATGCCCTTGCCTTTGATCTTGCATATCTTGAGCCTCGTATATCCGATTGAGGTGATTTCAGTTTCATTTCGAAGCTCTTTTTATCATCTTTATTCTGGCATGCTTAGATTCTCACTTTGACACTTCGATCTGTACTGCTCTATATTGGTCAACTTAGTGTCCTGATTTCCTTGTTTCTCATGCATGCTTGCTATATAAATGAAAATTGCTTCATTATCTGATTCTGTTCAACTCGTACATTTTATGGATTTAGTAATGATCATTTCGGGCATAACATTTGCATTGCATTTCCTAGCATTTATCTGCATAGTTAAAAATTGATAAAAAAATGCATGTTTGACTTTAATGCATCGTTGTGTCTTTGCATACATTTGACCTATATGCCTTTAATTAAACACCTAGTTAAATAAATAGAAGTCCGATTAATACGAGAGAAGCGCGTGTCCCTGAGTTCGACCTTGGTTTCTTGCCAAGTAAAATAAAAATTAATAACCATCGCATTCTTATTTGACATATATCAATGAGGCGGTCTCTTTGATGACCAAAATCGGCCACACTGCATCGACATGTTTAAGTGCTAATTCCGCACTATTAAAGGGCCGATTTTGCGGATCGTCTGGTACTATTCACAGGGGTACCCTCTCCTCACAGTTTACTATTCACCCAGCCCAATCCAACCCTGCAACCAAACGAACCCTTGAGACTTAGGTTCAGGTAGGTATTCAAACATTTTGAATACATCATCTCTTTCGAGTCACCATTCTGCATAATGCAGAGAACCATGTCAATCATGATTAAATGTCTAGAGCACATATATATGCCAGAACATCTTCTTAGATTTTATAAGGATTATTTGACAATTACGATCACCATCGACATGTCACTTCCAAAGTACACTCGATGAAAGATCAAGACTACAGAGACATACGAAACCTAAGGTGATGTCTTATTGTCTTATTTAATTGTCATACCTCATTATGTTGAGGAAACTTGCACATTACAACCACATACATTATGTGTCCAATTGCAAGTACAATATCTGGATCATGAGTCCAATCCATGATTATCTGAAATAAGAAATTTGCATAAGGGTATATATATTATATATACATATTTTACTTTGATTTAGGAATTTTTATATCAAAGTTGTCTTGCCTTGTCAACAATGAAAGTTCATTCCCTTAATCACTTTCAATGTAAGAGATATTCTTACCATTATATCTCTAACAAGATATGTGATCTCCTTTCCTATTTTCGTCACATCCCAATAATATGAGAACCTGCGACTCCGATAAAAGAAGCGGGAACACATTCTGCCTTGCAAGTCCAACTTGCATTTCCTAATTCGGTCTTTAAAACCCGATCCCACCACCCCTAAGATGATGTTGACTCGTCATTAATTGAACCAACCGTCAACATGCTTAATACTCGCTATACGCAATCCAATATCGCCCCAATAATATGAGGACCCGATATTGGGGTCACTACGTATACGACCTTACTCTTTTGAGAAGCAAAGAACCCGATCCAATAAATCATATACATGATCTGTCACTTCGGACATGCGTCTCCTATATACAACATCTGGCGACGGAATCCTTTGCCTTTACGGGAGATCATGGATGTCACTTATGTGATCCTCCACCTCATATTCAAATTGTAATAATTAATTATCGTGAATCATATTCACATAATTAATTCTTCCAAGGGAAATACACATCTATTCATAATAGAGTGTTTATTGGATATAATTAGTTTAATCACATTAAATTAATCATCAATCCAATCATCAATCAACAAACTTGATTATTACTTGAATAGTAGGTATAATCTCAAAGTACGTATTATTCGAATTTTAATAACTAGTAAAATACACTTTGACTTCTCCGGCATTATCGAGTCCCTACCCGCTGTCATGGCCAGTACCGATGAGAGTGGGACGGACCACATACGTTGCAACCCCGCGACCCCAATGCTCTCCGACAGGCACCATATCCACCTCAGGAAAGGATAATGCCAGATAGATCATCATGTACTTTGAAATACTCATCGGTTTTTCAACCGAAATTATACCATATAATACACATCAAAACAATTTTGATTATATTATAAGGAGATTTGCTAAACAAATCCCCAATCCTATTCAAGCAAGAGGGTTTTTCATGTAAAAGTTGTCTTACAACTATTGTAGGATAAACTAAGGTTTTTCATGAAATCAATGTTTGTTGATGAATTCATATCAACCAATGATCAAGATCAATGATCTTATCATCATGGTTAGGCAAATATCATTCAATGAAATAATTATCTCTTTAAATATTTCACAAATATTTATCACTAATTATTTCAGAAAATTAATCATTAATTTTCATCATCATATTTGTATGACTTATCACAAGATTCATGATCAAAAGATGTCAATTTCCAGCAGTGACCCTCAATCACTAAAATTAACTTATCTTGATCAATTTAAATCCAAAAGTTGCAAAATCAGTTTCCTAAGATTGCCAATTTGATTTATTAAAGAACCCAAGTGATAATTCACGCATTTCGAGGCAGATCAAAACAGTAATTAACTCATTGAGCATGTTTAGATCCGCAGTTCCCGCTAAAGTGAATACATGTATATTCAAAAGGCCATATCTTTGAGCAAATGAAGTCCAAATTTCATAAACTCAGATCCTATGGTTTCCTTATTTAATGAGGAACAAATTCCAATTCAAAATTTCATGTTTAAACAATTTAAAAAGTACTGAAAAAAAATCAATTAGACAGAGGTGTGAAAATTGAAATGCGACAAAACTTTCACGACCCTTTCAAACCCAAGTCGTACTAGGTCTATGGATCATATCCAAAAACCTTATTCGATCTAAGGATCTGATACCACTTGGAGGAAATTGAGAATACTTAAGAGCATCACGGAAGCGTGTCGATCACATCGTATGCAATCGGAGCAACTAGTCGCACTAGTCGCTAGACGCAACAGAAATTAAATTTTTTTAAAACTAAAGATGAAACCACATAATCACGAGAACACTTCTCGGATCGTTTCATCAAACCACAAATTATAAGGAATACCTCTTGGAGCTTGGTCGTAATAGTGAGATCCCAAACAAGAGATCCTCCTGTCTTAAGTCCGATCCACGAAGAACGCACTTGCGGGCACGATGATGAGTCGCGTTCCTCCCGCAATCCTCGATGAAGATCCAAGCAATGAATCCCATGATTTCGTCAAACGAAATCCATCGTCTTCCTTTGAAGCAAGCAACCCCAAAGAAGAAGGAGATCCTCGAGTCGTCGAAGGCGAAGGCGAAATACTCTCCTCCTCAATATTCAAGAAGGACGACCACTTGAAATTGAGAGAGAGATGGTAGGCGAGAATGAGAGAAAAGAGAGAGAGAGTAGTAGGCTTCTACAACTCTAAATAATGTACCTTGAAAGTATAGGTTAGCCCTCCTTTTATATTAGTTTAGGATCCAATGGATCTCAATCCATGGGACACATAGATCCAACGACCAAGTTGGTCTATGTATTAATCAATGGCCAAGATTGTTGTTGGTTTAAAAAAACAAACAACATTAATTTATATTTAAATTAAATATATATTGCAACATTATCAATACAATTTAATTTAACATAAATTAATTAACACAAGATAATAGGATAATAATAAAAACAAAATGATAATTCACCCTAAATAGATGGGGCGTCAGCCATGACCAAGTCATGGGTGATGCATTTGGTGGTGTATTATGCATCCCTTCTTATTTAATCTAATTATCTCTTATTTGTTTTGCAATATTATCCACCAAATTAATTCCCAATTAATTGGTGTATATCTATTGCAAAATTATCTACCAAATTAATTCCCAATTAATTTGTGAATATTTATTGCAAAATTATCCACTAAATTAATTCCCTATTAATTAGTGAATATTTCAATCATGCCATTGAAAATATGTGAATCATATTCACAACCCAAACTAATTTGTAAATTACATTTCCAATTAACTAATTAATGTGAATCCAATCCACATTAATAATTAACAAATGCAATTTACAAAAAGTCTCTCTCTCTTCAATATATGTATATTATAAATCATATTTATAATACACAAATATTATGGATAGTATTATCTACATTCTCTAATCCTTGATAATTAAATCCCATTTAATTATCTTGGATAATCTTTCTCACAATATGAATCATATTTATATTATGCTTGATAATTAAATCTCATTTAATCATCAAGTCCATCTTGCTTGGATATGTAGTTCATCAAATGAATTCTTCTTGTACTCCTTCAAGAATAATGTGCTTTCTCCGCAGATACTTGGATATAAGGACATGGCGACTGTATTGTTCCACGTATAGTGACTTGGATATTGGGATCTTATCTCAAATCCAGATCTTACGAACCTCGCATAGATGCTTGATTAAATCAAGATAACAAATCTAATCTTCTCATTGTAAGTGAATCTCATTCAGATCAATATCCAACACTTGGACTAAGATCAGATTGCTTCTCTACTGAAAGGAGTCACTAAAATCCAGACCTGTTTCATCACTCCCTCGGAATGGAAGCGTCATGGATATACAATCGTTTATGATCACATCAACCTCAGGTATTCCCAATACCTGTAGATCCTGCATACTGGAAGACCTATGTGTTAGACATGTGAGCCCTGGGTGAACCATTCTTACAATAAATGTTATTGTAATATTTATGTTTATCAATAAATGTTATTGATGTTTCACTCCCTTTATGAAATTATATGAATGAATGCACTATAAGGTCCCTCTGTACAATTAGGGTTATGTACCATGGCCATCTTGATGATCATATAGCTATTGATTCATTAAATGAATCAATGATGCTGGTGTTTGGATGAGTATCTAAGGAGTTAGATAGAGGACTCATCAAGCACAGTCAAATGATTATTAAGAGAAGATCTCCCAACCTGAGTAAGAGATGGCAATCCTTTCTCACATAGGCTGATATTTGACCGATCTCTCGATGCAGGTCCTCTACATGGGAATAGTGACTCGGAGGTGTCAGATTAGTTAGGTCAATGGGTTGAATTAACGAGATCGAGATAACCTAAGTCCTATGTTGAATGTTGTCACAACATAGGCATGCATCCTCTGACAGGAGACAGATGTATTGCTGTATGTCTAAGTATGTACATTTGGCAGATCGATAGGTTGATGGCCTAACCAAGGTCTATACACCGGCGAGCTGGTGTGCATATAAGGGCATATGAGCAATACGATCTCTAAAAGGGATCATACATGCTCACTTATGAACCGGAAGACATGAGCTCACTCATGAGGTATTGGGACCGATCAAATTCCATGCATGCTCATCGTGCTTTGGAAGCATGACATGAATTTGAAGGTATGATATATGCCTTGAGAAAGCATATGATCGATACCAACTCCCAAATGACCAAGATTGAGAAACTTAGTGATCAAACCCTGAAGAAGACAGTGTAAAATTGATCTTAATCTTTGGTTGACCATGGGTCTTCTAGTATGCAGGATGTACAGGTATTACAAATACCTGAGGTTTGATGTGATCCTAAACGATTGTATTTCCATGATGCTTCCCATTCCGAGGGAGTGATGAAACAGATCTGGATTTTAGTGACTCCTTTCCAGTAGAGAAGCAATCTGATCTTAGTCCAAATGTTGGACATTGGTCTAAATGAGATTCAGATTCAATGAGAAGATTAAATTTGTGGTCTCGATTTAATCAAGCATCAATGAGAGGTTCGTAAGATCTGGATTTGAGATAAGATCTCAATATCCAAGTCACTATACATGGAACAATACAATCGCCATGTGCTTATCTCCAAGTATCTACGGAGAAGGCACATTATTCTGAAGGGGTTCAAGAATAATTCATTTGATGAACTTCATATCCAAGCAAGAAGGACTTGATGATTAAATGAGATTTAATTATCAAGCATAATATGAATGAGATTCATATTGTGAGAATGATTATCCAAGTTACTTAAATGGGATTTAATTATCAAGGATTAGAGAATGTGGATAATATTATCCATAATATTTTTGTATTATAAATATGATTTATAATTTACATATATTAAAGAGAGAGAATTCCTGTAAATAATATTTGTTAATTATTAATGTGGATTGATTCACATTAATTAATTAATTGGAAATGTAATTTACAAATTACTTTGGGTTGTAAATATGATTCACATTTTTTCAATGGCATGATTGAAATATTCAC